>BSBM01001357.1:7147500-7517500 GCA_027924585.1 Larix kaempferi | reverse complement strand
CACACTAATGTATTTATGCCATTATGTATTTTTATGTCGTTTTAACTCGAGAAAACAATGCAAATTGATTTAAAAAACAATACAAAATTGATACTACTAAAATGTAAGATAAAATGCCCCGAATTATGCCAAATCTTGCGTTGGACCACACAGAAGAAAAAGAAACGACGCAAATTGTGATGCCCAGTCACGTGACACTACTGCACTAATGCTCTTACGGAAAAACATTTACGCCCATCCTATCCAAATATCAAAGTTTTATCATCTTTAAATTGCGTGGTTTTACCTTTGTTTCATAGGACGACCCATTTCTAATACGAAAGTACATAAACAATTTGTGCTTGAATTTATTCAATTATTCTTCTTTTCAAAGAAGTATTGATATTTTAGCACTATAATGGAAGATTATCTTTCATATATAACTTTCTCTTTAGTTTGAAAGGTTTTTCAAATTTAACTTTCTCTTTAGTTTGAAAGGTTTTTCATATTTAACTCTCTCTTTAGTTTGAAAGGTTTTTCATATATATATACTAAATTGTTCTTCGTTAGCTTAAAACATGATGTCAACTTCGAGCTTTGATCTATGCACTCTGAGGGCGGGTAGATCTCATGTGTTTGTGATTATAGCTTTGTGAGGTATCCTCACAATTAACTTGGCCACAACTAACTTGGCCCCCAAAGAAGAATAAACAGTGATTATTATGTAAGTCCGTTCCTTAAAAAGTGTAAATTTGGCCCTAACAAGATTGTATAAATAGAGTGATCTCTCATTCATTTGATTCATCTTTTTTTGTTCAAATCCACTAATCTATTGCGCAAGTGCGGGGCAGAGAAGACAAAGACAGTTGAAGACTTTTCTGTGCTTTTATATTCTATTGTATATCTAATGTACTTTGTATCTTGAACTGGTTTTTTGAGTAAAGAAGGACTGAGTTGTAGCATGATGCTCCTCGACGAATTGGGTTGTAGCATGGCACTTCTCGATGGACTAAGAACTACAATTCAATTATGCTCCTCGACGGACTGAGTTGTAGCATGATGCTCCCCAATGGACTGGGTTGTAGCATAACACTTCTCGACGGACTAAGAAGTATAGTTCAATCATTCTCCTCAACAAATTGAGTTGTAGCATGATGCTCCCCGACAGACTGGGTTGCAACATGACACTTCTTGACGGACTCAAAAGTACAATTCAATTATGCTCCTCGATGAACACTGAGTTGTAGCATGATGCTCCCCGATAGACTAGGTTGTAGCATGGCACTTCTCGATGGAATGAGAAGTACAATTCAATTATGTTCCTCGACAGATTGAGTTGTAGCATGATGCTCCCCGACGGACTGGGTTGTACCATGGCACTTCTCGACGAACTAAGAAGTACAGTTCTCTAATGCTCCTCGACAGACTGAGTTAAGGCATGACATATCTCGACGAACTGAGTTGTGTTGAAGACCTTCCTTATGATGACAAGACGTTCAAGACAAGCCATGTGATACTCGGATGATATACAAATGTGTTCCTGCATGATGATACCTCCCTAGCTAAGAGGGAGTGTTGATGATTATAGCTTTGTGAGGTATCCTCACAACTAACTTAATCACCCCCAAAGAAGAATAAACCACTATTATTATGTAAGACGGTTCCTTAAAAAGTTCAAATTTGACCCCAACAAGATTGTATAAATAGAGTGACCTCTCACTCATTTGATTCATCCTTTTTCGCTCAAGTCCATTGTTCTATTGCACAAGTGCAGGGTAGAAAAGACGAAGACAATTGAAGACTTTTCTGGGCTTTCATCTTCTATTGTATATATGATGTACTTTGTATTTTGAACTGGTTTTCTGAATAAAGAAAGTTGCCCAGTTTTCTTTCCTTGAACGATTTTCAAGATAAATCTCTCTGTCTCTTTGTTTGTTTTTGTGTATGATTATTCTTTATGTAATCCATATTTATTTTTCCGCTGCATATAATTAATTATTCTACTATATTATTTAAACTCTAACATCATGGTCCTAGAAATTCAAAGATAAACTTCCACTCTTGAGAAACAAACTAAACTTGTATATATATATTTTTAAATTGTTCTTCGCTAGCTAAAAAATGACGTCAATTGCGAGCTTTGATCCACGCACTCCGGAGCAGGAAATTCAAAGATAAACTTACACTCTTAGAGAAACATCTACATCTAACAATATTTGCTTCACTTAAAACTAATAAATTTGCACTCTCGACAAAACATTAAAACTTATATATATTCAAAAAATGACGTCAACTTCGAACTTTGATCCAGGCACTCCGGGGGCGGGCAGATCTGATGGTCCTGGAAACGCTGTAGATTGCTCCGTAGACAGTATAGATCTTTTGAAGCAGAAAACGAACGTATGTATGTAGAGGTCAAGAACAGTCGCTGTGAGCTATAACATCTAAAACAAAAATGCTGTCATAACATAACAGCACAGAACTGACTTACAAAGAAAACGGGGCATTCCGAGAATTGAACTCGGGACCTCTCGCACCCTAAGCGAGAATCATACCACTAGACCAAATGCCCTTGTACAGCTGGTCAAACTTGTATCTCAGTGTCGATAAACAAAAACCTGTAATATATCAATTTTGATTTAAAAAAGAAGTTAAAAGGAACATTTTATTGGACCGACGTCACGGACGTACGTATTATCCTGTGAGCTATGGCCATTTTGACAGACAAAATATTGAACCGGACCAGGCTAGACAATGTAGAAAGTCACTTTCAATTTTTAAATTAAAAACCGTAAACAGTAAAAGAGATGCAATGATAAAGCAGTTTAATAGGTTAATTTTAAAGAACTTAAAACATATGGATGGAAAAGTATGTCACACTTTATATTAATGGAAATAATTACAAACCAAATAACTTAAAAGATATTGAAAAACATGCATTTAGTGTTGACATTTAAATTGATGTACTCTTCAATCAAATTTGAAATATATATATATATATATATATATATATATAAAATGATGATGATGATTTGATTGGGATAAGTTGTTTTAGATAGATGTACAAATAAAAGTGACTATCAATAGGTATGGACCCAATAAAAGAATAAAATATAGAAGCATAGAACAAGGTTTTATTGCAAGTGGATAATGAAAATGTTATTTACAACAAAGTTAATTTTATGTAGAAAACAATTTCAAATACTAAAAATACAAAATATAGCTTATGTGTACATCCATGTAACTTGGAGAAGACTATAAATACCATGCCTGATTATCAAATAAAAGTGGAAGAAAATATGTGATGGAATATGTGGTAGTATATAGGGATAATAGCTTTATTCTATAAGGAGGAACATCTCAATTTGTAATTGCATCCTATACATGTAGGATCATCTTCCTAAAAATACTCAAATCCTTATTAACAATACAATTTACAGATATTGCAAGGTTCCAATTTTATGAGTTAAAGCATACACAGATATCCTCTTCACAAAGGAATTTTAGATATGGAAACTAAACTACATTATAAAAGTGCCAGGCACAAGCTAGACAACGACACAACATTTCCTAATGAGCAATCAATGAAAGAAACAAGCTAAATATAACATGATCTTCCGTAGAGTGGACACCTCTTGCACGCACTAACACTTGTGACCATGAAGGGATGAACACTCATAACAAGGGAGGGATTTTTTTGGTCATGTGTCTCCCATTCCACATATGTTAACAACTACCTCAAACCACACTTTCCCATGCTAATTCACATTTATGTTTGGTAGCTATTAGGTTTTGACATGAACTAATACTTGTGACCATGAAGGGATGAACACTCGCACCAAGGAAGGGATTGTGTAAGCCATGCATATCCCATTCCATATTTGTTAACAACTATCTCAAACCACACTTTCCCATGCTAATTTTATGGTTGGTAGCTCTTGCATGCACCATCACTTGTGACCATGAAGGGATGAACACTAGTAACAAGGGGGGGATCGCGTAAGCCATGTGTCTCCCATTCCATATTTGTTAACAACTTCCTCAAACCCCACTTTCCCATGTTAATTTACATTTATGGTTGGTAGCTCTTGGGTTTTGGCATGACTTGATGACTTAAAAATTGTAATAAAAATGGTTAAGAACGTAGCATAGTGTCATTACGTGCCTCTTATGTTTGGATTAAAGTATATGTGTTCCATATATATATATTATGGAAGTGTACATGTGACTTGCAATTATTGTTATTATGACAAACCAATATGGTGCCTATAAATAAATTGTGCATTCAAGTAATCTAATAGACATGTAGAAAAGGAAATGGTTGACTTGGTTGTGTGCTTGTTGAATGACTCAACTACACAATCAAATTAAGTGAAGGGATGGGAAACCCGATACTTGGTTGGAATAGTTGTTCTAATGAAGTGTAATAAGAAACAATACAACCATAAGATAATTGAAAGAAAAAAAATTACAACTTATCCTTGTTGATCTCACCCATAAAAACCTTGCAAAAATAGTTGCAAACACACTTGAAAGGATTTGACTTCAAGGGTTGTGGGCACTCCTATAAACATGGTATTGTAAAAAAAATGAAAATGAGAAATGGAGTATATATGGGGAGAACTACTTAAATGACCAACCTATACAATATTTATATGTAATAAGTTAAAAGGTGGAATTGAACTTCTTCCAAAATGATAAATTAGTAAGGAGATAACATGTCTCTTTGTTATATTATTAAGGTAGAATGGAAAGTTCCACAAGAGCATATTTAAATAAGACTAAATAGAAAAGAGTAAAAACACATTTGATTATAACCAACTAAATCTAAGAACCGTCAAACCATAAGTCCATAATAATATTGTGGCATAAAGTTCCAATTCAAACGGCCAACCAATTTACACATCCATTTAATGAACATGCCCTAAATATTTTGTTGATTAAAAGAATTACTAACATCTATGCTATAATTATTTCATCCAACAACTTCCTCCCAAAGACAAACCCTCCTTGTTATAGGGAAACAATGAGGGGCCAAATGGGCAAATGAAAATTTCCAAAACTTTGGATATAATTGTATAAATGGTGTTGCATAAAGAAACAAGGCATTTTTTTTTGAAATTAAGTCCTTTGACACGTTGGGTATAAGAGTGATTAATATAGAATCAAAACCCTTTGAGGGAATTCCTACTCTAACATAATTAATCTAGGTATGATGTGTCATGATCTAAAATAAATTTGCATGTAGTCCATCCAAACCTACAGAAAATCCATCATTGTATGTTAAAACTTCTTGATAATTGGGTTGTTATGTTTTACAATGATTAAAGAGGGAATTTGAGAGAGCATATTGATGTGGCTTCCTCTGAGTGGTCTAAGGGTGGTTCAATTAAGTTTTCTCTAAAGTATGATGTTAACTCATTTGCAGTCTCTTGGTTTGATTCTAAAACTTTTCTTTCAAAGAAGGGGAGTTCTATTAAAATTGTAATTTTTCCTGGTTGTTTGGAAGACGAATTTTGTATTTGGATCACCTTCCCATGACCACCATATGTAGAAATTTTGACTCTAGAAAATCTCTTCTTTCTCCTTCAAACCATCCACCTTATGAATATGTTATATACCATTCCGACTTAGAGGCTTAATGATTTCTTATTAATTGGTAAGTGTGTAGTTGTGATATATACATATATATGTCCCTTCTCTAAAATATATAGCAAACTATTATCATAATCTAGATCTTAATGTCAATGTAGAGATACTTTGAATTTTGTTAGGAAACATGCATTGTAGAGTTGTAACTACTACATTTTTGACCATTAGGGGGGGTTGTCTTCCACCCCTAAAAGTCACTTTTGGGGGTGGTTTTGGCATTAGAGACGGTTTTGACCAAACTGCCCCCAAAAACACCAACGTTAAAAGTCTAGGATTTTAGGGGCAGTTATAGAAGAGATCTAAATCGCCCCCAAAATTGACTTTTGGGGTGATTCTAAACCCACCTATTACCTATGGGGGCGGTTTTGAACCCCCTCTTACAAACATAGAATCCCCATATTAAATCCTCTTTTGCAAACTTATGAGGGTGGTTTTGAACCCCCGCTATTACAATCTTGGGGGAGGGAGGTTTGGATCCCCCCTCTTAAAAACCTACGAGGGTAGTTTGGAAACCCCCTCGTAGGAAGATACAAGGGCGGTTTAGAACCCCCCTTGTAGCAACATACAAGGACAGTTTAGAACCCTCCTCATAGCAACTTATAAGGGTTGTTTAGAACTGTCACATACCCAAACTCTAGACATTTTATGTTATGATGAAAACATTATATTTTATTTTTATTGTAAAGTTTTATGACTATTGACCAAGTGGGGTCATGGATGACTATAATTAATTACTTTGAATATTTTATTATAAATAAATAAAAGTGGAGACAAACATCCAAAGGAGACTGTTGAATGAGTGTTCACTGACCCACTAGGAGGAATGGACTGGGGTGGAGAGCAAACTGACACTTGGCTGCATCCTCAACTCACTTATAACTGTTGCAGGGGGAAACTTCCCTACTTTTATGGTCATGTTCCCCAAGAAAGTGGAACTGAGCAGGTGGCTCATTTACTGAAATAAACTGACCAAAGACCTAGGCATGCTACTTATCTACCCATCGAATTCAGTAGGAGGTTGTTCATTCTTACCTTGTGATAATTTCTGAGCACAAGAGATTTGATGAGGGGAAAGTTAGAAGTGATTGAGTGAATTAAGATTGAATTTTGAACTAGTCTAGCCACATTGCTGAGTTCAATATTGCTAAAAGTAGGAAGTACTACTGCTGAGTGATACCACTGAGTTGCAAGGGAATTTATTCCATTAGTTTACACAACATCTTCGTCCGGGTGGTTCAGTGAACAAGATCGGGGGTCCTAAGGCAAGTAACTTGGTTGTCTTCAGGAGTTGGTTGGGTGGAACAGGCTCCTTTGGATGTTTGTTTCTTCTACAAGTTACCAGGTTCAATTGTGTTATCTTATTTTATTTTAGTTAAAATTATTACTAAAGTTCTGATGTCATTATGTTGCCAGTTTTCTATTTCCTTTTAAATATTTTCTGATCTGTCAATCAATATTTCATTTCTGTAATTTATCTATGCTGAAGGGATTTATAAATGATTAGGTTAAATTTTATAAATGAATAGTTAAGGATTTATTAAATGATTGATAAATTTCTTCCCTGCATTTTTCCACACATCGTTTTAAATGTCGTACTTTAGTACAGGGAAGGGTGTTTAAATAGATGAGAATGATGTCATAAATATGATTAGACTTGATAACTTAATTCCACATAATTTCAGTAGTGTAATATTGCATCATTTTTCTTTTATATAGACATCTTATAATTTAAATCAGAAATACAAATAATTCAAATATCTCATTGTTTATGCTTAACAGTAAATATCCTAGTATTTTATTTATAACAACATTTTATTCCGAGTATTTTCCTTTCAAACTATAGTAGATGCAGTCATTCAAACCAAGTAATTTATTTAGAGTTTCTTTTAAATTATCAAACTCACTATACAAATATTAACAGGTTACTTGCATCAATTTCATACATCATAGAAACATGTCTAAGATAAGCTTGACATTCATTACTATCAACATCGAAACTCCTCACTAAAATCCTTATAAACAAACCTAAGTATTATTATTATTACAGCAGAGAAATAATATTCTTGCATTCGCAAACAGAAGTCTACATTATCAATTCACATTATCATTGTATGACCAAATACAAATCTAAATATAATTACAGGATATTAGTATCTATTTAAATCTACATGGATGCCTAGGGTTCAAACCCTAAGTTTAAAGATCCTCTTAATTTTTCAAGTTTTCAATCCATTCATATTATGAAAACAAAGGAGTGTATCATGACCAGGGATTGAAACCCTTAACAAAAGCAAACACAATAAAGTTCTTACATTAGGCTTACAACCCAGCCTTACGACTTGGTTGGAAAAGCATAACCTAAACCTTACAACTCTTCACAATACATAAACGGGCTTTGCCCTAACATTTTGATAACCAACAGACTTTACAAATAACTTTTGGAATGCCGAAATGTTATTTTTACGACTGTCAACTATTTTTCTTGTCGATTTAAAAACAATACGAGTTATGGTCGAGGGTTTTACCCTCCCTACATTTATCATAAACCAGAGTCATTTTCCAAAACCATTCTTTAACATTTATCAATGAAAACAATTATTTCATTATCGAATAAGTACATCTGGACAGTGGGTCAAACACCAGCGTTTCAGAACAGTTCTTTTCATTTCAAACTAAAAAACAAACACCTTACAACAATAAGAAGAAATCGTTGAGAATCCAACGATAGCTCTACGAGCTCAGAAGCAAAACTCTCCAAAACATAGCACTGCCTTTCGGCATAAACATTCAAAATCATGCCTCACAGCTTAAGGACCGTCTTTACATTTGAATGAAAAACCATGTCTGTACACCTTGGGATATCTCCGAGGCTTACCCGAACTTTGAGCACCCAACTTTTCTCGGGCCAACCCCAACTCCTCGCCAAGGTAGAACCTACCATGAAAGACATATACGAAACTGGTTAAAAGTGGTAAACGAAACAAAGTAGATAGAAGACAACATCATAAGCCTACTACCAAAAATATAAGAGTTATTAAATACTTCACCTATAAATAACTGGAGCATGGTGGAGTATCCCGAACCCATCAACGCACATAGTATGTGTAGGAGAACTCCACATCAATTCCAAAAGGACCCCCCAAAAAACTGTTAGGTTACAAATTGTCGAAGCACACCTGAAACTACAAACTCCATCAACGCCTACAACATGGAAGAAGGATTCACCATCGAGTCTCAAGAAAGAGTGAGACTGGTACACACTGTGAACTTTCCTGAGAACATTGTTTACAGCAAGGTCGAGGTATCGAAACCCCGGGAGGCACTTTCAAACCAGGTTGCAAACCCTGAAGGATACAGAGCCAGTCGGCCTCACCCTCACCTTTCGCGAAATGGACTAAGTGGTGAGAAGGTTGGCATATCAATGCAGATTAGGGTTAAACCCAAAACCCGAGGCCATCATGAAGATCGACGGTGTAAACTTCGCCACGAGATATAGTCTGTATACGACCACCAAACTTCATTAACTAGCATTTAAAACCTCAACTATCAAAGCTTGGTGTTATGCCAACACATAACCCACGCATACAAATCCATGCCCAACTCAACATGTAAGGTTTCACGTAACATAGGGTTGCCACTATGTTCCATGTTTCATTCACGTGAAGTTTCCACGAGAGCTGCCAGAAAGCATTCCACCACAACATAGTTAAGGAATCTTAAATACTAAGTACTGGTTCGTAGGGTATGCCAACACAATATCCACTATCACATTATCACCATAAGTTAAAACATTTATACAACGACATATAGTTATGCATACAATTTCCAATAAATTAGCTTATCCATAAATCTCCAAGTCTATAGTGATGCCTATAGTTATCGTGCTTAGGGTTCCGTAAAATGTTACATATTTATAATGCACATTATGCCTCATAAATAGAACATATAATCGTAGGAGTTTTATTATATTGCATAATTTGGTAAAGTACAAATAATATCGAAATGGAAAAGTGTTACAATGTTCTCTCCATAGTTTTGGATTGAGAACATGTAATGAAATATATTGGAATGCTTCTATAGTACTGAAATGACATGTAGGTATCACTAACATATAATTTTCTCCATAGTAATTGTTTATAATAGGTTATCCTTTTGTCCATCAAGATAGATAAAACTAGGAATTCATACAATTACAAAGTATGCAGTGATAACGCACTCAAGACACTTAAAAATACCTGAGTTGTTGTATAACAATTAATCCTCTACATGGTCATAATTAACTTTAAAGGATAATTTATTACATCGAGATAATTGGAAGTACAGTTGCATACTCCAATTGGAAATTGTTGGATTGGTTTTGCAACCAAGCTTAGTGCTATGGACACCTGCTAACTAGTAGCAGCAGTTTCAATAGAATTGAACAAGAAACTAATCTAAACAAAACTTATCATGGATCTATGCAAGAATATAAGAAAATAATGGAATTATTTTAAAAACAAGAACAAGAAAGTATGAAAGAATAAATTTGTATTGAAAATGGGGCAAGCTAATGCTTGCAATAGTATTACCTCCAATGGTGAAGGTTGATGTAGAGCAACTCCCAAGATAAGTAGCTCCAAGCTCCAAGAGGTCTCCTTCTCCAAGGTTGCTTACAATGGACGAAATGCTCAAGGGAGATTTCGACAGCATGAGGATGAGATAATGGATGGATGTGAAATGAGGAGCCCCTACCACCTTTTTATAGGTTTTGGTGGTGGGGAATACCATTTGTGGTTTTGTGGAAACCAATGGTATTGACCAACATGGTTTAGGTACTTTTCCCTCCTTTTTCCTTTTTTTGAATAAAATTAATATTTTTATTCCCATTTTAATATTTTTGGGAATTTGGACCCTTTTTGAGGGTTTTTTATGCTTTTTAGGAAAAATAATCTTTTTGAGTGGGAAAAAAGGGGTGTACTAAGGTCTTTTGGTGACCTTTTGTTGGTTTCAGAAGCTCAGATGGTGAAAAAGTGGACAAATGGGTCATGTGAATACGGAAATGAGCTAGTGAGCACTTTTTGGGTGTTAACAGAAATCCTCTATCTTACCCGAGCTCTGCAATTAGAATTCATGAGCGTTAGCTAACAATAGCTAAGTAAGCCTCAGGGCGTACTCAAGGACCCCTTCATTACAGTAAGACGACCGATTAGTCCCTATAAAACAAAATTTATAATATAGAACAAAAGTGACGATATGCATACTAACAAATAAGTATAGTATGTAAGTATTATTCAACATCCTGACGATGGCTAGACGATAATTGTCTTACGACTTTTCAATACAGCATCCAAGCTAACAGTTGTTAAGACATCTGTTGTGATTCATAAGTAATTTAAAACTCTTATTCATTAATGTTTAAATGTTATGTGTGTTATCATTAAGTACGTTGTTTAATTGTGTTGAAGTTAACGCTTTTAGCATAGCGACACAAGCATTTATTGCTACTTAAAATTTTTAAATTTTAGTGAATTTTTGGGGATGTTACATGTGGTATCGGAGCGCAAGTTCAAATACTAGGCCTGAAGTGGCTCATTTTCATAAATGAAAATTTTTAACAGAATTACAAATTACTGATTTAAATTTTTTTGTTTTCAGTTTCAGCATTTTATAAATTGAGTCTGCAAGTATGGAAGGACCAACAGAGTTGGTTGAGGATAGGTCCCTTAATAACGAACAGAATAATAATGAACAAGGACACATTAATACATAAAATCTATTTGTTGAATTGAATGATAATCTATCTGAGTTATTAAGGACTGTAAAAGATTTGAAAATTGAGATAAAAACTGTTAAGGAAGAAAACAAACGAATCCTGAAAGCTCAAGAGGAGCTGAATCAAATCCTGCTGAATAATCTTCATAAAAATGATCAAGAAAAGGAAACATAAAATAATGTTGAATCTGGAACTATGTCCTATCAACGTAAGGATAAAAAGGTAAAATTGACTGATTATGACAACAGTTCATCTTCTAAATTTGATGAAAGGGCACACAGGAAAAAGCATAAGTATTCTAGTGATAGTAGTGACAGTGACTGCTACCCTAAGAAAAAGAAGTACAGGCCCTACGAAGAAATTTCTGGCGACTTTAAGAGATCAAACCACCAACTTTTAACGGAGAAATGGAAAAGAGTGAGATAGCTGAAGCATGGCTGTCCGATATGAATAAGTATTTCCAGATTTATAATTACTCAAGACATTTAAAAACTAAAATGACAATTTATAACTTAACTGGAAAAGCAGACATCTGGTGGCAAGATCTGAAACGAGTTAAATGTTTAAAAGAGAAAAGTGTAAATTGGAGTAATTTTAAGAAATATTTTAAAAGAAAATTTCTGTCAGAATAATATTATGAGGAACGAGCTAAAGAGTTTTATGAGTTAAAGCTAGGTTACATGGATATGAGAGAGTTGTGCAACAAGTTTTTGAATTTATTAAGGTATGTGCCTTATTTCGTTGAAGAAAAGCCTAAGGTACAGAGGTTTCTAAGCTGCTTTCCCTCTCACATAAAAGACAGGATTGAATATGATAGTCCTCGAACTCTTGAAGAGGCCATGAGAAAGGCAAACAACTGTTATGAAAAGAATAAGAAAAGAGAAGGCATAACAAGGTGGAAAGCAAAAAGGCCTAAAAACTTTGAGCAAAGAAAGAAGCAGTTCTCTTTTAATCGTAATTTTGGGAATAATAATTCACGTAATTACTCTAACATAAAGTTTCCAAGAAATAATGCAGCAAGTAATACACAGTTAAAATTTACAGCTGCAAGGAAAAGTGAACCACCAAATTTTTTTGTTAAAAATAATGAACAGAAGGAACCTGTTAAGTGTTGGGAATGTCAGGGACATCACTATGCATCAAACTGTCCACTCCGAAAGAAGGTTGTCAAAAACATACATACTATTCAGGAAGAGGCTATTGTTGGTGACTTAGCAAGGGAGATGCCTAGGATAAATGCATCCCTGGAGAACAGGGAAGCTGATCATCAAAATTCCATGGTTGAAGTGGAAGGTATGCTGAAAGATAAACCTATTTCTATTTTAATTGATCCCGGAGCAAGTCTTAGCTATGTTTCACCTGATTTAGTTAAATGTTGCAATCTAAAAGTAGATAAGTTTGATAAATCATGGTTGGTTCAATTAGCTACTGGCAAGAAAAGAAAGGTGACTGATTATGTGAAAGAATGTGAATTACTGATGAATCAGTTTAGGACTCATGTTAAACTAAATGTGTTACCTTTAGGTTCTTACGATGTTCTGATTGGAATGGACTGGTTATAAAAACATAGAGTAGTGTTAAATTGCTTTGAAAATCCTTTTACTTGTTTGAATGATGCATTTAAAACTGTAACGGTAAAAGGGATTCCTAGAAAGATATTTGTTAGGCAAATTTATGCTTTACAAGTTAAGAAAGTTGTTCACAAAGAGTGTACGTTGTTTGTTGTGAACGTAATTAATGATGAACAATCCACTAATAAAGATAAGTTAAAGCTGGAAGATATACCCAATCTTAAGGAATTTTCTAATGTATTTCCGGAAGAAATTCCAGGACTAACTCTGAAAAGGGAACTCGATTTCACCATTGAGTTAGTACCAGGACCAGTACCAAACTCAAAGGCTCCTTATAGAATGAATGATCTGGAGCTTAATGAACTTAAATCACAACTTAAAGAATTGATTGATAAAAATTATATAAGACCCAGTGTGTCTCCATGGGTAGCACTTGTAATTTTTGTTAAAAAGAAAGGCGGAACTATGCATTTATGTATAGACTGCCGTTAGCTAAATAAAATGACTATAAAGAACAGATATCCTTTGCCCCGCATTGATGATCTGTTTGATCAGCTACGCAGTAGATTTAAGGCCAGGGTACCACCAAGTCAGAATTCAAGATGAGGACATCTTTAACACTGTGTTCAGAACTCGCTATGGACACTACGAGTTCGTGGTTATTCCCTTCGGGCTGACCAACGCTCCAGTATTCTTCATGTGTTTAATGAACAATGTATTACATAAGTACTTAGATAAGTTTGTAATTGTTTTTAATGATGACATTTTGATTTATTCTAAGACGAAAGAGGAACATGACGAACACTTAAAGTTAATTTTACAAGTGTTAAGAGAACACCAACTTTATGCTAAGTTTAGCAAATGTGATTTTTATAAAGATAAAATATAGTACCCAGGGCATGTGATATCCAAGGATGGAATTGCAGTAGACCCAAACAAGATAAAAGCAATAAATGAATGGCCTGCCCCGAAAGACGTAACTGGTGTACGAACTTTTATGGGAATTACAGGTTACCATCGTAAGTTTAACGAGTGATTTTCTAGAATAGCAAATCTTATAACCTCTTTACAAAAGAAGGGTAAGAAATTTGTTTGGGATAAAAAATGTGAAGAAAGCTTTAAGAAACTAAAAGAATTATTAACAACAACACCTATTTTAAAAATTGTTGATCCCAACAAAGATTTCATAGTATGCACAGATGCATGCAATGACGGACTTGGCGGGGTCTTAACACAAGAAGGTCACGCTATTGCATATGAGTCTATGAAGTTAAAGATTCATGAAAAGAACTATGCAACTTACGAGCTAGAGTTGGCTGTTGTAATACATGCACTAAAAATGTGGCGTCATCATTTAATTGGAAGAAAATTCATTTTAATGACTGACAATAAAGGATTAAAATATTTGTTGGATCAACCAAATCTGAACGCAAGACAAGCTAGGTGGCTAGCTTTCCTTAGCGAGTACGATTTCGAGATTCAACACATTAAAGGAAAGGAAAATAAGGTTGTTGATGCCTTAAGCAGAAATGCTAGGATGAATTTTGTTTCAGCAATCAACACTTATAAAAATGATTTGGAAAATCATATTAAGGAAAGAATCGGAATGGATGAAAAATATCAGAATTTACTTAATAAAATTGCTGAAGATAATGCTGAAAATTCTATAACAGATTTCAGAATTGATGAAAGAGGGTTACTTCTGTATAAAAACAAACTTTATGTGCCTAATGTTGCTGAAATTAAGTTGTTGATTTTAAATGAATTGCATAAAAGACCATACTCAGCACATCCTGGTTACCAGAAGATGATAACTATGTTGAGAAAAGATTATTTTTGGCCATGTATGAAAAGTGAAGTAGTTGAATACATTGCTAGGTGTATAGAGTGTCAGCAAGTAAAGTCTGAACACAAACACCCAGCTGGTTTATTGCAGCCACTACCTATTCCAGATTGGAAATGAGACATAATTAGTATTGATTTTATTACTGGTTTGCCTAAAAATCAGAAACATAATGATTCTGTAATGGTAGTAGTGGATAAACTCAACAAAGCAGCCCATTTTATACCTGTTAAGACAACTTACAAGGATGCTAACATTGCTTAAATTTTCATGAAGCAAATTTTTCGTTTGCATGGTATTCCGAAAGTTATAATTTCTGATAGAGACTCAAAGTTTACAGGAAATTTCTGGAAATCTTTATTTAAGGGTTTATATACTACTTTGAATTTCAGTACATCATTTCACCCACAAGCAGATGGGTAGACTGAAAGAGTTAATCAAATTCTTGAGGACATGTTAAGAATGTATGTTAGAGATCATCCAGGTAAATGGGAGGAATATTTGCATCTTGCTGAGTTTGCTTATAATAATCATTACCAA
Organism: Larix kaempferi; assembly: GCA_027924585.1. Taxonomy (NCBI): domain Eukaryota; kingdom Viridiplantae; phylum Streptophyta; class Pinopsida; order Pinales; family Pinaceae; genus Larix; species Larix kaempferi. The sequence continues at coordinate 7,502,163 of BSBM01001357.1, read as the reverse complement.
GCTTCAGCAAAACTCAGTCCCTTTGAAATTTTATATGGCAAAAAATGTAATACTCCTATTTCTTGGAGCAATCTAGTTGACAGATTAATGCTAGGACCTGATTTGTTAAAATAAATGGAACTAACCGTGAAACAAGTTCAAGGAAATTTGAAAATTGCACAAGATAGATAGAAAAGTCATGCAGATCTCAAGAGAACTCAGAAAGACTTTCAGGTTGGTGAACATGTGTTCCTCAAGGTAAAACCTAAGAAGAGTTCCCTAATATTGGGAAGTTGTGCTAAATTAGCACCAAGGTATTGCGGACCTTTTGAAATCTTGTCCAGGGTAGAACCAGTGGCATATCAGTTGGCATTGCCACCGAATCTTAAAATACATAATGTATTTCACATCTCTCTTTTGAAAAATTATGTGCATGATGCTACTCATGTGATTAATTGGAATGATGTACAGGTGGAACCAGAAGGAGATTTTCTGCTGGAACCGAACTATATCCTCGATAAGAGGGAAATTTTGCTTCATAATTGTACCATTGGACACGTTAAGGTGCAGTGGAAGCACCTTAGTCCAGAAGAAGCAACTTGGGAATTAGAAAGTAATATGCAGGTGGCATATCCAATGTTGTTCTAGGAGGAACAAGAGGATGATGAATAAAGTAACATCGAGGACGATGTTGAACTTAAGAGGGGGTGTTTGTCACATACCCAAACTCTAGACATTTTATGTTATGATGAAAACATTATATTTTATTTTTATTGTAAATTTTTATGACTATTGACCAAGTGGCGTCATGGATGACTATAATTAATTACTTTGAATATTTTATTATAAATAAATAAAAGTGGAGACAAACATCCAAAGGAGACTGTTGAACGAGCGTTCACTTACCCACTAGGAGGAATAAACTGGGGTGGAGAGCAAAATGACACTTGGCAGCATCCTCAACTCACTTCTAACTGTTGCAGGGGGAAACTTCCCTACTTTTATGGTCATGTTCCCCAAGAAAGTGGAACCGAGCAGGTGGCTCATTTAGTGAAATAAACTGACCAAATACCTAGGCATGCTACTTATCTACCCATCGAATTCAGCAGGAGGCTGTTCATTCTTACCTTATGATAATTTATGAGCACAAGAGATTTGCTGAGGGGAAAGTTAGAAGTGATTGAGTGAATTAAGACTGCATTCTGAACTAGTGCAGCCACATTACCGAGTTCAATATTGCTAAAAGCAGGAAGTACTACTGCTGAGTTGCAAGGAAATTTATTCCATTAATCCACACAACATCTTCGTCCTGGTGGTTCAGTGAATAGGCTCGGGGGTCTTAAGGAAAGTAACTTGGCTGTCTTCAGGAGTTGGTTGGGTGGAACGGGCTCCTTTGGCTGTTTGTTTCTTATACAAGTTACCAGGTTCAATTGTGTTATCTTATTTTATTTCATTTAAAATTATTACTAAAGTTCTGAAGTCATTATGCTGCCAGTTTTCTATTTCCTTTTAAATATTTTCTGATCTGTCAATCAATATTTCATTTCTGTAATTTATCTATGCTGAAGGGATTTACAACTGATTAGGTTAAATTTGATAAATGAATAGTTAAGGATTTATTAAATGATTGATAAATTTCTTCCCTGCATTTTTCCACACATCGTTTTAAATGCCGTACTCTAGTACATGGAAGGGTGTTTAAATAGATGAGAATGATGTCATAAATATGATTAGACTTGATAACTTAGTTCCAAATAAATCCACATAATTTCAGTACTGTAATATTGCCTCATTTTTGTTTTATATAGACATCTTAGAATTTAAATCAGAAATACAAATAATTCAAATATCTCATTGTTTATGCTTAACAGTAAAGATCCTAGTATTTTATTTATAACAACATTTTATTCCGAGTATTTTCCTTTCAAACTATAGTAGATGCAGTCATTCAAACCAAATAATTGAATTAGAGATTCTTTTAAATTATCAAACTCACTATACAAATATTAACAGGTTACTCGCATCAATTTTATACATCATAGAAACATGTCTAAGATAAGCTTGACATTCATTACTATCAACATCGAAATTCCTCAGTAAAATCCTTATAAACAAACCTAAGTATTATTATTATTACAACAGAGAAATAATATTCTTGCATTCGCAAATAGAAGTGTACATTATCAATTCACATTATCACTGTATGCCCGAATACAAATCTAAATATAATTACGGGATATTAGTATCTATTTAAATCTACATGGACGCCCAGGGTTCAAACCCTAAGTTTAAAGATCCTCTTAACTTTTCAAGTTTTCAATCCATTCGTATTATGAAAACAAAGGAGTGTATCGCGACTAGGGATTGAAACCCTTAACAAAAGCAAACACAGTAAAGTTCTTACAATAGGGTTACAACCCAGCCTTACGACTTGGTTGGAAAAGCATAACCTAAACCTTACAACTCTTCACAATACAGAAACACATTTTTCCCTAACATTTTGATAACCAACAGACTTTACAAATAACTTTTGGAATGCCGAAATGTCATTTTTACAACTATCAACTATTTTGCTTGTCGATTTAAAAATAATACGAGTTATGGTCGAGGGTTTTACCCTCCCTACATTTATCATAAACCAGAGTCATTTTCCAAAACCATTCTTTAACATTTCTCAACAAAAACAATTATTTCATTATCGAATAAGTACATCTGGACAGTGGGTCAAACAACAACGTTTCAGAACAGTTCTTTGCATTTCAAAACTAAAAAAAAACACCTTACAACAGTAAGAAGAAATCGTTGAGAATCCAACAAGAGATCTACAAGCTCAGGAGAAAAACTCTCCAAAACCTAACACTACCTTTCGGCATAAACATTCAACATCATACCTCAGAGCTTAAGGACCGTCTTTACATTCGAATGAAAAACCAAGTCTGTACACCTTGGGATATCTCTGAGGCTTACACGAAATTTGAGAACCCATCTTTTCTCGGGCCAAGCCCAACTCCTCGTCAAGGTAGAACCTACCATAAAGACATATACGAAACCGGTTAAAAGTGGAAAATGAAACAAAGTAAATAGAAGACATCATCATAAGCCTACTACCGAAAATATAAGAGTTATTAAATACTTCACCTATAAATAACTGTAGCACGGTGGAGTATCCTAACCCCATCAACGCACACAGTATGTGTAGGAGAACTCCACATCAATTCCAAAAGGACCCAAAAAAAACCTGTTAGGTTACAAACTACCGAAGCACACCTGAAACTACAAACTCCATCAATGCCTACAACATGGAAGAAGGATTCACCATCGAGTCTCAAGAAAGAGTGAGACCGGTACACACTGTGAACTTTCCTGAGAGCATTGTTTACAGCAAGATCGAGGTATCGAAACCTCGGGAGGCACTTTCAAACAAGGTTGCAAACCCTAAAGGATACGGAGCTGGTCAGCCTCACCCTCACTTTTCGCAAAATGGACTAAGTGGTGAGAAGGTTGGCATATCAATGCATATTAGGGTTAAACCCAAAACCCGAGGCCATCATGAAGATCGATAGTGTAAACTTCACCATGAGATATAGTCTGTATACGACAACCAAACTTCATTAACTAGCATTTAAAACCTCAACTATCAAAGCTCGGTGTTATGCCAACACATAACCCACGCATACAAATCCATGCCCAGCTCAACATTTAAGGTTTAACGTAACATAGGGTTGCCACTTTGTTCCATGTTTCATTCACGTGAAGTTTCCACGAGAGCTTCCAGAAAGCATTCCACCACAAAGAAGTTAATGAATCTTAAATACTAAGTATTGGTTCGTAGGGTATGCCAGCGCAATATCCACTATCACATTATCACCATAAGTTAAAAGATTTATACAATGGCATATAGTTATGCATACAGTTTCCAATAAATTAGTTTACGCATAAAGCTCCAAGTCTATAGTGATGCTTATAGTTATCGTGCTTAGGGTTCTGTAAAATGTTACATATTTATAATGCACATTATGCCTCATAAATAGAACATATAATCGTAGGAGTTTTATTATATTGCATAATTTGGTAAAGTACAAATAATATCGAAATGGAAAAGTATTACAATGTTCTCTCCATAGTTTTGGATTGATAACATGTAATGAAATATATTGCAATGCTTCTATAGTACTTAAATGACATGTAGGTATCACTAACATATAATTTGCTCCATAGTAATTGTTTATAATAGGTTATCCTTTTGTCCATCAAGATAGATAAAAACCAGGCATTCATACAATTATAAAGTATGCAGTGATAACACACTCAAGGCACTTAAAAATACCTGAGTTGTTGTATAGCAATTAATCTTCTACATGGTCATAATTAACTTTAAAGGATAATTTATTACATCGAGATAATTGGAAGTGCAGTTGCATACTCCTGTTGGAAATCCTCTATCTTACCTGAGCTCTGCTATTATAATTCATGAGTGTTAGGTAGCAATAGCTAAGTAAGCCTCGGGTCATACTCAAGGACCCCTTCATTACAGTAATACGATCGTTTAGTCCCTAGAAAAAAAAATTTATAATATAAAACAAAAGTGACGATATGCATACTAACAAATAAGTACAGTATGCAAGTATTATTCAACATACTGACGATGGCTAGACGATAATCGTCTTACGACTTTTCAATACATCATCCAAGCTATCAGTTGTTAAGACATTTGTTGCGATTCATAAGTAATTTAAAACTCTTGGTCATTAATGTTTAAATGTTATGTGTGTTATCGTTAAGTACATTGTTTAATTTTGTTGAAGTTAACGCTTTTAGAATAGCGACACAAGCATTTATTGCTACTTAAAAATTTTAAATTTTAGTGAATTTTTGGGGATGTTACAAGAACCCTTGTCATAGCAATAGACAAGGGCAGTTTAGAACCCCCATTATAGATGCATACAAGGGAGGTTATGAAGCCCCCTCATTTCAACATATGGGAGCAGTTAGCCCCTCCCTCATAGTAACATACATAAGAAATTTGAAACCCTCCTTATATCAACTTACATAGGTGGTGTGGAACCCCCTAGTAGCAACATACAAAGAATATTTGAAACCCCCTTGTATAAAAACATTGCTTGCCATAAATAAAAATCAACATAAAAATATTTTCTTAGAAATACATTGCAATATCATTTATTAATTTGTGGTAGGGCATGGAGGAAACGACTCATAAACCTCCTTCTTGTAATGCAAGTGTCTTCTCTTGAGCTAGCACCCTTTAAGAATTGGGGAGAGGGGCAAGATTAACACCCAGATTACATCATTTGTAATCTAACTACCAATTCCAGCATTCAAACTTGCACTTTATAGTTTTCAACAATGAGACAAATGTTCCTAGCCAAGTCAATGCATACGCACTTCTCTGCTCCTATAGTTACACTATTGAAACCACATAAATAACCAAGTATCTAGTTAAAATAAGAGGTTCCTAGCACATGAAACATGCTTTAAAACCTAATTTTGATCTATTTAGACATACAACTATTCAAGAAACAACAACATCACAAACTCAAACTTGTTAGAGAATCACAACAACATCACAAACTCAAACATATAACAATTGGAAATGAAAGAGTTGATAAATTAATTAAAACTATGCCATGTAACATAAGCCACTATGCACCTATACAATAAAAAAATAAACCACTAAAGGTAACGAGCAAAAACAATGAGAACTTCTATCCTTACATAATGATCGGCGAGTTTGTGGATATCATATTGAACTTTGCCAAGCATTAGCAACACTCTTTTTGCATTTGCCAACAAATAAAACTAGTTATAGATACTTAATACTTTAGACGCAAAGTATATCTAGAATTTCAAGCATGCAAAGTGAATTGAGGTAATGGGAAAATTGAAGTGTATTTCTATTGGTTAAATGGTACTTGTATTGTTTTTGATTTGGCGTCTCTGATTTGGATTCAGTGATAAAAGAAAATACTAGTTGCTTGGTGGCTTAATTAGTAAGTGAGCTACTAAGAAGGGGATTTAGCTTCCATTCTAGTAGAAGAAGGAGAATACCTTCATTCTAGACTTAGACTATAACAAGGTGTAGAAACTAGCATGGTATTTGTAATAAATGAATATGGATAAGCTCCTACCTTTCTTACCTCTATTCTTAATCATATGTAGGGCATATAGGAATAAAAAGGGTAAGCATACTAGAATGTGCATAAAGTACTAAGGGGGAATTCTCCAAAACCTAATCTACTTATAGTGGTGCTTTAACTAATTTTGCTACTTTATACTCACTAAACACCTGGTTGATTATCTAATCCCTAATTAGAACCTCTATTGTTCTTAATAATCTTAGTTATCTCTATCTTTATTGCCAACACATATGGTTTTAGTTTATAAACCTAAGCTATGATCTCGACAAAGTCAATTTCATCAACTAATGAAAGGTCAACTTATTAGTTTAAAATCAGACTGATAAATACGCAGGATTATGTTGGATTTGCTTCTTATTTATATGCTTAGAATGCTACCTTTCTTGGAGTCAAACAAGGTGGTAGGGAGAGTACTACCTTTATGGATGGATAAATGTATCTTACTTATCAAAGTGGAACTCAAATAGGGTTATTTATAGGTTAGCTTATTCTCCAACTAGCTAAACTAGGAATGATAATCTATTCACTATTTCACGTTTACAAGCTTAATCAACTCAATCAACCAGAAGAGCAGTGGTTGGTTAGACCTTTCCTAGGTATGTGTTGCTCTAGATTTGGAATGGATGTTGCTATTATGCTTATATATTCCTCTATTAGTGGATTTGTGTGGTCAATCACTTATAATGGATTTCTAATAAAGTAAACTATGTCATTAAGTTGCAAGGATATGTAAATACAATGATGATAGTCTAAATGATATGGGAATATGATGGTATATATGTGATACTTTAGCATGATGGAATGAGGTATACTAGGAGGGTAAAGATAGTGATATAAATTCTCACGTCTATAAGCACTCGAATATAGCGATAAGAATATCATATATATATAGGACTTATCTAAGATTGCCATACATAACGGCCATTACATTTGTACCAAAATTACTAGCACTAATTGAAAGATTTAAATAAGTTGTTAATAAGGTAACGAATAAAGCACTAGTCCTAGAGACTTACTCTTTATGTAGTAATGGTTCACTTATTGATCACATAAAAGGAGCATTTGAGTAGATAAAATATCCACTTATAGGTTTTTTTGGGTTCTAGGTCTACCAGTATTTGATCAAGTATTAAATCAGGAAAAGTTCATGAAAATTTATCCAGTGGAATATCTTGTTTTCCATAACCCATTGTAAAATATATAGAAGAGTTGATTTCATAAGGTGTCCTTATTGACTAAAAATAACTAATAGAAATTATAGTAGGAACATTGATTAATCACCAATTAGAACATATAGCTGCATGTGAAGTATATATATTATATAATAGAACTAGAAAACAAATATATTAGGAAGCTTTTGACTATTTAACTAAAACTAGTAGGTTTTTCCTACCACCTTACCTACATTTCCTTAAGAATATTACCCTTTATAATAACACTCCAGCACTTAAAACACATGTCAATTCCATAAGAACATGTGTAGAAGGGATGCAGAGACACAATCTGATGTAGAAACATCATACGTAGGAACAATAAGAGAAAAATTTAGTACATAACTGATTAAAACACTTTTAAATTCTTCTAATGACAAAACATAATAACCTATGTATGCATATCTATTAATAGATTGACCAAAGCACCACCATGGATAGAGGTAAATATAATTACCTATCTAGATTAATATGGAAACCTTAGATCTACATAGTATATCTTTTAATATGAATTGACTTACTCCGTTTATTTATCTTATTAGGACCCCGCTCTCTAGCTAAGAGATAGAAATTATTCAAGCCAATTTAGTGGCTATAGTGTAAACAAAAAAATGTTATTATCTATAAGAAAAATATGGAAAAATTCTAACTTTTGTTTCCTATTTATAAGATCAAAATTTGACTTCCTTACACAAACCTATAGAGATGGATCCACATCAAATGGAGTAGTGATAAAATTCTTACCATCTCTAATAATATAAATAGGCTAATCTTATATCCCATGTTGCTAAAACTATAACTATAATGATTACGAACAACTCTAACTCTCATTCTAACATGAAGGATGAGTTTCCCTTATACAAAGATGCATAGTCTAGTCATAAGTTTTGAAAGATTTTTAGGTTTGTACTTATATGTTAGAATAAGAGGAGGAGCTATATAGCAACCATAATTATAATAATAACTTATTCTCTATGGATTCAACATCATATGTAAGTTTCTAAGTAAACCCTAAGCATGATTATCTTTCCCACATATTAAAAGGGCTCTACGCCTATTTCTCAAAGAATTCATTGGTGAATAACTCGGGAAGAACCATATCTAAATTAAATCCAAACATCAACGAGAATCAAACCGTTCAACGATGAAGTCAATCTACAACATAAATTATAAGTTAACATTGATATTGTTTCTTTGTATTTCTTGTAATACACATCAAAAGATGAAGTTGACAATAGTACAATCATATAAAGATAATTGCATAGCAAAACTGGTTAATATTGCACAACTATAATTTACCAAAGGTAATATACATCAAGATTAAATAATCAATATAATAAATGACTATGAATTTCTGCCATTAAAATTGTAATCTTGAACTATATAATTTGTTAGCGAGATATTTATTTAACCTTGTTGTATGTTACTGCTGATAAATATAGTTGTGCAATATTAACCAGTCTTGTTGTGTAATTGTCTTATCATTGTACTATTGCTACCTTCAGATTTTGTTGTGTATTGCAAGAAATACAAAGAAATAATATCATAAATTACGCATCACAAAGCACATATATTTCTCCTAGAAATCTAAATGGGAAAAAACAACATAAAAAAGGAGGCTTTTCTCGAGTCCAAGAATAAATATACAACAAAATTTTAACCTCAATCAATAGTTGAGAGGTAAGTTGCAATAGTCATAGGAGACTAGAAACTGCAGTGTGAGCTCCAAATAAATATACAACAAAATTTTAACCTCAATCAATAGTTGAGAGGTAAGTTGCAATAGTCATAGGAGACTAGAAACTTCAGTGTGACCTCCAAATATCAGAAGGTTGTATTTCTTATTTTTTATACAAGGTTTTATTAGTTAAAAATCTCTTATGACAAACACAAATTTGTCACAATTTATGTAGTTGATCAAATATCATAACACCTATTTACATAAGAAGCCAATAATACACACAATACCTGCATGGCTTCATACAGTTTTCTCTTTTTGTTGGACATTATAATCTATAACATAACCTTTAAGTTAAGAAAAATCATGAATGTGGGTGTTTATTTGAGGGGGTATTTTGAGAAAATAAATTTGGTTTTACCAAGTTTTTCAAATTTCGACAAACAAATGTTATTTTTGTGTTTAGAAGTTCACTTTTTTAATAAAAACAAAACTTGTGAAAAAATTTGTTCTCTTTTTATTCATCATTATTATTTTTTTTACTGAGATTTGATATGTCGATTTAGCAAATGTTTGACAATATGTTCTTATAAAATGAAATGACTGATAAATAGTCATGTTTGAAGACTCTCATTTATTCATTTTTAAAATTTTGTTTACTAAAAAACAAATATGTTATGACAATCTAACCAAAGTGTACTTACATATGACTATAATTTTTTATCAAACTAGTGAAGATACCAATTATTTAATTTTTTTGAATTGGATCAATGTGAAAAAATTGTAGAATATAAACATGTTTATGAAGTCTCGACATCCTCCCCAATTTCCACTTAAAAATAAAAAATCTAAGAGTACCATTTTGAAGTAGACACTCAAATGATTCATCTCATAATTTTTCAATTTTTTTCATTATGTTTTTTTCTAAAGTTATTAATTTTTTTATTTCATTGAATTTTAATAGCAATTAAAACAAAATAGACACATGTTAACAAAAATTAATTAAAATTAGCACATCTCAATCAAATTCAACAAAATTTGTACCTATGGAATGTAGATTCAATGATGAAAGTAATGGTATTAATTATGAAAGTAGATTTGCAGTATTGAACGTGGTCTATACCATTTGAAGTTGGAGAAAGGCGAAGACAAACGATGCCTTGGTTGGTTTTTTAAAATTCACAAGTTTTGAACCGAAAAATAATTCGATTGAAAAATAAAAAAAATTCGGCAAAATGTTTTTTTTGTTTCATCGCCCTTTAAATTTAATGGAGAATAGTTTTCAACCGAAAAATTGATCTTAAAAATAATTATGTTTCTTGGAATAACACAAGACCACTTTTAATAATTAGGAACCTTATATATACATTATGATAATTCCACAATTTCACGTGTTTCATTTTCATAGTGAACTTTACAAAAAGTTTTCAAAGGGACTTTCTTTAAGGTGTTTTTTTTTAAGGGACTTTCTTTAAGGTGTTTTTTTTTTCTAAGGGATTTTTTTAAGGTGATGTTTTTTTCAAAGTCAATTTATTTTAATGTGGTTTCTCAAAGGCTCTCAGACATTTTTTTAAACTTAAAGGTTCAAAGGCAATTTCTTTTAAAGTGTTTTCTTAAAGGCTCAAAGGAAATTTCTTTTAAGGTGTTTTCTCACACGGTCAAAGTTAATTTATTTTAAGGTGTTTTCTCAAAAGCTCAAAGAATCGAAGCTTCAAAGACTCAAGGCATTTTCTTTTAAGGTGGTGTCTCACACACTCAAAAGAAATTTATTTTAAGGTGTTTTTTTTCTCAAAGACAATTTTTTTTATAATGGGAAATGGTTTTCTTATCAATTTATTTTATAGTAAAATTTCTCTTAGAGAATTTATTTTATGGTGAAATTATTCTTAAATGTTTTGTTCTCAATTTTTTTTTTCCTGAGGTGAAGATTTTCTTATCCAATTTCTTATATGGTGAAGTTTCTCTTAGTGAAATTCTTCTGAATTGAGGACTCTTGCAAGTATTTTAGGGTGAGATTATGAAATTATCTTATTTATTTATTTTAAGATAATTTCTTTAAGCTAGATATAATTTCAATATTTCACAAATCATTCATTTTTAAATGATTTACAATTTTTTTTAATCTATTTTTTTTTTTTTATGTTATAAGGTGTCGTTTTTTAAAACCTATATAGATTGAACAATCATGGGCAATAAAATACAATTCCAAAAATAATATGTTTGCATACAAGATGATGTTTTTCATAATGAAAATAAAAGACTCTATCATAATAACATACATAAGCTTACGCATATTGGAGAAATACTTGTTGAAGATGAAAATAGCTCGATTTACATCTTAACGTTGATGAAATGAATATTGAAAATCAAGATCAAGAATAGGAAATTGAACCAAGTACACACACACACACACATTTTAAATCTAATAATTATTTTTTATAATGAATTGTAAATTTGAAAATACTTCATTACAAACAAATAAAGAATTGTCTCATAATGTCAATCAAGATGTTCAAGATGTTGTTGAAATCCATAATGAAGAAAAAATTGAGTCAAGCACATGGGTGTACATATGTGTGTGTGCTTGTGTATAAATTTGAGTATATCTAATTTAATTTATGATCACTACAAGGAAAAGGCCCTTTAGAAGAGGTTATAGCATTTGCTCCTCCCAAAAGAGCCCAAATATCTGTTTATAGTGGAGGTCACTAGAAGAGGTGAGCGACTAGAGGTTTTAGTGAATTTATTTATTTATTTCGGTGCGTTTAATCAACTAGATGCACCGATGCGTTTGTCAACAACTTGCATCGGTGCCTTTCATAATCATGTTGCACCATGACCAAAAAAAATCAGTGTCAAAAAACTAATTTCGAAGAACAAAATCGGCGTGTTAAATCGAACAGTAAATGCCTCGGTGCATGTAGTAGAAACGAACGCACTATATAACCTTTTATTAATTTTTTTTTATTAAAAAGCATGTTAATGTTTAGGTAAAAACCTCATCTCGGTGCTTTAGTTATCAATAAATGCCCCGATGTGTCTTATAAAAAGGAACGCACTGAGATATATTGTAATTAAAAATAATATAAATATTTTATTAAAAAATCTCGCAAAGTTTTACTTAAAGCCTAGTAATGGGGCGTTCATCAATAAACGCCCCAGTGCATGTAATAGACTCTAACGCACTACCCATTTTTTATGAAAAATAATAAAAAATATAATTTTATTAACATGCAATTTTTTAAGATCTAATATTGGTGCGCTAGATGATACTAAATGCCCCGGTGCATATAAAAGACCCAAACACACCGGAAATTATTTTATTAAAAATAATATATATATATAATTTTAAATCCTACTCGCACCAGTGCACTTGAATCTCGAGCACATCGAAACAAGCTTAATAAAAAAATAACCGTGTTGTCAAACTCTATTATACCCTCTTCAGTGCATTTGATACCATCTGCACCGGTGTTGCACTTCACCCACCTAGACACCCTCACATTCGTGGTACACGTGGAAAAAATACTCACTCCTATTGGCTACTGAATCTAGTTTTAATTTTGCCAAACGATGGGAAAAAATTCAAATTTTCCATACATCACCAATATGCCTCCCCGATGGGCTGTTCAATAGGTAAATTGATTCTTACTTCATAATTTAATTTTTTAGCAGATTATTTTTGAAAATTCAGCTTCAAATTGTCCTATTTAAAAAAATTAAAATTAAAAATTTTGTGCGGTGCGTTCTAGCCATTCGGCTTGCACCGCGAAATGGTGCACCCTCTAAAATTTTATAGGGCACACCGCTGGAAGTGTGAACCAAATGACTTGAACGCACTACTGCATCGTGAAAATTTATTTTTAAAACATTGAATTGCATATTGGTACGTTGGAGACTGAAGAGCACTAGTTGTCCAATGTGCTTAAGTGTATTGAATGCACTGGTTAATAAAACCTAGAAGATGAAAAAAAACTTATATGGTGCGCCTAGTGCATGTCAGTGCATCAGTACCCAGTGCTCTGACATGCCATAGGTGCACTGTGAATATATTTCCATAAAATCATTAAATTTAATAAACGGCTTTGCATTTAGATCATTTAAGCATACCATTTACAATGCGTATATTTGAATTAAATGCACTGGAAACTACAATATATAAGTTTTTAGAGCGTAGGAAATCATAATTTAACGGTGCTCATAGTGCACATGAGTGCACCTGTGTTCGGTGCGCTAACGTGCTTCAGGTGCACCGTTAACGGTGCGTTCACATTTCAGCGATGCACCTTGATGAACATTTGAAAATGTTAAAATTTTCAATGGCCCCTTGTTTATCGGGGTGCTGGTAGGTCAAAAACACTATTTGGCGGTGCAATTTGTATATAAACACACCGTGGGCGGTGCAATTGTTGTATAAAAGAAACGTTGGTAGCGCACCTATGTTATTTAGGCGCACCCCACCTAAAAAATTATTGTTTGGAGAGAAAAATGTATTATTGATGTTGTTAAATAGGATGTTAATTGAATGAAATATTACATGTTTTTATATATCTATTTATGACATTGATTCATGTTATATGTGAAATAGAGACGTGAGTGACAATAAGCTGCTTGGCAAGAGCGTGCACAGGTGGATCAGTTCAACATGGTCAATGAATGGGGGGCTAGGGAGAGGGAAAGGGATTTGTACCCTCACCCCATTACTGCTCAGACCAGAGAGATTTTGAGGGATGCTAGCCTCTTGAATTTTTATCAGGAGGCTACAACCCTCAAGGGTAACTCTTTATTATTGTGTTAGTTTATCCTATGTTGGGATCATCATAGACAAGCATTTATTGTTGGTCCCGATCAGTGGCGCCAGCCCAGTGAGGAGGAAATATATTTAATCACTAGGCTATATAGTAGAGGGGAGGATTTTCCACATTTCCATAATGTCCTAGTGGGTGTTGCACTAGAGAGTCAGCTAGCTTAATCGCTAAGATATATCAGTGATGAGGTCGTCCATCCATCCAATATTCAGGTGACCGGTGGGCAGCTTAGGATCTCTTCTTTTAGTCGAGAGGAGGTTAGGTGCCTCTCTCTTTTGCTTACAAAGCTGACGTACTCCACCAATTATGGGTAGTGCATTAGTTTCCCTCTATTATATTATTTTAACTCGTTAGTGCAGAGACCTAGATGCATTAGGTGGTCTGCCATTTTTTTGCGGTAGTTTTATTATGATTTGGATAGATATTGTGCAATGATTGATGGGAGGTCCAACTTCCCTTCGTATTCAGATTTTTTTATTTTTTTTATTTTATTTTTATTTTTATTTTTTATTTTATTTTTTATTTTTATTTATTTTTATTTATTTATTTATTTTATTTTATTTTTATTTTATTTATTTTATTTATTTATTTATTTATTATTTATTTATTTTTTTTCTGTTTTTTGAGAGGTTTCTGGCCAACAAGGAATCATTTCAGTGCCTCCCTTATATGCTGATAATAGAGGTGCATATGCACATGTGGGGCCAGATGATGCCCAAGAGGGGGAAACCTGAATTCCTGGATAGGATCATGTAATATGTGCTCAAGATGATAGGATGTGAGGAGGACCATGCACTAGACATTTTTCCATATCCATATGCGGGATTGGACTGGAGAGGGTACCCCAAGATCTTCTTTACACTAGAGGAGCCACCAGATGAGAGAGGAAATATTATCATTATGTTGAAATTATTGTTGTTTAATTTTATTCTCTTTATACTTAATGCAAATGAAATATCTTGTAAATATTAATTTTTTTACTGAAATTGTCTAATTATTATTGTGTACTATATATTTTGCAGACATTCGCACATTCGATAGTGAGGTCGGGCCACATCCTCTCGTTAGGGAGGATGAGGATATGGAGTAGCTTGATTAGGCTGGGCCACGGTTGGATAGTAGACATCTTGGCCACTATCCATATAGGACCCATGATAGGTATCACCGGGATGTGGAAAATAGGTTGATGACATTGTTGGTAGATGAGGGGGTTCATCCTGTATGGGTGCACAACATTGTTTGACAACCGTACCTTGTGGAAATATGGCCCAGATTCTTCCTCGTGATATGAGGTTGTTGATGCAACATATTGTCGGTGCATACATTTAGTTAGATTCTAGGAGGGATGACCATCCTCCTCCTCCTCCTCCTCCACCTCCACCCCCTCCTCAATCATCTTTGACATCTGTTACTCCACCTCGTCCTCCATCAGCTTAATCGACATCTCATCCACCTCCTCCTCCATCAACTCCTTCATCATCTCCTTTACTCCTACTCTACTGACCTGTCGATCCTACTTCATCAAATCCTCTACTCCTGCTCGATCGACCTGCCAATCGTATCGATTTTCCCAACCATCCATCATTTCCTACTCCATTTGAATCTATTATAGAGATTCTCATTAGAGGGGGTCGTAAAATTCAGCTTGATGGACCTATTCATGCTTCTCTCCAAGATCTTTTTTTTCCTGGTAGAGGTACTACTGCCTTTGGATCTATTGGTAGAGGTTTCAATGCCTCTAGCTATGTTGGTAGAGGTGCTGATACTTCCTATGGCTCTATTGGTGGGGGTGACAATGCGTTTGGATCTGGTTAGAGAGATACTAATGATTCCTCTATAGGAGGAGGTGATTAGATATGTCATAGTAGTTATTAGACTAGAGATATATATTTGGCATATTGTATCATCAATTTGATGTTATATATATATATATATATACTGCATTTTTCATGTTTATGTTGATGTCGATGTTTATGTTGTTGTTTACTTGATGGTGATGTGTATGTTAGCTTATGTTAGATGTGTGTGATGCTTATGCATGTTATAATATAATGTGTCTTGTGTTATGTTATATGATGGCAATGTAATGTTTAAGATGTTACGCTCATGATTATGTTTATTTGTATGCTTATGATGTTATATCGATGATTTTTATGTTTTATGTTAGATGGTGAAAATGATCATGATGATGGTATGCTTAACTTTATGTGGTGAAAATGACGATGGTATGTTTATGGTTATGTTTATGATGGTATGATGATGTTTATTATGGTATGATGATGTTTATGTTTATGTTTTTTAGGTGGTATGATGGTATATATTTAAAATTATAAATTAGGATATTTATTAATGTCATGTGATTGATTGATCATGTGTTTAAAATAGCGATTGTTAGATGGTGACAATGATAATGATCATATGTTTATGTTTATGTCATGAAAATGGTGATGACATGGTACGCTTATGTTTATTCTTAGGTTAATTTATGGTGGTATGATCATGATGTTTATGTTTATGTTTGTTAGGTGTTGAAAATTATGATGATCATATGCTTAGGTAAAAGAACTTTGTACTATTCAAACTGTGGCTCTTTAAATCAGTAACTATTTTAGTTGACGAAAACATCACAATTGCATTGTAATTTATGTTACAAAAGAAGTTGTTGTATGACTTAACAAGTTTTGAAAGCATTAGAAAGTTTTTCAAAGTTTTTAAAATTTTAGCATCCTTTCGACCATTTTTCATATTAAATAATTCTTGATTTGAGAATAACTTACATATAGTTAACACTCATAAACATAACATATCAACTATCAATACAACACAAGTCAATATTTTAAACCTTTGTAAATAAAGTTATTGGGTTTTTAATTTTGGTCAAAATTTTAATATCCTTTCAACTATTTTTGATATTAAATAATTCCAACCTAAAATTTGTAGATAATTTGAAGTATGGTTTCATATATAAGTTGATATATTGGTTAGAAAATAAATTTGAAAGTATGGTTGGTTGTTAGGTCATCATAAATGTGAAAATATGGATTGGAGTAATGGTAATTGAAAATGTGGAAAAATGTTTCAAGTGATTTAATATAGGTTTAAAATTTTATTTTTACGTGATATAATTGAATTAAATATTTTATGAATTTTGTATTGATAATGGATGAAGTTGTGGCAACTCTGTGATTTATGAATGTTGTACAATATGTCATAGTATGATGTTTATAATTGTTGTATTGTTTGCAATCATAGTATTATGTTTATGTAATCATATATATATTTTTAATTGGTTTTCATATAATTTGTATGGATATTATAATTTATTGTAAATAATTTCTTAGTAATGTAGTAAAATTTGTCGTAATGTTATATATATATATATATATATATATATATATATATATATATATATATATATATATATTATTAATTTCTTGTAACTTTATGTTGAGCATTATGAAATAATATATAATGATTTTTATTAAGGAAATTAAGTCTTCATCATATATTGTTGTAGATAACTTAATTATTCAAATGATAAGCATAAATGAATAATTTTTTGTAAGTGTAACCAAACATCATAACAAAAAGTCAAGTATTACCATGTAATATTATTATAATATATAAATATCAACATCACAAAAAAATGTAAATATCAACATCAATATGACCTATCAATGTATCATTCAAGATTTTTTTTTTTTGACAATAAGTCACTTTACAATGACACATCAAATCTTTATTAGGAAGTAAAAAAAATACTTAATTAAAAGAACACCATTTTCTCTCAATTGTATGCCAAAAGTTGCATTCTCCAAACTTATTATTATTAATCATAATACTCATTATATAATATAACATTAGTCCACATTGAAGGCACACACTTTATACCCTCTAAAACATTTAGGTGAAGGAACACTTTACTATAGTGACTTGGTCACACATATGGCTCTTTCTTGCTAGAAGTTTAGTTGAGTCAATTGAAAGGAAACTTCAAATACATAAGGATTTGATCTGATGGGTCGACAAGCCATCAACAATGAAACTTCAAATACATATAGATATGAATATGCATATCCATATGAACTAAATGGAAAGAAAGAAAGAAATATCTTCTCTAACTATGGAACATATTTCACATCAGATTGGTTGTTAACCAACTCAAGTTGTTTAAACGCTGCATCCAGTAATCAACTTTCCATTTCCACCGTCATAAACAATATTATTAGACCCTTCCTGATAACAATAACAAAATCACATCTCAATCTGTAAATGATGAAATAAAACATGTACATATCACTCTTTGGTGTCATCACCCTCATTATCTTCCTCGTTTGGCATGATAGTAACGTTGTTCTCATAAACATGTTTAGATCTAGGATCGTGTCTTAATATGAACCACCAATCTTTATCCAACACATCCAGGTGAAAGAACACTTGGCTGCAGTGTTTTGGGAAAATATAAGACTCCTTACTTTCACCCCACATCTTTCTAGAGTTCATACATTGTAATAGACCTCTTTTACCCCTACTCCTTTGTAATTGAAATACAAGTTGAAAGTGTAATTGTGTACCAGTTCTCGGCGAGGAGCTCAAGGTCAAGGCCCCGCTAGTAAATTTTGTAAATATTACAGTGATTTCCTAAGTTGTAATTTGAATTTGTAGACTTAGAAGACTAATTAAGGGCTTGACGTAACTAAACGATAGGGGCAACTAAATCCACTAGGGGGGGAGGTTGAATGGCTGGGAAGCCATGAGTTGATGATAGGTGTCATCTTGGTGTCGTGGGCACTAGAAAAAAGGTGAACAATGGATGTTCACTTAGTGGTCTAATCTCTTAGGTATCGTCCTAAGTTGAAGTAAATCTTGAGTATATGAATTATTATTATAAGTTTAAATATGATTAAGAGAGTATCCTAATTATAGTATAGCATGAAGTGACAAAATAATTATTCGTAGAATCTTAAATAGAATTAATGTCAACTTTCCCATTTAAGGGACTATATTATAGTCACCTTAATTAAAATTAATCTTGAAAAGAGTCATCTTTTTGAATTATTTCTACAAATTTGGTACTTTCTTTATATATATATTAAAGTGTTACCCGATAATTAATATTATTATTACAATTTAACAACTAAACAAATAAGTTGGTTTGTATACAAAAGGGATTATTTCTTTGTAAATGGTAAAGATTTTATATATAAATCTTTATATCATAAATATACTCAAAAGAAATTTTAAAGGTAAACTATGATGGAAGAGAGCAGTTAGGGTTCACCCTCAACATGGAGAACTCAACTCCACCTAGAGGTAACGCACATGTAAGGAGGAGAGAACGGATTTGTACACGATTGCCTCCATTGTGATAGGAAATTTTAGTTGAATGTTTCCTTAGTTTGTCTGCTGGGATGAGAGGGCGACTTCAGGGTGAGGGCGTCTTTGTTTATGAAAAACAGTTATATATTATGGCTTTGGAAATTTTTGTTTTACTTTTCTTGATGGAGAAAGAGGAAAGGGAACAGCCCTTTGTTACGGTCTTATTAAAATTGGTCCTCTCATTTCTTGGAGGGCGTATGGTATTAACGTTGGTGTTGGACAAGTGAAGGGTGTTTCCCTCTCTTTATTTGATTTTCTTGGATTGTTTATTGTATTGATTTTTTTTTAACTATGGGAACAACAATCTCCTAAAGGTATATTTAACAGTTTACAAGCTAGATATACGAGTAACTTGTGATTCAGCAAGGGTTGAGATGCTTCGAAGCCCACCGGGATGAGCCTCTATCCCAAGGGTCGCCTACCCTTCAAACCTTGTCACAATGGGTCAATGAGCAACCCTACCCCCGCCAATTTTGAACCTGTGTCCTTCACAGAGATAACACATATTCTTAACCATTAGACCCATTCAAGTGCTCTTTATTATATTGATACCAATGTTAAAAGAGAGAGGTATAAGGACTCATCCAAAATAACTACTTTGCATTTAAGCAAAAAGAGGGGCGTGAGACCACTCAGCGAAGGAGAATCGACCTCGTCCAAGGGAGAAGACTCGTCCTTCTAGAGAGCTTGTGTATGTTTCCTTTGATGTTATATCTGACTGTTTTATTTCAATGGTATTGATTGGGCGTAGCCTTAGAGTTTTGTCATGTATTGTTCATTTATGTATATTACGGTTTCTCAATGAGGGCGTAGCCCGAGAGATTTTGAATGCTTCATTTTATGTTTGGAAGAATCCAACAAGGGCGTAGCTCTTTAGAGAATTGTTCATTGATGTTTATATTTTTATTTCTCTATGATTCATTGGAATGAAGAGCGAGGGCCCGAAGCCTTTCCTTCCTTGAGTGTTGTATGTGAAAGAAGATAGAAGGGCGTGGATCAGGAAATTAGTAATATCTTCTAGATAAGTATGAGTAATGAGTATGTGATTAACTAGTTTTCCAGCCTTAAAAAAAGTATGGAATTGATCTTTATTTAAGAGATGTGAATGTCTTTATATCTTTTAAATAGCTAAACAAAGCTTTGCTTAGACGCTAGTATCTACATATGGAAAGTGGACCCTTTCAAACATAGATCTATTTAAACCATACCCCTAACGATTAATGGGTTCACACATTACAAATAAACATGAAATAATTATGGAATTGATATTAAATTAATAGAATGTTAGAAAGAGGTAAAATATATGTAATTGTTAACGAGATATCCTCACAGTAAGAATAGCTATTATCTTGAAAATTTTGTAGAAAGATATGATCATATTCTCTCGAAAATAATAGTTAACTTAAAGATATGTTAATGTATAAGTAAGTGGTAGTGGTAAAAGATTATTATTATCATGGTGGATTAATTCCATTGTTGGTAATGAATTTGTACTCTTGGATAGAGTAGCTAAATTAGAATGATTATATTTAAACACTTAAGCGACGTTATGATCTTAAAGAAGTGTTGCTTGGGTTACAAAGTTCTAATACCTAATGGTTTAACATGAATATTTGGTATGACCAATTAGGTATTAACATGAATATTTGGTATGACCTTTTGTCATTGGATAAAATAGATGCTATTTCTAATCTCAATTGGTTAAGCAAATATATTAATAATGGCTCCATGTTATTGACCCTATTAATTTAATGCTAATGGTAAGAACATCTACACAGGTTACAAAGGTGGCAATCAATGGCATGGTTTCCCAATGATTATGAACTCTTAAAGTATTAGTTGATAAAGTAATTGTATAATTGATTTACCTTTATTTAATATCAAGTTTAGTGAATACTTCATTGTATAAGTAAAGTGTTTGTTGATTTTAAAGGACTACTATTCTCATGGATTGACCTTACTTCTTATGCTTGAATAGTTAAGCATAAACAATAGATAAATTTTATATTATGTGATTATGTTTATGAAGATGAAGTTATGTGGCATAAATCTATATTTTTGTAACATAATCTTTATACATGTTTTTTGATATTAAATGAATATTGATGCTAACACTATCACTTGATTGGATGGCGAATAAAGAAAAAATTTATACCCCATTTCCTAAAATAGTAATGAGTATTTTAGGTACATTACAAGTGGTATCATAGAAGAGTAACAATACTACATACATTACATCCTGATGGAATCACATATATGTTGGTAAGTTGTTCTCTTCTATCAATGGTTAGTTGTTAAATTCAAATTGTTTGCATAATTGTTTACCCTATCGATATGCATGTTGTAGAAAATATGGTTGGAATAGTAATGGTTATTTAAGATTAGTTATATTCTTAAACGTCATGAGGACTATAATAGGCTTAAGAAACAACTAGAAAGGAATCCTTGAAAAGATAGAACCAACTTTATTTCTCTTGTTATTCTTCATGTTACACGAATATGATCATGAACAATGGTGAAAGGAAAATTAGTATGATGTCGTTGTTGTTATTGGTTAGAGTTAAGAATTTGAGATACTGATACATTTATCTATATAAATGTAGTAAACTGAGAGGTTAAGACCACGCCAAGACATGTACACATTATTGATTTTATAATGTTATAGGAATTATCTAAAGACGCATGAATGTGCTATAAGTTTTAAGTACTAAGAAAGACATGCAATTCAAATTAAATGCATTTACGACATTAGTGAGATGTAATCATAATGCACTTTGGCATGCATAGAAAAATTTATGCTTATAATATTTAGCTGCATAAAAGATAAGTAGAATGCAAGTTTAAATGATGGGGAGTGCATTTACCTTCATGTGGTGGGTTAAAGGAAAGGAAAACATGATCACCTAGCTTTATTCCCACAAGTTGAAGAATATTAAATGTCTACACATAACAATGCTAGTCCTAAATTTGGTTTTGATAAAGTTAAACTGACATGGTTGATTTCTTTCTATGTGTTAGAATTAACAGTACAAACCACAACATTGCAGGTACAAGTTTAATTATCTATTTATTCATGATAATTATGTCATTGAATACATTGTGGGAGTGATGTCTAAGCATGGTATGATTGATGCTTAATATATTAAAAGGTAAGCATTAGAAAAATTATGTCTAAATTGACGAAAAGTATATGCAAGTATAAGTAGTTGATACATGTGTTTAGTTATGAACAAAGAATGCATATTGATATAATTGATTACATCAAGATTATGTTGTTGAAATAGTTAATGCTTAGGGATTGTGCATAAACAACATAAGTATTGCATGAATATTGTGCATTGTGCATAACATTAATATTTGGGTGCATCAATGTAGAAATTTACTTTTAATTTTCACTTTAAAGTATTTTGTTGAAGTGATTATGATGTAAGTAAATCCTTGCAAGTAGGCGCAAGTTTAGTATGCGGGTACAAAGGACTACATGAAGCTTTGTAAAAATGAGGTGAAGACAATGGAAATTGATGAATGCAATAACTTCTATTATACCAATGATGCAATGATTGTTTTGGAAAATATAGCTAGATGCTATTAACAAGTTTTAGTATATGATCAAACAATTGGTAATGCATTAGGAATGATTCATATATGTTAAAGTCTATGCTTTATGAGAAAGAAAAGGAAAAAGTAAATATGAAATTTCCTATTGAAATGCTTATATCATGCTTTTTCTTGAATGAAATAGCTAGAACATTACTAAAAATGGGAAATTGCATGTAAATGGTATGGTTGTGATAGAACATATGACTTGGAAAGTATTATAGGTATAAACCAACAAAATCAAAAGTTTGATTGATTTGAATTACATATATTTTTGCAAAAGAGATAGTGGACTGAAGTTATGCAATTAATAGAAATTGCATAAGTGCATGATATATGATACTTAGAAATTTTAAGTGAGCAAAAAGACTGAATATGAAAATGATTGATGTGCATAGTTCAAATACTAGTTGTATCGAAATACATATGTATGAAATATGATGTAAAGTTTGGGACTGAATAGTCCATGAATGATGCACATACTAATGTTGTAGTTGGGAAGATGAAACAACCATGGGTACTTGTAATGGAAATATGGATGAATGATGGAAATTATATTCCATAATAAGAGGGGGTTAAGCATGTTAGTAGGAAAATGACTTACATATATATATATATATATATATGGGAAGACACGTTTAAACAAAGTAAGAAGAGATGTCAAATTGGAACAAATAAAGAGTATAAAGAATAAGAAAGAATCTTAAAGAGAAACCTTAATATTTAGAATAAACAGAACATCCTTATAAAAAATGGAGCCAATATGCAAAATTGGTAATTCAAGTGTAATGTCCCTAAAAGCAGTAATTTTTTTTTTTTTTCACTTACTACTAACATTGCATAAACGGATAATGTATTTGCAAAATAACTTTAGTACTGGGAAGTTATGTCGGTACTTGTTTGAAGTAATGGGAACTAAGTTCTAAAAGAGTTGGTTTTACAAATTATGTTTTCTGTGGAAGCAATGAAGTAAGGTGGTATGAGGTACATAACCCCATCATAGTAAGTTTTAATGCTAGAACAATGCTCAAGGTTTATCTTTTAAGTACTTCACTTCTAAAGATTTAGATTTATGTTGGTTTCATTTAAATGTTTAAACTGGTTTATCTTATTAATTCGGGCATGATGGACTTATGAAAGAGAGTATGACTACTTTTGGAACTTTGTGTTGGTAGTCATACCTCGGCGGTGCTGTCAAGAGGTAAGGGATGAGTAATTGGGTTAATCGGGCTTACTTAGCAATCTTGCTAAAGCAATTACTTGGATTATGTTTGCAGGCATAAGAGGGCTCTTCCCTAAACTACCTACATCAACTACCTAGCAAGGTCCTAGTTCTATGAATTAAAAGTTCTATGGAACACTTTGAAAAGGAATGCATTAATAATAACCAGGGGTTGCACTACCACGAAAATTAACTATATTGTTTGGATAAAAATTGAACTGCTACTAGATAAGTTGGTTATAGCTTTAAATGCCACCCAAGTGGTCTTCACGTGGCTTACTTGCCAACTGGAAAGAGGGTTAATGTTTTGGTCTAAACCAACAGCGTTGTCATTTCGAGGTTTTGGTTTGGGGAAGAAAGCTTCACACTATCATTAGAGAAAATTTGAGGTCTAAAATGGGCCTCCTAAGGAAAATTATAAAATAATAGTGGAAATAATAAAATAATATTAGCATACCTCATCAAATTTTGGAGGAAAAAATAAAAACTACTTCTTCAATTCGTATTTTCAGCTTATCTCCCTGTATATTCACTCAAATTTTGATCATGGGCAGCCGTTGGATGGGAAATTCAATTCCGCATCCAACGAGTACCCACTCGTCATACTTTTGATGATCCCCGCTGCCCCCAAAAGAAGAAATACATGAAAAAACGTGATGATGATGTCCATCAAAAGTATGATGATGTCATCACATTTTTTCATGTATTTCTTCTTTTGGGGGCAGCAGGGTCCATCAAAAGTATGCCGAGTGGGTACTCGTTGGATGCGGAATTGAATTTCCCATCCAACGGTTACCCGTGATCGAAATTTGAGTGAATATACAGGGAGATAAGCTGAAACTACGAATTGAAGAAGTAGTTTTTTCACTTTGACCTTTTTACCTTTCTACTTTTTTACCCAAAAATGGTGATTCATCCCCCATGGTTGACATCATCACCTTGAATCCTATTGGTTGATTTTTATAGTACATTTCTTTTGTTTTGAGGCCCATTTTGGACCTCAAAATTTCTCTAATGGTTTGTTTTCGACTGTGCTCTGACCTCAGCTATGCTCATGGTCAGAGCAGTCGTAGCTATGGTTGTGAAATGATGGGGGATACTACGAGTATTTGACAGGTAATATTTTCACCCATAGTTTAATAATTTCTTCATCATTCATCCTAAAGTATGTTTATTCTGTCTCTAAAATTAATTTGTGGTTCTTTATGTCTTCACTGGCAGGTTACAGGTATTGTTAGCTTTGGTGTTGGGTCCTAGCAAGTGATAAGAAGGTTGGGTCTTGCGTAACACTAGTAAGCCCAGGTTCTACCAACATTCGTCCCTGTTGTTCGCAGTTATGGTTGCAATGTTCTATCGCTTTGAAATCTTTCATTTTGTAACTTCGTTGAGTCCTTTGGGCTCACTGTAACTGAATTTGAAGTTCTATTGGGTCACCTTTGGTTTGACTAGTAGCTAGAAGGAAAACGATTTTGAAGAAATCGATTTGGATTTAAATGGGGTTTTGGACCTAGTCAATGTTTATGATGTTTTTATTTTTTTTATGATGGGATAAACCCTTGAGGGTTTCATCTTTTTTTATCATAGTTGAAAGTATGGCTCTGTAAAAATCTTTAAAGCTTTTAATGGGAGAAATACTCACATCGTGTATTTTGGGGTTTTGAATAAATTAATGGTGCTTGGGTTTCTACCTGTGTCTCTTACTGAGTATGTAATGGAAATGGTGTTTTCTAGCAAATGTTCTCTATTGAAGTTAAATACTTCTGTAAGTTTCATTTTTAAGGTCCTTAGGCATAGGGATTAAGTGGATAAAATAAGTCGTTTCACTGGCATAGAGAAGGATCCTGAAAGGTCCTGGTAATTTCTAATGTGTTCAAGCTCTGCGTTTTAGTTATGGCATGAAGAGATTTATATTGGTAATTACTAAGAGCGTAGCTCTTGTGTTTGGGCATATGCTGGCTCGTGGATTGCTTCTGTCCAAATGATGTATTTCGCTCTCTGTGGTTTGGTTTTATTTTAATGAATGATTGTTTAAAAGAAATCGTTGTGATAGAAAATGCATTTGATCTCTATCTGGAAAGTTGGGTTTCATCCAATTTAAGTTTTAAATTTACTAAAGAGGGAAAAAATGAATTTTCTGAGAACCCTAGATAAGGAAATCGTACTAGTTAGTTGTTTGCCTGGAAGTGTATTGATGTGATCTTTACTATGTATCTACCAATGCCAGCGATACTAAAAGTCTTAATAAGTTGGTAAGGAGTTTTGATATCTTGACGTGTGTTTATTTCATTTATCCTTTAAAAGAATAAGGAATGGACTGAGTTTGACTTCGTTGGCTTCATGAATACTTTCGTGGGTCTTGTTTGGTGAATCTAAATGTTAGTTGTACATTTTGATAGCTTATCTGTTGAGAAGAGACGAAATGCTGAAATGCCCTAAATAAGAATTCGTGTTTGATAGTTTGCTAGTCTTGGAAGTTATATGCACCGTATACAGTAGGTTGAGTATATTAGCGATCTAAAAATGTGCTAAGTTGATGGATAGTCTTGAAGTTTTTGAACTACGTTAATTCGTTTGTCTCTTTTGAAATAATAAATGCAATTGCCTAAGTTTTGTCTAGGTTGGTTTCGTGGATCCTTGGGAGATCCTTGTTTTGCATAATCTGAGTTTTGAATTTTAATGGCTAACAGGCTAAACCCTAGTTATTTCGTAGTTTATTAATATGAATGTACAACATGACCATTTGAAAATAATAATGTGATTTCGTTTCTGGAGATTAAAGGTTCAGATATCGACATTTCTAAATAAAAGTTTCGACATTAGGAAATTCTACCTATATAGGTATCTAGCACATGCTAGCTAGGCTAGCCTTGCTAGATCCTTGAAACATTTAGGGAAGAATCTTGAATTCAATGGAAAATATTAAATGAAATTGATCCTAGAATGTAAACCTTGAGAGCCCATGCCAATTGGCCCTTGCTCCATAAAAGAAAAATAAATAAAATTATAATGTACAGAAACACGAACGCTGCTTAATAATTCCTATTTTAAATTTCTAAATCTAATTGAACTGTATGGAAATTTGTAGTTCATACCTGTTTCTTGAAGCTTGATCTTCCCTTGCAGAACCCGCACACTCAAACACTAGTTAATGGAAAAATGTATGGACCTGGCTGACCTGTAGGATGATCTTTAACTGGATAACTTTGGGACTACCATGTTCCTCCCAACCATGACCCTTAGACCATTTGTGGTTCTAACTGGATCCCCCTGAGCTGGTTCCAACATGCAATAAGAGAAGTAGAGGCCCTAGGGTAAGCTGTTGATCAGATGTGGAAAATATAGTAGGCTGCTTCGGTTCTGCAAAATAATTCTCTTCTGTTACCATAAGAGAATGATAGTAGAAAAGATGATGCCTCTATTGGGATCTACCCTTCTTTATATAGGTGAGTTTTGTTTGGAATATAGCTGTTTGAGTTGAAATAGTAATATTCAGTTTTTTCTTAATTTAATTTGAATTATAATATCTATGAAAGATATTTTATTAATGATTTACTCCTAGTTTATCTAGGACCTTTATTTTTTTATATTTAGATGTGTCTTAAGTTAGCTCATAAATAATAATACTACTTATTAATAATATTAATAGTAATAACAAATATGAGAATTATCTTATGCATAACCTTTATGCATTTTATTTATATAAGTAATCTTTTCTTTTTAAAAATAATAATAATACTGTTAATAATATTAATAATAATAACAACATGAGAACTATCTCGTGCATAACCTTTCTGCATGTTATAAGAAATAAATCTAATTATTCAATAATTAATTATGGTAATTCTTTCATTTAATTATGTACATACCATAATAATTCTTTTAAATATTAAGTACAAGGTCCAACTCTTTGGACATGGTCTTTTGGTAAGCTTGGATAGTTGGCTAGGTTAGGTACCTCTAGGTCTCTCTCTTGCATGTTGGATTCCCTTGTTTAACATGGCAGCTCCCGCAGCCCTTGATGATAGATAGAAAATGATTCATTTAACCAATTTAATAAATGTGATGAATAGAAGTGTTATTCAGAGTCTTCTCGACTCAACACTTTTAAGATCAAGTAACCTTGAGTGCTCTTCAGAGCTTTAACTCAACACTCTCACATGGGCATTATGCTAGTGCAATTCCAGAGCATCCCGCTCAACACTAGTACTAGAATGTGGTTGTGAAGCACATCTAGAATGTACAAATGGCCTCGGATCCAATATTCATTTTCAAGCTTGGAGTGCTCCAGGGCATATTCCCAACACTCTATGTACATCGGGGCTTACGCCCAATACGTAATAAAATCCTCTAGGTACATCGGGGCTTATGCCCAGTACATAAGTCATCCATGTGTTCCCGAGTCCATGTTCAACACATCATATAAATAAATCATGTAAACCATAACACTCACCGTATGTAACAATAGATCATGTCAATATATTAGAGTTTGTACCCAATAAAACATAAATCAATATATTGGGGCTTTTTGCCCAGTACAGGTCCAACCCGGTTATCCTGTTGAGTGCTCATTATTTATCCCATATTGATTGAGGCTTGGGGTGTGGTATCTTGGATTGGAGAAGGAATATTTTATACAGGAGCCACATAGATGATTAAAGTGATCTTATTGGCAAGAGATTCACACATTCACACATTCTCCTTAAGTTGATGTCCTATAACTTCTTAAATTGGCTCGATGATAAGTATACATTGATTGATGTTGAGTTGGAAAACTCTGGAGCATCAAAGGTAAATTGATGTTGAGTAAGAAACTATGGATCATCAAAGATGAACTGACTTAAATACATTGACTGATGTTGGGTTGAAAAAACTCTGGAGCATCAAAGATAAGTTGACTTAAATACATTGATCGATGTTGAGTTGGAAAAAAGAATTGTGGAGAATCAAAGATAAATGGACTTAAAATACATTGATTGATGTTTACTTGGAAAAACTCTTTAGCATCAAAGTTAATTGATGTTGAGTTGGAAGACTTTGGAGCATCAAAAGTAATTGATGTTCAGTTGGAAACTCTAGAGAATCAATGATAATACTTAATAATGAAGGATGAAGTATTGGCTACAAATTTATATAACATGATCCTCATATGATAAATGTGATAAAAGAGTTGTTGATGTGTTCAGTAGTACTACTTTTAAATTAGTGTGTGTTTCATATTTTGTGAAAAGTATGATTATGTACATGTTATGAAAGTTTCAAATATGATTTCTTAATCTTGAGAAGAAAAGTGAAAAATGATTAAAAGTACTTGGGAAGAAGTGCTGCTATACATGAGATATGGATGTGAAAATTGAGTATGAAAAAGTTATGTGCCTTGAAATGAAATGCATGAATAATTTCATCTTAGATTATGATTTATATATATAATGAATAATTGAAATATGTGCAGCTGCATCTTTGTAAGTAAAACTGAACTCTAAATATTTTCCATGCGAAGCAACAACAATATGTTGCAAAATAAATGATTAATTATGCTCTTCTTGATTTAAAAAAAAATCATGTCTATGCATATGTTTTATGTTGAAATCTTGGAAAGATCTTGTAGTAATAGGATATTTGGTTCATGGATCCTAATTAGTTTCCATAGGATCCCTAGGATCCCTTTTTATGGGTGAACCTCATATTTTAATATGGAAAAGCATTAACATCATTTTCAAAAAGAGGATGGGCTTGTTAGCACTCTAAGAGCCTCGATAATAGTTGTTTTCTTTTTTTTTTTCTTTTTTTCTTCTTTTACTTAACTTAAGCTATTAATATAAAATATTCTCTTTAGAAAAACTTCTTGCTTGAAATTTTACCATGTGCTGATCCTCTAGTCCCCCATATTCTATCATCGTCACATTCGCCAATGAAAAGGATAGTTATATGTAATCTTTTTGAAGTTAAAAGAAAAATTAAATAATATATTTAATGACCAATTTGGGGTTTCATACTTATTTGAAAAGTATTAGAGCCTATTAAATAATAATAATATATATATTTTATAACAATAAGTAAGTTGATTTTATATATACAAATTATGATTTAAGCAATGAGGTACTAAGTTAAAGAACATGAAAAGGATCCTCATGTTGGGTTGTATAAATGCCATCTTTTCACATCCTCTCTTTCCTAGTTTTAATCCTATTTTACTTGTTTGTGACACATTAATAATCATTTTCAATGCATATTTGTGGGATTTTGGCTTAAAGTGGTTTCCATTACATTCTTTAGTATTTCATTGACTTTTCATTAACGTTTGGAAGAATTGACATATTGTGTGCTTGCTTATGAGACTTAATGTGGGAAATGTTTTAAATCCATGGTTTGCAGATGTGGAAGTCGACCACCAACTATGAAGTCACCTTGGAAAATATGTCAAAGAGGAACTTTGGATTTATTTGTAAATGAAGAATTATTATAAAACCCATTCACATAAACTCATTATTCTACATGTTTCTCATTTTTCAAATTATGATTTTAAATTAAAGGTGGCAAATATTGGTGGTGGATATGAGTGCATATTTGTATTATCCCCAAATATTTGAATATCTCCATCAATTATATGATGGATTTAAGAAGTCAAAAGCTATTAGGAGACATCTCGGATGATTTTTGACCATTTTATTGTAGCCTCTGTCCCAAAATTCGAATTTGACTTCAAAGGAATCCTAAATAGCATGGGAGTTAGCAAAGATCTTGGAATTAGCTTCGAATTAGTTTTGGGATCCAAATTATTAGCAATTTGTTGAGCATATTTTGAATCTTCATTTATTATTTATTATGGAAAACTCATATATAAATAAGAGTTCATTCTCCATTCTATGGGAGGACTCTTAGAGCAATTATCCAATTCATGATGGAATATATTATTTTTCTCAAGCTCTTGTGTTCATGTAGATTGTAGATTTCTTATTTTCTATGTAGTGCAATTTAATATTTTATGATATTGTAGATCTTAGTTCGATGCTCTCTTCTTGGAAAAAGAGCTTGCTCCATGAGATTATAATTATGCAAAGTAGTATTATTTTGTTTATATTGTTTGTTTTAATTTATTTTCGTAAGTATGATCTATTTATTTATGTAGGTGTGATTTAATGGTTTTTAATTATTTTTATGTGTGTTTCTTTATTTCAACAATTTGATTTGATGCACAATATTTTACTCTTGCAAGATAATTTAGATTCTTTTACTGTCAGAAACATATTAGTCATTTAATTTTGCAAGTGTGGTGTGTAGGAGCATAGGTTTCATAGTGAGGGATTTGTGTTTCAAGACGAGAGATAAATCTTACATGATTAAGTTGATTGTTCCTTTTCAATTTTGCAAGTGCGTTTAATTTCCTGAAGTGTGGTTTAGTAGATGCTTTCACAGTGAGCTAAGGCATACGTTACGTGTTTATTTTGCAAAACATGAATATTATTCCTTAACCACATGATTAAGTTGTATGTTGTCTTTTAAATGTTTAATTGCTAAAATGCTCATAATCAATTGAATTCAAAGACTTAAGTTCGACTATGGTTGGAAGGAATAGGAACTAAGACTGGATTGGTGTGACTAATCCTCATAATCAATTTAGCATAGAAACCTATGTTTTGATTCCATTTAGAGAGATTAAGAACTAACATTGATTTGGTGTGATTGAGCATATGCAATTGTATTCAAATTTGCTAAGAGTGAGTTTCCTTTATTATAGTTAGTCTTTCAAAAATATATATTAGATTAAGCTTTGACACCTACATAGACATTGCATACAACCTTTAAATGAGAAGACCTACCTTGGTTGAAATTTATTTGTTTGATGAAACTGATGCTCTAAAAAGGAAAATTAATTTCACCAACACCTCCACCCTATGATCCTCTTCTATAAGCACATCCTACTATCCCATCACAACTTGTTTAGAGACTCATCAACAATTTTGAAAAACTATAATTTTATATGGGAGAAAAAGATATCTTAAAACTAAGCTACAACTAGTAATACATGATCTAGTAAGGAATTAGAAGAGAATATTTTCATTCTAAAGGCTCATTTGATCCATTCAAACACTAGTTTGGTGTACTCAGACACTTGCAACTTGGGATATGTCTTCTTCCAAAGAAACCTTCATAAGACTTAGGATAGGCCTTCAAATCTCTACCTAATTATTTGATCCCTTGCCTAGATCTAGCTTGATGGTGGTGTAGAATATGCCATTGAGGTACAACACCGGGGATGATTTTAAGAACCCCCCCCCCCAAATTTATATGTAAAAAAAATGAGCGAATCTTCCCGATATATAGGAAAATTTCAAGGTGTTTTTATCAATAATATAATATGTATATATAAATTTTTGGCGAATATTTCATTTTATTGTATGATGTTGTAAAATCTTGGTGAATATTTCACTAAATTAGAAGATATTGTAAAATCTTGGCGAATATTTCATTGAATTATAAAATATCGTAAAAACTTGGCGAATATTTTACTGAATTATAAAATTTTGTAAAAATTTGACAAATCTTTTGCTAATTTATAAAACACATTGAATGGCACTATGCTTGTTAATTCTGAGTTCAAGGCTTCTTCAAATGTTGAGTTCATTTTCTCTATTTCAAGTTCTGGTCTCAATACCAAATGGAAATGGCCTTAATGATTCCTTCATATCGAAGAAAAGCCGAGTGGATCTTGTAGACATGTATTCTAAATGTGGGCGTTTGGAGGATGCACATAAGTGTTTGACCAAGTGCCAGAGCAAAAAGAAAAAATAGCTGGTTGAGCAAGTGTTTTATATTGTGACATAAGAAAAAATATTTAAAAATTATAGCTTGGAACAACATCAAAACAAACAAAGACATCCACAAGAATGAAGAATCATGGCCAAAAACAAAATATTGAACCACTCTGAAGAAAGGGGGAAATAAAACTCGTTGGTTGTAAAAGCTTAATGGAAATGCATAAGAAACAATCATATTTGGATTATTACAGGTAGAGTTTAATGTAGTAAGAAGACTAGGTGTCACTAGACTCATAGTGGATAAGAATGACACCTCATAAATAGACAAATATAATAAGTTAATAACTAATAAATGAGGTGATATTCAGGTGTTACTCTTCATCCAATGTTTGTCAAGATTCAGGGCAAGTGGGGACTCCACTTGTTATCTCATCCCTTAATGGTCTAATGGACATGTGGGGACCTAAATCTTGACAAACCGATAAACTAATAAAATAATACATTATGCATGATTTTGGCCTCCACTAGCCAATTATTCCCGTGGAGGCTAGGAAAATTATGCAATGTAATTATGCCAATTGCACTAGAGGAATGTTGGTCTCGTGCCAATAGATATCCTACAATCAATGCATAGGAACCTAGTGCATAGACCATTTTTCTCTCCGCTTATCTATGTAGAGCTCATTTATTTTCCTGAATAACGATAAATATTTACAAAGAAAATATAAAATCACCATAAAAAAATCGAAAAAGTGAAGACAATTAATTCATGCAACTAAAAGGTAATAAAAAATTCTTTTCTTAAACCCTAAATCAATGGAAATCAACTAAAACCAATATTGATTCAAGCTACAACAAAGGGTTAAATCAAGCATCAAATGAGAACTAGAAGCATTCAAGGGTCTAACACAATATTTAACCAAAATACACGCAAACTCCACAAATTGCCAAAATGCTTCAAACAAAAGCAATACACAAACCATCAAAATTTGTCAAGATATTAGAGATAAACACCAACATGATTTCATGTACTTGAATGAGCTGATTCTTGCTTATCAAAAGTGTAGTCAAATTAGTTATTTATCCTTTAATGCTAGGACACTATCTATGTGAAGAGAAAGCTCCTAGGCCTAGCTTTGTCAAATTCCAACGTCATTTCCTATCACATACAAGAAAGAGACAATGTAAAAGATAAATATCAAAACATCAATCTTAAAATAAACTGCATGAAGGAAATGTATGCCATATCATCAATGTTACAACAAAAAAGTACAATGTAGAATCTATTTTTAACTAAAATGCTAGCTCAAATTCACATATAGTGATCACCATCAAGGGTCCATGGAACAACTATACCAAAATAAGACTTAAGAGTCCCTCATGTGTATTGGATCATATACAATCTTAGGTGAAATCCATTTCCCAATTCACATTATGGGCTTGGTCCTCATTTTCAACACTCTGAACATGACCTTCTCCAGATGAGCCTTCATTATAATCCTCAAGAACATTATGTTCCATATCAAGTTCATTAGAGAAATTTGTCATATTGTTTTCTCCCCTTCTTTCACAATTTGATTGCTAAAGAGCTAGTGCCCTTTCATATGGAAAATTGTCAACCTCATACTTTGTTACATATAATATTAAGCATGTATCCACATTTTTATCAAGCTTGTTCCTCAAATTTGACTTCAAAAATGTCAATGCACTAAACATTCTCTCATAATCCATTGATCCCAAAATCATGGTTTGACATAAATCTACTAATTTGAAATAATCTGACATTTTTGGCAGTAGAAATTCGTTACCACTGAGTTTAGTCCATAATCTTGTAATTGCACCATATTCTAGAGGATTCTCCAAATCAAAAAAATTGAGACCACATTGTATCAGAAAAGCATCAGGATTGATCTGAAAATTTTTTTCCATCTAAAATACCTTGAATATGTTCTTTTTGTATCTTGGCCTCTCGACAAAAATGGCTCTGCAAAATCTTGCATTTTGTTATAAAGTCAACCTTTAAAGTGTCTGTACATTGACAATCATTCCAATATTTACGTTATACCACAGACATGGCCTCCAACAATTCATCTCAAGGAAATCGTTCTCTTATCTCTGATGATAGTGATTTTGCAATTTCTATCAAGCTGCGCCTCACTGAAATCACAACATTGTCAAATTGTTCTCTTGACACAGGGCACTCTTTGGTGGTTCTTCCTATCTTGTCATTATAATAAAAGGGAACCATATACCTACGCACTACCATACATAGAATCCCTTTTTCATCAAACTTCAATAAATTTTCATCATTTCCTATATTGATTATCTTAGTCCAATTTGTAAATGCTAGACCTGTAAAAGACTCTGTCATCATATACAAATTATCTAATGCAAGGCATGCTAATTTTCTAACATTTGTGTATTCATCAATATACATCGTGCGACTCTGAGAAATATTCACGAGGCTATTCATTTCATGAAGTAGAGGAAGAACTCCAGCCAATGTTAAATATGTCTCTATATCATTTAATAGAAAGAGAAGAGTTTGAGCTTTTTCTACACTTAGGTGATGTTCATACATCACCCCTACCAAGGATGCATATTCATCGAATAGTCTTTTAGATGGTCCCTTCAGTGAGATCTATCTTGTATAAACATATTTTAATAGTTTGTTTCCATTTGTAACACCATCGACAAATTTTTTAAACTCTGAAAACCGTTTCGAACTACGAAAAAAGTATGCATGAACCTCACGTACAAGATATTCAACTTTTAAAACCAATGGAAAGTTGCTCACTATTTTAAATGCAAGATTCATCCTATGAGCCATACAATGAATACTAAGCATATATGGTGAAGCTGAGAGTTGTAGTCTAGCACAAAGGCCGTTCCTTTGTCCCTGCATTAGTGATGCTCCATCTACTCCAACGCATACCAAATTTTTTGCGATCATTGAATGATCCATACCACCAATTTCCTTCAAACTATTAATAACAAGTTCATAAATATTTTTTGTTGTAGAACTTTTGCTCATTTTATAAATTCCAAGTAGATAGGAATGCCTGATATGGTCATTGACCGTATAAAT
This sequence comes from Larix kaempferi, assembly GCA_027924585.1. Taxonomy (NCBI): domain Eukaryota; kingdom Viridiplantae; phylum Streptophyta; class Pinopsida; order Pinales; family Pinaceae; genus Larix; species Larix kaempferi. Next base: position 7,466,290 of record BSBM01001357.1, on the reverse strand, counting down.
GCTCATGCAAATCCATGAAGTATTATCAACAACCGTAACCTCATCCAAATAAAGTGACAAAAATGTAGCATTCACAATCTTCTCTTTCATATCATCCTTTTCTACTTGAGCTAGATATTTTCCCCATTCCCAACCACTCGTTAAAGACCAATGAGAAGATGGAAAATTTGGAACTTGAATAAAAGATAGATATTTCATCATTTTTGGATAATCTATCATTGGGAGACCATTGGATAGGATGTATACAGTGCTTAATTGTATCCTCTTTGATAACAAATTTGTTTCCATCATCTTTCCAAATTGAAAACTGATGGTTCCTACACTTTTCTCCACTTTTCTATTATTTATTAAGAATTTATTGTATTCCTTTGCATATTGGATATGTCAACATTGGCTAAGAGATTTCCATCTAGCAGTAGATTTCTTCTCATCATTTACAGTTTTCTTATCATACACCTTCCCAATGTGCTTCTCTATTGTGTCTAGCTGCATTTGCAATTTCACTACCTTGCCAAGTTTCCAACTACATGAAATGCATTTAACTTCTAGTGAGGTGATCTCATTCTCATTTGATGGAGGTATCAGTTCAATAAATGGGAATCTTAATACCCATTCAGATTGGAATTATCTCCCAAAGTCCCATTGGCCTTTTTTCCTCTTCCGTGAATGGGCTACGTCACCTTTCAAGGAAAAATATTCAACATTTAAGCTACCAATTTCTGATGAAAATGCATTTGCCTCACTTTGATCACTAGAGGAATGTATTATACCATCCATTGTATGGATTGCAGATGCATCCTCCAAAGTGTTGACATCTATCTCACCGATATATTGCTCAAGAGAGCTTGAAGCATGAATATGATGTGGATTATTGGATTGATGTTTTTGAAAATATGATATTACATCCTTTTGTCTTGATGTTTTATTTTTCTTTCCATGATCCATGTTTGGCATCTTACCTAATGTTCGACAATTGAAATTCCAAATCAATATAGAAACCGGAAGGAAGCCTGCATGATAAAAATGATATAAAATTAGTACAATTGCACATTGCTAAGTGATTAACCTAGAGGCCACTAGAATAGTAGGGAAAAAACAACACACCACAATAAAATTTTCCTACAGTGATCAAGACCAGGAAAACAAATATGAACTATCAAAGGAAATTATGGGATGATTATGGCCCAAAAAAAACCTTTAGAGTAGTGAATGACAATTACCCATGCTCCACAATACAGAGTCTTCGGGTGCAAGCGTTTGAATCACCAGCCACCCTCCCAAATAACTGCAAGGGATTTCCTCCCACATCTGTACTAGGTACAATGGAAATATCCTTCCACCAACACCTGTGTAAATCCCTAAAGGTCAAAGATAATAAGGATACCACAGTTGCAGAAAGAGTCCGAGGGGACATTCGCAGGTCGAACCGACACGTATGGGAAGGGTAACTGAGTCTGAAATCCAGAAGCACACAAGGTATTAATGGATCCTCGTACACGTGACAACTCTGGTAGATGCTCAATTGAAAAGCAGGGGGGCATCCCTGATAGATCAACCTCACACGACCTCATGCTTAACTCCAGGTTCAGTGGAACTTCCCATCACACCTCTACAAAAGTGGATTTACCTAACGATATTTTTACTATGATTTTGAGATTTGAACGGTCTTGGAAAGTTTAATATGCTCTATTCCAAAACCCTAGCCTAAGATAGTTGGTTTGTGTGACCTAAAAATAAAAGTTACTAGAAAATTTTAAATTAATGGTTCTTTTTAAGTATTTTATTTACTCAAAAGGGTAGTAAAAAAAAAAAAGTGTATATAACCGTGTAAAATCTTCACAATTTACTAGTTTTCTTATCTTTCAAAACATAAAATCGTACAGTAAACCTAAAACAATCTAAAGATTTTTTATATTTTTCAAAGATGATAGTATATTCGAACCAATTGAAAAAACAATGATAATGGGTAGCTCCTGATTTTTACCCACCTGTTTCGCTTGGCAGAGATCCGTGAATGCTCCCAAAACATCTATACTAAATGCATTTTCTTTTTCAATTTGTACTAAATTACAAAAAAACAGTTTGCATGAAAAGGCTCACACTGATGTATTTTCAATTAATCTTAAGGTATAAGAGAATAAAAGAATAAGGTACAAAATACCATAGGACTTCACCTTTAGAAAGTGTTGGTCAATTTAATCCTCATTGTATAAAAGAATAAACATGGTTATAAAAACGGTTCTATGTTTCCTTCCACATTATTCCTAATTTACAAAAGAAACATTTGCACCCTTGTTTGCAAATTGAAGGGTATACAATGTTATCTTCCAATGAGGGAAAACTTATTGATCCACTCATGAATGTCAAAAAGAAATATATTATTGAATTTGAGTTCTACCCAAACACCAAAATCCACTATCACAAATAGTACTCTAATATACACAAAGAAACAATCTTTATTTAGTGCCAAAAAATATAATACTGGGCCTAGAATTCATCACATGTATCATGTATCACAAAGATATTTTACCTAATTATCAATTCCACTTGATACAAGTTCTCGGTTATCATATGACCACTTCAAGCCACATACATGTGAACAAAATTAATAGTGACTAAGTTTTAGTTTTCATTTTTTAATAACATGTTAAATGTGAACAATGTGTATGCTGAATATCAAAAAGGGAGAAATTCGCCGGGAAATTAATTCCAAGAAAACAATCTACAAATTACTTGGCTTAAAATGTTGCTCTTACCTCTAGTTTGTGCCCAACAAGTTTGCTAACATATCCTTCTTCAAAATAGATATCACATTAAAGAATGTTTCAATCCCATCTTCCAAAAGATAATATGTGTGAAATCCAAGCTAGTGCCCCTACTCTCATGCGGTGACCCTCTAGTAAGCGACAATTTGTCATTTATCTACCAACTCTATTTGTAACTAAATATTTATGTATAAACATATCTTGTGTGATTGATCAAAGTAAGAAAATGACATAACAAAAATTCTCTAAATAACTAACTGATGTTAAAAATTGTACCAGCCCCAAAATCAAGAGCCAAAAGAAAAACATACATGCTCAATTTTTGAAAATGAACAATTTGTTTAGCTAAGTTGAAAGGGAATTACTAGTTGACATTGCTAAAGAAGTTGTAGAATATGAGAGTTTTATTATCATATATTTTTCTAGAGCTTGCATGGGATATTGGAATTATTCTTTTGTCCTTTTACATCTCCACTCTCAACCTTTGACAAATGTGAATGATCACTAGCAAGATGTGCAGGGTCAACAACATGATTTCAATGACACAAGAAGGTTCACTAACAACATGAAAAGGGTCACCAATGATATGCAAAGGGTCATGATATTCAATCCATATTCCACTAAGCATTTTTCCAACCTAGTACAATAGTTCTTTTTGACTTATTTTAGTGTTAGTTGCTTGTAACCCATAATTTTTCCCTTAAGCATATCCTAGATACATCTTTGTTGTTATTGTTGTTAAATTTAGTCTTGTCACTTTATTTTACTCTCGTGTTTCTCCTGGTCCCTGTCATCTTGCCTTACTTTCCTTGGGATTAGAATATCTACTTTGATACCACTTGTAGCATACCTATATGCAAATATGGCTCATAAATTCAACAAATCTATATAGGAACTGAAATAAAGAAAAGATATGGTAGATGTAAATCTCAAAATATTATAATAGCAAGACAAAAAACATAAGAATGTTGGGGGTACCTGAACATCAATGAAAATTGCACTTGCAAACTCAATTATGTGGAGGAAGATCTCTCCAAAAGCACTTCATTGAATAGATAATTGAAATAGCAAAAAATACAAAATAGAGGAGGAGTGCACCTAGGTACAAAATATAGAGAAACCCTAACTTGAGGCCCCAACTACCTTTTAACTTTTAAAGGATGTTGAGCCATACTACATTGATTTATAAAGACTAAACACAAAACATTATTACAAAATTATAATCTATATACAAAATAGATTGTGGGCATAGGTTCTATTTGCACGATGAAAATATTGTGCTTGGGTACAAAACAAAGTAAGGCCTTAAAATACCAACTTTGAGAAGGTTTGACCTTGTATGACCATTCCAATAAGGCATTGCAAGACCAAATTTGAGAAAGTTTAACCTTTTAGGTCCATTCAAAACCTTTCAACGGATCCATATTCTTGGAGAAGATCTGGGCATGATTAGGCCCTCACACATTCTTAAACCAATAGTAGAAGACACCCAGATTTGCAGAGAGGGTTGTTGATAATGCTGGAAAAAGGGTGACATGTCCAGATGTGAAGCAAATAATTTGAAGATTGGCATAGCAGTAGAAGTGGAGACTAGTTGGGTTTATTCCTTTGTATGGAGGATATAAAAATGCCTTCCCTTGCTCATTCATGAAGCAGTACACCATTGATAGATGCAGCTAGGAGATTGCCTCTTATTAGACTAACATTTGAATGCTGACCATGTCCTCCATTCAGTACCAGGCCAGAAAAATTCATAGATGGCCTTCTTATCTGGTCACTTTTAATATATTAGTCCATATTATATAAAACGAAGACACCAGCCACAAGTGTAAACCTCGCAGCTTACAATAGATCCAGGCGTTAACATGGATCTATGCTAGCTTGTATGTATGTATATGGTATTATGTTCAATGGCCATTTTTATGTTGTCCTTATTTTAGCATCACACACTCTAAATCACAAAGATCTGTGTAAATTTCAAGAAATCATTGCTTTAATGAAAATTCAAACATCTCACTTCAAACTTGAGGCTCCCAGGATGTATTTCCTATGAACTACTAGCCTTAGGGATGAATATGAAATATAAACTACAACAATATATATTTCACTTTTGTCCAACCAAATACACAAGGCTACCCAAGAAAATAAACACCAAAAATTCTACTTCAAGGGAAATATGTTTCCATTCGTTGGGGCACAATTCCCAACATATAACAGATCCGAGAATAGCTTATAAACAACATATTTGTTATAGTCATAGATCTTCCGTCTTAGCTTCTATATACTTGTCAAATCACTAAAACAATTCTTCTAGTTTTTCATGATTAATGAGCATACCAAATAGCCCTATAACTTCTAATTCACTAGGAGAATACCTAAGTACACAAAGTTTGGACAATAAAGTACACTTCATATATAGATAAGAATGAGGTTACAAGTACTTACCAATAGCTTATCACAAGCTGGTACACCATCAATAGTCCTTCAAGCTTATCACAAGCTGGGACACCATCAATAGTCCTTCAAGCTTATCACGAGCTAGGACACTCCAACGCCTACAAACCTTAGCAAGGGAATCTTCCATCAATAGAAAACCCTAACCAACAATACAAAGGCCTAGCAAAGCATACCACCAATCTATCTAGCTACACCAAATGTTCCATGACAAACAAGCATCAACACCAACAAGTCCACCCTTGATCTTTCACCAAGATTGCTTCACACAAGCTCTCAAAGCAAAGAGATCCAAGTCCTATAGGGTTTCTTTGCCACAAACCATGGGTCCTTCTTGCAGAGGGATTAAAAGTTTTAAACCTAGGCACTTCAAGCCTCCTCTAGGTTTTTCCTCACAAAACTTTAGGATTTGATTTGATAGGATATGATAGGATTTGACTGTGTTGGTGTGAGGTCTTTTATCCCCCCCATTTGCATGATGTTCACTTGGGGTTGCATACAAGCTTTCTTGGCACACTTTGAGCAATTCTGGGCATTGTTTGAAGTGCTAGTATCCCTGAATCCTCCAAATATGAGTGAATATATTGACTGGACCAGCATTCTGAGTGCAGTTGCAGCATTAAGGTAGTCTGTAGTAGAGGTTTTGGGAACGGTTATATAGGTATGGGCTTGAAAATAGCCTCAATCTGCATTCCTGGGCACATTGGAGACCCAAACCAGCAACAAGCAATCATAAAAAATACCTAAGATGTTGGTGCCACTGTGTCTTGTGATGATGCCCTAGTTGAAGGTAGCATTTACCCAGGAGGACACGAGCATTCCATATCAAAGAGAAGGATTCAAATCTCTTTGCATGTAAAAATTCAAAAGACGAAGACAATATAAATATGAAAGAGGCATCCTAGGTGTTATTTGGGCATTCCCATTGGTAAAATAGTGTTAAAACAACCATTCCATGGGTGAAGACAGCTGTAAGAGACCTAATTTCTCATGTTGGTGTAAGTATGTGTAACACATAAACGGATCCCTATTCCTGGAGAATATCTGGGCATGATTAGGCTCCTGAAGAATATCTAGGCATGATTAGGCCCTCAGGCAGTCTTAAACCAGTAGTATAAGACACCCAGATTTGCAGAGAGGGATGTTGATAATGCTAGCAGAAAGGTGACATGTCCAGATGTGAAGAAAATAATTTGAATAAAAAACCTCAAAATTAGAAACCTACAACTCAATCAAATAGATACATAAAAAAAGAAATCAACCCACAAAATAATCCTCATTATGTGTACTATAAGACCTCCAAGACCTCCAATCAAGGATTAATTCAATAAAGGGTTATGGTAAACTTGACTCATAAATAAAGCTATATTATCGAATGCATACCCTTGTTACCAAAAACATTTGGCAAAATTTGGCATCTTCTGAGGGTCTATCTCAGACATATATTGAGCAGCAGTAGGTGGATTCTTGAATTCGGATCTCAAAAAACAATTATGGGCATAATAACATCCCTAAAACATGAAGTCCAGGTAGTCCTGAGTCATGTTTGGACAATTTTGAATCCATCTAGGCACTGAACCCGAAGTTTTGGGAAATCCTTTGGGCATAAACAACCCTAGAAAAGGAAGATCTAGGCATAATTTCAACGCCCCCAAACAATAGTAATGTTCAGCTGTAACAACCCTTAAATGAAATTTAGGGCACACTTAGATGAAATCTAGGCATCAACATTCCTGTCAGTATCTTCATAACAATAATAAATGCCCCAACGGAAAACCTTATGTAGCAACAGTTTTGTGTTATTTAAAGGTTCTGGGGCTAAACTATGTTGAGGGTGTCCTAATATGACCCTCCTATGGAGTTTTAGTAGATGTGGGAAGACTTGGAGAAGGATCTCAGAGTCCATCTACTTATTAAAAGGAGGATCCCACTAAAACCTTATTCACTTCCACACCCTTCAAATGTGAAAAGGGCACTTCAACTAGATCTAATAGGAAAGTGCCCTATTTTGATTGACTAGGCAATATGATTATGCAATATGAGAATATATAAATTCTAAATACTTCTCAACGTGCCATCACTTAGGTTTGGAGGAATGACCCTTCATTCTCAAGGGTTGATAAGCTATAAGGAAAGAGTCTTGGAGATTCCCTATTTTCTAACAAATCCTACACTAGAATGCCATAATCTCATAATCAAAGATCTGAGTGTAGCTAAAAATTTCATCTCAATAATGATCATATTTTATAAACTACCATTCATATCTATCTCCATAGAATTTCATGCTTAGTTCAAGAACCCAACACCAAGCCTATCCTCATTTAGTATATAAATTTGCAAAAAGTAACTCCAATTTGTTTTGATATTGATGGATGGCACAAATGTATAGGCAAGTTTGTATCCAAACCTAGATCTTAATTATGGACATATTCATGGAGGTAGGCTTGAAATATAAAAACTACAGTGCAATAAAATGGCCCTCTCTTCCCCAAAATCAAGGTCACAACGATAAGAATATCTTGCAATATTTAACATCTTCAAAGAGACAATAAAGAATCCCTTAGTAAATGAATATGCTACCTCACATTTTGTTAGTGAAGTTGAGTGAATCCATCCTTAAAACTTTGATATAGTTGGCCAAACACCATTAAAATAGCCAATTGAAGCTTGATATTTACAATATTAGATGTGCGAATAGATTTATGGGCCCATAGCCTTTATCTTTGGAATAAAATTAGACTTCTCTAGAGTGAAAGTGTTGTGGGAGAGGGTTATATCCCCTTTTTAGAATTTTAAGGAGAAGAATTCTGACCTGTGAACTTCTGAAGTCCTAATCTATCTAGCCGAGCCTCGTCTTACCCATGTGTGATTCCATTAAGGCCCATTCTTCCATCTATGACTGAGTCGTGGTTTCATTCCGATTTTTTATCTTCTTGTTGATGTCTGCCTAGCGTCCGGTCCACCTGCTGAGAATATTCTTGTGAAGGCCGTGAGGCCTAAGGGTCTATTTTAGTATGTTGTAGGCACATTTAAGAAGGTTATGATACCAGGTGTTTAGGTCTTTTTTGTAAAGACCTTTTGCAGAAATGATTTATTGATTTCAGAATTTGTTGAGTTTGTTCTGTGTGCTCAGACTTTGTGTGCTTGTGATGCTGAGACTTATTGAGGACTGATCTTTAGTGTTGAGTTTTTGTTGAGTCCATATCTATTGTGATTGTGATTGTGCTAAGTCTTTTCCTATGTTTTGACTATCATTTTTCAACCCTGTCATCTCTCACTCTCATAATTGAACTAACCCTTTAATAGGGTCAATTGGTTCATAGAATGACTGGCCTCTGAGAGGCTCAGTCTTTGTTTGAAAGTAACTTCTCTGAGTATATAACAGGAAAGGCTCCACACAGGTAAGTTTCTTCACCTATTTCTTTCATTGTTATATAAACAAATTGGTTATATTATTTTCTGATTACATGTTACTGAATATTAACTTAATACAATGACCTAATTGGTAGTGTTCAAGATTACTTCAACATAGTGACCTAACTAGTAGTATTAAAGGTGTGAAATTGAAAGAGATAAAAATTATGATAGAATTTATTGTTGTACTATTTCATATTTAATTTCAGTATTTGTTTATTGCATTAAAGTATATTGAATTTTATTTTTCTGCATAAAACCCTAATTTTACAAAAAAATTAACAAGCAGCAACAACATACAAACAATAGTGGATCAACATCCCAGCAAGAGTCAATAAAAGATATGATCTTAACTCAACAAATTCTTTCTTGTCAGGAATAAATTTAGCATCAAAGATCCTAAAGGAATTGTTTGGTTGACCTCAATAGAAGGATGAACCAGACAACAACAATCATAGGAATTAGCAACAACACTACCAGGAGCATCAACACAGTTAGTTGCAACAACATACAAGCAATACTGGATCAACATCCTAGCAAGGTCCAACGAGAGATGATATTAGAAAATACCTCAACAAGTTCTTTGTTCTTATGAATGAAATTAGCAGCAGAATTCTTAAAGGACTTGTTGGGTGAACCTGACCAGTAGAAGGATTGACTAGAAAACAACAATCACTGGAATAATTAAACCACATATCCTTGACAGTTAAAAGAGAGCATATTAGAGTTGTTGAAGAAGATTATTTTCAAAAGAAAATGTAATATAGATGGTCAACCATGAAAGATTAAATAAACGCAAACATCACTAGTGTCAACCTCATCACTTTTTGACACATCTAGACTTTAGAATTATGGCTTTCACTAAGGGAATTGTTGACTCAGAGGGTTCAACACGAAAAATCCTCTACCTAAAGAACTTATTGGGTTGACCCAACCAATAGAAGGATCAACTAGACAACAACAATCAGCAGAATAATTCAACCATGTCTCCTGGACAATTAGAGAGCACATTAGAGTCGTTGAATAAATATTATTAATAGAAACAGATGTAATATAAATGGTTGACCCCTGAGAGATTAAATAAACACAAACATTGTCAATGTAGACCTCATCACTTTTTGACACCTCTAGAGTCTAGATTTATGACTAAGAGAATTGCTGAGTGAGAGGGTTCACCTGGACAAAGAATCTAGACTCTCCTTTCGAGAATAATTTTGGATAAAGATGCTATCAAATTGAGGAACATACTGACTAGTGAGATAGACAAAAGGTATGATGATAGAACAATAGAACTGGATAGCCTAAAGATACAAGAAGCAACAGGTTTGATGATTTATTAGGAAAACACAAGAAGCAACAATGGGAATATTGTGGAAAATAAGTAGAAAGAGAAATCCAGGAATTGAAGGGTCTCACTTCTTTCCAGAGCTCACCAACAAAATATTGGAACAATGGCTAACATTCTATTTTGATATGTATACAGGTATGAATAACAAGCATCAGGTTATACATGCAGCATTGGAAGACATGTATACAAAATTACAAATCAAACGGGACCAAAACAAATATTGCAGAATGCCTTAGCATTATAAAAAGAAGAATTAGACATCATACATGAAAGACAAAGAATGGTATGTGAAAACAAAAATATTTGAAATCAGGTGAGGTTCCTAGTTAATAAATTTGATAGAGCTGGAGGAATTCTAAGTGAAATGCAAATAGAAAGTATTTTGAAACAAGGAAAAGAAATCGACAATGAATCTATTCTAGGGAAACTTAGGTAGATTTGTCCTGCAAAGGAAGTGGCCGACTAAGCCTTGCTCTCTTTGAATATTTTTGAGAATAACCTAAAGCATATAGTCCCATATATTTATGGTATTTCTACTTGTTCCCTCCTAGTGTTCTAATTTTTTGAGCTATGTTTATTTGTGCTTTGCCTTGATTGGCTTTTTCCTTTGTCGTGATTGAATGGGTGTTGATCCAAAAATTGCTAGATTGGTGAAAATATACTTTACATCTATGTTTTTTACTTATCAAGGTGAAATTTATGAAGAAAAATCTATTAGTTTTGGAGCCAGCAACGCGATTTTGCTAAAATGGGTCCAATGACATGGAAACAAAAATGAGGTCATAAAGCAAGTGGCTGAAAAGCCTCTCAAATGATAAATACATGGCATTCCATATTGCAGCTTATCACCACAAGTCATTGACAATGGATGTAGATTTAGGCAGGACAAACATATATGCCTATAAGACAAAGAGAAAAGGCACCCAAGTTCTCCAAGCAAGCCTATATCTAAAGCAGGCCAGCAAGTTGTTTATAGTTTGTGTCCATTGCAAAGACTGTGCACCTAAATTTATCTATTTACACCACATTTACATTCTGAATATTCTCAAAATGGTTCCAAAGTGAATAAGAAGAAGAAGCATTGGAATTCATCCAAGGCTGTCAAAATGACCAATTATTGTAAGTTTCAATGATGATTTACAATTAATTATTTTTGAATTTTGTCCTACTTATATATTTGTACCCTTTGCAATCAATTTTCCACCATTCTATTTAGAGCCATAGACAATTTTCCAAATGATAAAAGGGGTATAATTTCATGGTGAGTTGCTAGACTTATTTGAGTGTGACGTTTAGGCTAAGGGACAATCCTAATTATAGAGGATGTATGTGCAAAGCTACTTCAATCAAGATTGTCATTGCGATTGAATGGGTGTTAATCCAAATATCGCTAGATTGGTGAAAATATACTTTACATCTATGGTTTTTACTTATCAAGGTGAAAGTTATGAATAAAAATCTATTAGTTTCGGATCCAGCAACGTGGTCTTGCTAAAATGAGTCCAATGACATGGAAACAAAATGAGGTCATAAAGAAAGTGGCTGAAAAGCCTCTCAAATGATAAATACATGGCATTCCCCATTGCAGCTTATCACCACAAGTCATTGAAAATGGATGCAAATTTAGGCAGGACAAACATATATGCCTATAAGCCAAAGAGAGAATGCCCCCAAGTTCTCCAAGCAAACCTATATCTAAAGCAGGCCAACAAGTTATTTATATTTTGTGTCCATTGCAAAGATCGCGCACCTGAATTTATCTATTTACACCACATTTAAATTCTGAATATTCTCAAAATGGTTCCAAAGTTTATAAGAAGAAGAAACACAGGAATTCATCCAAGGATGTCAAAATGCCCAATTATTTTAAGTTTCAATGATGATTTACAATTAATTATTTTTGAATTTTGTTCTACTTATCTATTTGTACCCTTTGCATTCAATTTGCCACCATTCTATTTAGAGCCATAGCCAATTTTCCAAATGCTAAAAAGGGTATACTTTCATGGTGAGTTGCTAGCCTTATTTGAGTGTGATGTTTAAGCTAAGGGACAATCCTAATTATAGAGGATGTATGTGCAAAGCTACTTCAATCAAGATTGTCATTGTGATTGTATGGGTGTTAATCCAAAGATCGCTAGATTGGTGAAAATATACTTTACATATATGTTTTTTACTTATCAAGGTGAAAATTATGAAGAAAAAGCTATTAGTTTCGGAGTCAGCAACATGATTTTGCTAAAATTGGTCCAATGACATGGAAACAAAATGAGGTCATAAAGCAAGTGGCTGAAAATTCTCTCAAATGATAAATACATGGCATTTAGGAAGGAAAAACATATATGGATGCAAATTTAGGCAGGACAAACATATATGCCTAGTTGTTATTGGATCTCATTGATAAGGTCATGCCAAAAATAACATTTAATGTAAAGTCCAAAAATATTTAACATTATTCCCGAGTACACTGCCTACCTTATTGGATGTAATTGGATCTCATTGATAAGGTCACGTCAAATACATTCTTCTGAATTAGCTCATACATATATATAAATCCATGGCATCCATGCCTGGATATCTGTTTGTTACCTGTGTAACTGTGGGTGGGTGTATTGTGTGTGGCTCACAGAATTCCAATGAAATCTCTGCAATTCTATGATGGACATGCAGGTTCCCTTGCTAGGGCACTTTTGATAGAAATCTAGGTTCCATTACATTTTGCAAGTAATCAATGACTTTTGATCAAACCCTCTTTTCCATATATGTCTAATCATCTTGTTTATTCCCACTAATTGTTGTTTCACATTTCTCAACATTCAAATATCCCTCTAATATAAAAGCATTTACCATTTCCAAATTCAAACAATCCTCTACACAATTATCCAATGTTTCCAATTTATTTATAAATTGCTTCCTTTTTTCTTTTTTTCCAAAATACAATTTGAAAATAGAACTTGATAGTAAAGATATAAGAAAATGGCTTAATCAATACTAGTGAAAAACTAGCATTATCACAACTATATCTAACACTGTGAAAAAGTTAATGGCATAGTCAATGCTAGTGAAAAACTAATGTAATCACAACCATATCTAACACTCTAACAAAGGTTATTGCATTCAACCATAAGTTGAAATTTTAGGGTTTAATAAAATGTCAAAATAAAATTATGAATTAACTTTAGAAGAGAGAGACCATTCAAAAATATTAAGCATGACCCATGGATAACCGCAATGCATCATACACAATTTGGAATTTGAACATTAGTTGGCCTTCTTGTACTTGTATTTGTATACACAAGCAATGTATAACAAGAAGTTCAAAAATCTAAGGAAAGATAAAACCCAAAAGTAGTATTCTAGATGTCCTTCATTGAGATTGTCAAGTATCCATCCCAGTTTTCATCTGTTAGTGGTGATAGAAGTGACAATGGTAACAATTAAGGTGCTCAGATAGCTTCCTAATGTTGATGTCAGAAGAGAAAGAGCACAACACAAGCTGCACATTGCAATAGGTGATTGATCTTAGAAAAAATCAAGCTACCATATAACGAAAAATATTTATGAAGCACTAAGTAAGAAATATTGGGGAATTTGCCAAAAAATGCTCATAGGAACTAGTGTGGTTGTATCATGGACAAAATTATCCAAATGATTGACTTCAACCAAGGAAACTACTATCATAGACATATCACCAACCCAATACCCATATGTTGCAATTCAGTAAACCCCCTCTCTTTTCTACTGTACTTGCGAGGAATAGGCACAATTAGGTGATCATAAACTGGAACCCATATCATGACACTCAATACATAAAAAATAGACAATAATGCCACAAGAATTTTGAAGGAATCAATGTTGGTATCCAATGAGCCAAAGAGAAGACTAACCTCTATGAAGGCTGCAAACCCCAATGAACATTGAACAAACATAGAGTGGACACATCCACAATAAAAAACCAAGCTTCATGCAAAGATGAAAGATCTGGTGATTCTTTGTGTGGGTTTCTATTGACTCTTGCTGCATTATATAGGGATTCGACACTGCTCAACCTCAAGGCTCAGATTCGATGGGCGATTCGACACTAACGAACCTCAAATCGAGGGCATGCCAACTGATTTGGGCCTGACATGGTAATTGATTTCGCCGCTGGATAGATTGCCCATTTTCCAACCTCAATTTGAGGGCATACTGCAGCTGCAATGGCAAACAAGCTGCATCACCCCCCATTACTAGAAAATCCAGGTGAACTCTCGTTTTGGTGGCTCCATTACTGAAAAATCAGGGTGAACTCTCGATTTGTTGGCTTCAGTGTAGAAAATAAAGGGTGAATTCAAGATTTTGTGGCCCTCATACACAAAATACAGGGTGAACTTGCGGATTCAACCACATTTGGCAGGGAGAAATTCGGTTTGCCTCTCTCACGAGCCTTCGTTACCTTGACGATTGGATTTCGCATTGAGGTGGGTCAAATGAAATGGAGGCTAAATCATTACATTTAAAAAAACTATTTTCATGTTAAAAACTCGCCCAACATATCTTTGATACCTCTCTAATTTTTCCCTTGGGCTATATTTCACCACTAAAATCATCCATGTACAACACTCCCCTGTAATCCACAAGGGCTAGGTTTGACTTAGTTTCCTCCATTAAAGTAGCTATGGTATTTATATTTATAAATTAGAGGGGGGTCTAGATTCTTTTTCTTTTTTTGTTTTAAAGGTAAGTATGCATATTCATAAATATTCTTGATTTTTTAAAACACCTCTAATGAGGAAAAGGGTTTATCGTAAAATATTATTGCATTTATATTAATCTTGATTGATTAAGAAATAATGCGAGGAAGTGTTTTTTTATCCACAATCCACGCAGTATCTAATAATTGTTTCATACCATCTATAAGAGAAAATTCATTCCCATTTTCTTATTCCCTTGGAAAGGATACATCCTCCTTCCATACATCCCTTTCAAAATGTGCAATACATTATATAGTGTATGTATCAATGGATTAATTCATGCAATAACACAATTAAAATATGATGATAGTTTTAGAGGATCATATCTTGCATAAAATAACTTGACCATTACATTGCTATTTCAATATTGAAACTTATACAATGAAGCATATACATCAGTTCTTAAAATGGTGGAAAGATAAGCTTTTTAATAATATAAAATACATGTACCTAATTTCCATTCGATATATTGATGCATAGGTTCTGTCAACACATTCTTAATTCAAGGAATTGTTCAATATAGACAAATATGATATTTCAAGATTGAAATATCCATATACATGGTCCTTAAAATCACTAAAGAGTCTTAGGGCCTCAATATCCTATGTTTATTCTCTAACCATGTTTAGGGCCTTGAGATCTATGCCCAATAAATGAAAAATATTGATGGCATCCTCCCTCCATCATGTATAAGAGCCCCCCACCCATACATACTACTTAAAACAACTTGACAACACCAAACCCCGGTCATAATACAAGGATACCCTAACGATTCCATGTGTAGTTTTTGAAGGAAGCCTTCTTATCCTTGAATGCCTAAAATATTTCTCTAGGACCCGAGGTGCACATTTACTCCCACAACCATGTCTATATCACCAAGACTTATCCCTAGTGCTCAAAAAAGTAATAATGGCACCCATATCGCCACACATGGGCAAAGGATTCCCTTTGAGAAATCAGATGTGGTGTTCAATGCATTGTTCTTGGATATAAAAGTCTATAATATTCCTTTATGTCCTAAGGTTTAAGCTACTTCTTCTAACAATGTCCAATACCCTAACACCAATAATTACTATTGAAAATTTACTAATGACACCAATATCCCCACTCAAAGGCCAACCACACCTTGGAAATATTCTTTGTGATAGTTTGGCATGTATTTTGTTACCCTAGATGCCTATAATATTTTTCTTCAAGGCCTAAGGATTAGGTATCCTTCCATACCATGCCCAAAACCCAAGAACCATATCTAGTGCTTGAATTTTTTTTAATAGTGCCCATGTGGTGCTATGATATCCACTTAAAAACTAGTCATCTTCTCAACAATTTATTTATGGTGGTTCAAGGTGTTATTCATGGAGATTCAACCCTAAAAGCTACCTTCAGAGACTAATGCTTGATTTTTCTCCACTGATTATGGTTACATTGTTACACCAATACCCATTTCTTAAAATGTCACAATGGCACCCATATTCCCATTATGAGGCCAAGAATACCCTTGGTAGATCATTTATACTGCTTTGAGGTGATGTTCTTGGCCTTGGATGGCTAAAATATTCATTTAAGTTTCAAGGCTTATGCTTAATATTCTGACCATGTGCAAGGCCACATGGCCCATCCTTAGTGCTAAAAACCTTCTAATGAATCACATAACCCATCTTAAGGGATAAATATCCCATACAAAAGTCATGTTTGGTGGTTCAAGGCCTCATTTATGGCACTTAAGCCTTAGGAGCTACTTTTAATTCATAAATATTAAGTTTCCTCCTTAGACCATAGACAAGGTACCAATACCCATATGTAGTAATCAAAACCTCCTAGTGGTTCCCATATCACATCTAAGAGGGAAATTATACTCCCAGGAGGTGAAGTGCGATGGTTTTAGGTATTATTCTTTATGTTTGATTCCTATAAGGTTACTTTAGGTCCTAAGGCCCACTTTTCCTCTCTTGAAAATGTTAATGGCTTCACAACCCATCCTAGGTGCTCAAAACCTTCTAATGGTGCCCATATCACCAATCAAAGGCCAAATATCCCATAGAGAGGTCATGCATGGTGGTTTGAAGCCTTGATCATGACCCTTGATCCCTAAAAGAGGCATTTTGTGCCCAGTTCCTCATTCATTGGCTGACATTGGTTAAGGTGTCAAGATCAAGATCTGTTTCTCAAAAAAATGAATGGTGTCATTCATAGTGAAGAATCCCCTTCAGAGGTCATGTGTGTTGGTTTGAAGTGTTGTTATTGGCTTTGGATGCATGAAATATTCCTTTAGGGCCTAAGGAACACATTCCTTGCTCAACCATGTTGAGTGTCGCATGGCCCATACCTTGTGCTCTAAAATTTTTTATCCCCACTTGGGGGCCATATATCCTATCTGAAGGTCAGGTGTTTTGGTTTCCTCCCTTAACCATGTCTAGGCCTATAGACACATACTTAATATTCATATTTGACTAAGCATGTCAGTTAATCCCTAATTTAGTCTAAAATTACCATAATGTGCAACCCATGGATCAAAGACAACCCTAACATTATATCCATTTCTTACTTTCTAGTATAATCAACTACCCACAACGGGGGGAGAAAGTACTAAAGAACCATCAAATGAGGTATGGTTTCATTGGTTGAATACATAAAAGAAGCCCTTACATAATAGAAGACCCTCCATCTGGGAACAATATATAAGAGGTTAATAAATCTTAAATGGTTCAGGAACTACATATTATAACTGTAAGGGTTTATATAGGTTACTAGGGTTAAAATTTTAGGGGTTCAAGGTCATTAAATTCAAGATTAGGATTTATATAGTTTATTCATTGTAAGGACTAAAAGTTAGGGTTTATAGGGATTGGGTGTAAGGGGTTACAAGGGTTAAGATTGCATACATGATAAACCCTTCTCCCCATTCGAGGTGTTTTACAAAATCAAGTATATTTATGAAGATGCATACTTAGATTTAAAAGAAAGAAAGAAAAAATCTAGATAAATGCTCTACTTGATATATATAATTAAAATGTGTGTGTGTGTGTGTATTAGTTAGAGCATTGGTCTAGATTCTCTTTTTTTTATGGTAAGTATGCATCTTCATAAATATACGTGATTTTGTAAAACACCTCTAATGGGGAGACAAACCGTTTATCCTTTAGGTAATCTTAACCCTCGTAACTTCTCATGCCTAATCCCTCTAACCCCTAACTTTTAGTCCTTATAATGAATAAACCATATATAACCATATATTAATTTAATGCCCTTGAACCACTAAAAGTGTAACCTTAATAACCTATATAAACCCTTACACTTATAATCCCTAGTTCTTGAAGCATCTAAAATTTATTAACCTCTTACGAATCATTCTTAAACTGAGAGTCTTTTGTTCGCCAAAGATAGAGATTTCGATAGTCTAAGGCACTCATAAAGATTTGGATAGTTTAAAACACTCATTAGAGGACATGTATGTGTTACAAATAATTGTTTTTATTTAGTTACATATAAGTGAATTATAACCGTGTTGAATAATATATGATTTTACTTTCATAGGGAGCACACCTTTTAGACATGAGGAGGCACCACCTAGTGGTAGTCGGAGTTGGAAGGAAGTGCACCTCTGCTAATATACTACATCAACCATTTGTCATCAAATGAGTCTGAGCATTTAATGACCCACGTATTAAAACATGTAAAGTATTCTAGATATCTTTGATTTTGAAACTTTCAATTCACAAGAAAACACATATTTTAATTTGATATGTTTTTTTTTCTTTTGTCTAACTTACAAAGTCCCCTAGTGGATAGGTTTCTTGTTCTACACTTTCCCCGTCATGGGTGAATGAGATTGCACATGTGACTCTTGATGATATCATAGGAAACTCTTTGCGTAGACGGATACTTGCCATATCTCATGATATCCCCATTCAACATGTTAATGATTCTTGAGAGTGTTGATCAGTTGACTTAGATTTATCAAACATCGAGGCCATATAGTGATCTTGAGGAGGATAACTAGTCTTTTGGAAATACAAATGGGTTGGGGCATGTTCCCCTATCACGATGACGTTATTATATTTATACACACCAGAGAGAGGGAAGAGATATAAAAAATCCAAGCGAGCTTTATTCAATACATCTCTCGAATACACAGGAAATAAAATATTTGAATAGAGGAATTATGCGATCATCTACTACAAATCCTTCGGAAATTAAATGAATGAACGGATTATACGATACAGTGTCGTATGACATACAGCCTTATTGCTTATTCCACCCCAGACAGACGCACGCGATAAAGAATTAAGAAACAATACAACACAATATTACAAGATATGAATCCTGTGCAGAGAATCTCCAGATCCAAGAAATCCTAAATATTGAACTGTTATATTAAATACTCTACAGCTCAATGTTTAACTTTTACCTCCACATAAAACCCTCCAAGAAATCCTAAATATTGAACTGTTATATTAAATACTCTACAGCTCAATGTTTAACTTTTACCTCCACATAAAACCCTCACACATACTATTCAGACGCTTTTCATCTCTCCTCTATATGCTACTCGCAGAAATAATGTACGTTAATGATCCCATGATTCCCACCACTTGAATCAACATGCTCACACCCATCGTCGATCCTGCGTTCGCAGAGGCTGTTGGCCCCTCCTTCGTAGTCGGAGAAAGTGCCCCAACAGTAGAAGGAGTCGTTATTGGTGGAAGAGCTGCTGAGGTGGCAGGAGACTTAGCTGTGGGTATGGGAGTACTAGCCACCGGAGTTGGAGACGAAGGGGCCGAAGCAGGAGGAGTCGCAACTGAAACAACCAACAATAAACAAATTAAACTCAGAACTATTTATCTCGTTGAAGAAACAGACAATGAGAAAGAAACAACAACTACATGAATTAGCAATTAGAATATTACAATCCATTCAGTTTACTAATATTGTAAGTAAACATTCTGAAGATGATGAGCTAATTACCAGCAGGTGATTTGCAACTGCTGAGAGGCGGAGTAGTAATTTTGCAGGCGCCTGGCAGAGCGAGAGCCCGAGTTTGGTTGATAGGAATGCCTAGGGAATTATTAGTTGTGGTAACCAGCTGGCAGAGACAGGCGGTGCTGGTGTTGACAACGGAGGTAAGGGCGGTGCAACAGCCCGGTGTTGGAGTAGTATTGTTCTGTCCTCCCTGCAAGAAGGTCAGGCACGGCGACAAACTCGCTAGAGAAGTACTACATGACGAACTAGGCGGTGTTGACTGAGCTCCCGCCATGCCCGCATTTCCCCCCGCTGCTATGACGATAAGTACTAGTCCTAATGCCAGGACGTTTGCCATTATATCTACAATAAACAATTTAATCCCCAGCAAGCAAGGTAAATTACCCCGAAAACGCACACAATTACTTAGAGATCTCTACAAAAATTGATTAGGGAAAGCAGATGATTAGGGAAAGCAGATATACAGAAAGAGGAATAAGAAAGTGAAATCTGTAATGAGTGCGTGTTTGAGAGCAGAGGATGGGAAGGTTTATTTATAACGGCCAGCACTGAGCGGGGCGAGGGAATAGCCACAAGAAGGTGCATAGAGACAAAAAGAAAGATACACCAACTACTGTGGCTGGTGATCTGTTCAACTAACTTCCTACTATATTCTCCAACTCCACCGCCCTTTCGCATTTGAAAAACTATTGTATGTCTGTGTATTTGTTCGTTAGCAAACGGTTTCGTGCCAATGAGCATCTCTTTTTAGTCAGCAGTGAGCTGTTCTGTTCCACTTCCATTGCATTAAGATTCGAGAGGTCCACCATAACACTACAAAATACAGGAATAGGTTGAGAGGTCCACCACGTGTAATCTGATAATCTGAAGTGGGTTGTATGTGTTGTTGTCCATGTGAATGCTTTCTCAACACTCAAAATACAAATCCTGCAAGCACACGTTATAATTGGATGCAAACAGTACTGGATGAAAAGTTAGTTTACATGGGATAAGCACCATACTTGTCTCGGCCTGAATCTAATCATTCAAAATGCTTGAGTTAGGTAGATTAGCTGAAGGCAGAGGGGAAGTAGATGCAACTAACTGAAGAAAGAGGTATGGATCAGAACCGGGTTGACTTCTTTAGGTCAAATCTAAAAACGGAGCTTACGTTGAGTCGCAGACTCGCAACATTGAACAACACTCACGGGTCACGAGGATGCAAGAAATTCATTGCCCAAGGGAGAAACGTTACAATGGCATTTCTAAGCATGCAAGGGTTTGGCGACAAACTCTTTTCAAAGAATCATCTACGAGTTACTCTCTTTCTACATTGTATATACAACACGAAGTTTGAGTCTGTGGAGATTTCTTATTTTTATTTATTTTTAATCATGGGAACAGCAACCTCCCAAGAGTATATTCAACAGCCCGCAAGCCAGATATACAAGAAATTTGTGACTCAGCAGGGATCGAGACATCAGTGAGCCTCTATCCTAGGGATTGCCTAGCCTTCCAGCCTTGTCACAAAGGGCCAATGAACAACTCTACCTCAACGGTTTTGAATGGTTTGTAGAGATTTCAAAAGGAAACTTTTCAAAGATACTTACCTATATGTGAATAGAGAAGGGCAACAAAAGGCCATAATGGAGAGGTTAGAAACAATGAACTCATGTGTTTCAAAACTAAGCAAATTAAAGAGCATTGAAAAAAAAGGGGCATGAGATTCCAAACACTAGGATTGATGGTGGGATCTGAGTTCACCACTGGTAAGGAGATAAAGAGAAGTGTGGGAGGTGAGTTCACTACTGGTAAGGAGATAAAGAGAAGTGGTGACAAAGTTTTATGGATTTGTTAAAATAATCTAGTGCAATAACAAATACAAGCATATGCGAATGAAGGGTTTAGAGTGTGTGGTTGTATTTAATAAAGCGATTATCTAGTGGCAAATAAATAATATATAGATGAATACTCAAGAGATTTATATGGAAAGGTTAATTAACCAAGTTTTATTAATTTGTCAAAAATATTTATATAATTAAGGGGATTTGTAAAAAATATTTATACAATTGATTTATGTAGAAAGGTTAATTAACCAAGTTTTATTAATTTGTCAACAATATTTATACAATTAAGGGGATTTGTCAAAAATATTTATACAATCAAGAGGATTTGTCAAAAATATTTATACAATCAAGAGGATGGTTGGAGCTCTTGTATCCATTCCATTCGTTATATTCCCTTTATTACACATTTGTCATTTACTTGACTGATACATTCATTTTAATATACTCACTTAGGTTATTATCTTAATACAATGTATGAAGATGTTTATATTGCCTAAGACTCATCTCCCAAAAGTGAACAAGGAAGTGGATTCTATAAAAGGGGCCTTAAGGTTCTCCTTGGATGATCTTAAAAAAAGTGTAGGAGGAAAACATTTAAGGTTTTCATACACTAGAAATGGATTGTCAACGTTTTACTAGTTGGTTATCAAGTTAGAGGTATTAACAAAAGTCATGCTACATTGCATAAAGAAATCCACATAATGAGAATCCTATTTAGAAATAATCTCAAAATCAAGGTAACGAGGTAACAATCCATGGAAAGTATATGCATTGTTGATGATCATAGTGGAAAACCACAACCTTTGTCTTATAATTATTATAGTAGAATTAATTTTTGGTGGAAATTCTTTGAGCAACGCTTTATCCCAATGGAATTTGATGAAAGGCATAATTACAATGTGTAATTTTTTTAGGTACAAATAAGTTTCAACCATACATCTAACAATAAGATTTAAAAAAGAATCAACTCATGAAATAAAATTTATCTTGCAAGAAATAAGCCAATGGATTATGTAAGGAATATTAATATTCATTATTTATCCATGGACATGTCTTCAAACAAAGCTAGCTAAGGGGCACAAGTGGATAACAAATCAACTGGATAAAGACTAATCCAAAGAACTTTGTTCGATCTAGTAGAGTGAAAACAAAGCAATCATTCCTACCAATAATACCAAACACCCAATGTTGACCACTAGCCTAAATCAAAGCTAGTTTCCCCTCTATTCTGTCTAACTAGGAGATATTGGGGATAACACATATTATTCTAGTGAATACAATGTTTCCACTCTATGTCGCTTATCATCTCTGTGAATAGTAGAACCACTATTTGTAATGTCCATCACATATCAAAAAATGTTCAAAACATGTAATATGTTCCTGGACTTAAAATTACCTCCAATTTTATAATTTACCACTTCCTCTCTTATTTCTCTAGTTTCTTAGTGGTAAAATTATTTATAATTGTGCGAAAAAACATTGCATAATGATATGAAAGACTATGGTTAGAACATGAAGGCACTAATTTAATCCAAGATTTGAATCTATCTCTGAGGAAGTAGACAAAGATCATTTAAAATATTGAAATTTTTTTATATCCAATCTCATTAATAATCAATATTGTATAGAGATTATAATCAACCTATGCTCTTTATGCTCTATTAATTGTCTTATAGTTAAATCCCTAGAAATTGACTCAACAATACTATGACTCAACATAATTTTATTGGATAACCAAATTTAATGGTTGCCATCATATTTATTATTTTCTTGTTGATAGATCACCTTCCCACAAACTATTCACCTTCCTCCATATCACTTCATATTCCTCAATCAATTGATATTTAATGTGTATTTGATTCTATGGATGTTGCCACATCTTTGTCATTTGTGATTGTTTTCCTTCTTTCAACACATTGTTGTGTTGTTTTCTATTGTACATTAATATATTTTCACACTTTTCATGCACACTCCTTATTGTTTCACTTGTGTCATGTTATTACTAATGGCATGTTCCATTGCATATTGTTCTATACTTTCTCGAGTTATCTAGAACTTAATGCATTATGGATTCCCATTTAGGATCATATCCTTTTCTATACCTATTTTCTTGGTGCATTGTGTCAAAACATGTCACGCCTAGTTTCTTTGGATTATAATCCTCTAGTGACAACATCCTTAGTAGTAAGAAAATGGCAGTTAGTAGGATCACATAAGAATCAAGAACATTTGTCTATGATGGGGACAACACATATCCCTCCAAATATTGATCGGATCAAACTTAGAGTAGTGTGAATACATAGGGAACACTATTTTATTATGATACTTGTTGGAACTTTAGCATTATTTATGAAGTTAAGAAAGTTCCATAATTCCTAAGAGTCTTCTACAAGTTAGTGTGTTAGTATGTAAATATGAATAGTCATACATGCACCTTGCACAAAGGAGACTAGTTCCTTCTTCAATCAAAGCTACCCCACTAGATTTGGATCATTGCAAACACAAGTTTATATAGTTTGGAGTGCACTTTTCCAAAGCATGTAAACATACTGGCATAAATTGGAATTCAAACAATTTTAGTGTGGTCTAAAGGAAGTTACGTAGCATAATTGGAAAAGGGATATGTTTAATCTTACACATACCACAATATTTTATTGGGTTTTAAAAAAGATAAATACTCTTTATAGTGCTCTCCATGAAATGCCTCATCAATCCCTATTGAGTCATCTATCATGTAGTGAATTACTAAAAGAGCCTTTGATGAAGAAAAAAAAATATAGATCAAATGCTTTTGATACATCTATATCATTGAATAGATTCAATGCATAAATTGCGTTGTCTTTAAATTCTTCACGACCTCTTACCTCCTTAGCTATTTATCATAGATAGTCTCAACAACATCAACATTATTTAAAATAGAAACTAGAATTAGGTACTTGAGATACCCCTTTAGTCACACTGATATGGAATATTGAATCCCACCCCAGCCACAACAGTGACCTAAACTCCTATAATCCACCCATCCTTACATATTAAATGTGGATGGGAAGCACACCTCTTGACCAATCCTCCACCAAATGGTATTAGTCCACCACCCTTTCATGACCTAACAATCATTGTCCCCCATTTCTCTAAGTCCCAAATTTGGAGGAAATACCTCAAACCACCCCTCCTTCCATCATTAACACATGGAGGACCCTTTTAGAGTTCACACTTCCCTCCCACCTTTCCCCGTGAAACTCAACAAATATCCCATTGTCCAACCTAGAGCCCCACCATGAAATAATCCTTGTAATGGATAGTACACATTCCCTAACAATTGCACCAAAACCTTCATTATAGAATCTCCTAGCTTTGGTCATTTCAACATCTTCCCTAAATAAAAAAAACATACCTACCCCTATGCCATCTCCTCCACTACCTCAACATATCCCAACATCTTATCTTCATTAAAAAAGAACTTAATAATTGTTGTTGTATAATGTATATCCATGCTCCACTAGAAGAAAATCCATAAACTCATCCGCTCCATCTCCTCCTCTAGACTCCAAAATATGATCTACAATTGAGATAGGCTAGGGTTGAGATTGATTAGAATTGTTTTAAGCCATGAGGAGTTTGAAGATGTGGTAGTGGATTATTTTTTATCTAATATTTGCAAAGGTTAGATTAAGTTATGATTGAGATATTTTGTACTAAGATGGTATAGATAATGTAAGATATTAGAGAGGGAAAATCTAATTTTGAAGAAACAAATAGTAGAGTCATAAAGTATGGCAATGTGAAATCCCACAAAGCTTTGAATAGGACAATTATAGGTTTAGGGAGAGAGTTAGCATAGAAGAATAAATAGGTTGACAATTTGGTATTCATAAATTACGACTCTAAGGTTAGGGTATAGATTCTTATTACATTTATGAATACCTTGGAAACAATAGTACCCCGAGTAATTTTAGATTACAAAATAGCTCTTCGAAATTTCCCCAATATAATTTGTGTGTGTGTAGAATCATGCAATTATCTTGAATCTTGCACTTATTTTAATTATGATTGGTATATTTGATGGCTTGGTGTGTCCTAAAATAATGTTACTTTTTGGATTTTCCAACAATCCATACTCAGCTCCCTTGATAAAAATGGAATTCTCACATAACTATAACACCATTAATAGCTTGGTAAGAAGAAAACCAACTCCTATGTGGAAACATGTGATGCAAAGCACTAGAATCTAATAGCCATACCTAATGATATTGTGAGACTTCACATGAAGATAAAACTTCATCAATCATACATGAACTTGTCTCAACTGGATTTTCTTCCTTTGTGGAGTCATCCTTGGATTCTTTCCTCTTCTATAAATCTTTCTTGAGATGCCTTGATTTATGCAATACCGACATTTTTGCTTACCCTTTTTTTCTTTTTGACTTATATATAGCTAAACGTCTCGAATTCCTCCCTCTTTCTATGTTGTGCCAACGATAATAGAATTTAATAAGTGGTTCCAAGATTCAAGAAATGAACACAATAAGATGATTGCCTTGTCCCCTTCTTCATTTTTTTTATCCATACTAGTCAATTGGTGCATAAGATTATTGAAAACATTAAGATGATCAATAATTTTGGTACCTAGATTTGATTCGTAAACCAAACAATTGTCTCTTCAAATAGATTTGATTTGTCAGAGGTTTTGTCATGTAAAGGATCTCCATTATGCTCCATAAGTTTGTTGTTGTTTCCTCTCCAATAATATTGAGAAGAATATCATCTACCAAACACAACCAAATGGTGTTGAGAGATATTGTATCAAGATCTCCCTAGTCCTCATCTATCATACTCGCAAGTCTCCTTGCCTTGCCTATGAACACCTTATGGATTCCTTGTGGCACCAATAGATTATGCATCTTGAGATTTCACAGTTTGAAGTTATTATTCCATTGAATTTTTCTACCTTAAACTTTACACTCAATTTTTTTCCATTGGAACAAACACCAAACACTTCAAAAAACATATATGTGCTTTCAAACAAAGAAATAAAACAGTATCATTAGTTATTCTTGATAGCAATAGTACAGGAAGATATGGTAGAAACTTCAAGGATCAGTGATGGCAGGAAACGATTCCAATGACACTTAGTAAATTCCAATGGTTCCATGATTGCATGAATCTGAGTAGCATGATATATAATACAACTTTGAAAACCACCCCTAATCAACCATCGTCTTGTCTCTAATCACTTTCAATATCATGAATCTTGAATTTCATTCCTGTCCTAGGTGCAAATCTCAACTACAATGGCTAAGATATAATGTCCTTAGGCCCTCGCATGAAGTTGAGGGACCTTTTAGGTGCAATTGAATATTTCCAAAACATGCTTCCACTATGAAAAAACAAAACACATACACATTAATTGATGCTAGCACTTGAGGAGTCTAATCCCGATAGGTTTGTTGACACACAGTCCTAGGTAGACATAAACGCGCATGTGTCTTTCATTAACAAAATGCGCGTAACTCCAAATCATACACATGTTTTGTAAATGCAAAACGTGCTCATGTTTTATAAGACATGTTATATTCCCCTCCATTTGCATTCCTCCCTCCCTACATCCACATCCCTCTCTATCTCTCTCCAAATATCTCATCCCTTCTCTGTCTCTCCTTTCCTCCCTCCCTCTATCTATCCCTCAATAAATTTCTCCCCATCCATCCCTCCCTCCCTCTCTCTGTAACCATCACTATCCCCCTCTTTCTCTATTTCTCACCTACTCCTCCACCTCCACCTAACCCCCCAACCCCTAACAACCCCCACCACTCTCTTTGTGTGTGTGTGTGTCCCCCCCCCCCCTCTCTCTCTCTCTCTCTCTCTCTCTCTCTCTCT
The DNA here is from genome assembly GCA_027924585.1 of Larix kaempferi. Taxonomy (NCBI): domain Eukaryota; kingdom Viridiplantae; phylum Streptophyta; class Pinopsida; order Pinales; family Pinaceae; genus Larix; species Larix kaempferi. Next base: position 7,438,893 of record BSBM01001357.1, on the reverse strand, counting down.
CTCTCTCTCTGGCTCGCTCTCTCTCTCTCTCTCTCTCTCTCTCTCTCTCTCTCTCTCTCTCTCTCTCTCCTTACCACCCTCCCTCTCTCTCTCTCTCTCTCTCTCTCTCTCTCCCCTACTCCCCTTACACCTTAGACCCTCTCTCTCTCTCTCTCTCTCCCCCCCCCTACTCTCCTTACCCCTTACACCCTCCCTCTCTCTCTCTCACCCAATACCCCTCCCTCTACCACTTACCAACCCCCCATATCTCTCTCCCTCTCTTTCTCTCTTCCCCCACCCTATACCCCCCCTTATCTCTAACTTCCATAATGATCCCTAAGCCCCTAACCCCCCCCAAACCTGATCTCTATCTCTTTCTCTCATCCAACCCCCATCCTCCCCCTCGCCGCCCCCCCCCCCTCTCTCTCACACACACACACATACACCTACTACTCCTTCTAGCACTAACCCCCCTCATCCCTCCCTCTCTCTCTCTCTCTTTCACACACACACACACACACACACACACACACACACCCATATACTCCTCCTCGTTCCACTAACCCCCACCCTCTATCTCTAACTCTTACTAACCCCCTCTCTCACTCTCTCACCCCCATACTCCTCCCCCCCTATCTCTAAAATCCCCTCCTCCTCCTCTCTCTCTCTCCCCTCTTCCCCCTAACCCTTATTAACCCCTTCTCCTTGCTCTCTTTCTTCCCTAATCCTCCTCCTACACCTAACTCTCACCCCCTTAAAACCCATGCCCATCTCTCATACACTCTCACTACCCATAACCCCCTTCTCTCTCCCGAAAACCTAATCATACTCTCCCTACCCATAAACACCCCCTAATCCCCCCCGTCTCTCTCCTACTCCCCCTCCCCCTAACCCCCTCTCTCTTTGTCTTTCCTAATCCCCCCTACCACTTACGAGCCTCCCATCTCTCTCTCTCTCTCTACCCCCACCCTATAACCCCCCTTCTCTATAACTTCCCTAATCATCGTTAAACCAATACCCACTCCCTACAACATGATTTCTATCTCTTTCTCTCCCCAAATCACCCTCCTCACCCTACCCCTAATCACCCACATCTCCCCCCACTCCCCCACCTCTCTCTCTCTCTCTCTCTACTCCTCCACCTATCCCTAACACCACCCCTCTCTTTATCCTACTTCCCCCTCCCCCTAACCCCCTCTCTTTATCCTACTCTTTCTCCCCCTAACCCCCTCTATCTCTTTGTCTCTCCTAATCCCCCTCCACCTACCACTTACCACACACCCATCTCTCTCTCTCTCTCTCTCTCTCTCTCTCTCTCTCTCTCTCTCTCTCTTCCCCACCCTATAAACCCCCTTCTCTATTGATTCCCTAATCATCCCTAAATCCATACCCCTCCCCGTACCATGTTTCTCTCTCTCTCTCTCTCTCTCATCCTCCACCTATCCCTAAAAACACCCCTCTTTCTCTCGCCTATTCTCCCTAACGCTTACTAACCCCCTCTCTAATTCGCTCTCCCCCCCCTACTTCTCCCCTTACCTCTAACCCCTCCTCCTCCTCCTCCTCTCTCTCTCTCTCTCTCTCTCCTCTCTCTCTCTCTCTCTCTCCCCCCTAACCCCCTAACATTGCCACCCATTCTCTCTTTCACACACACATACTCTTAGTGTCCCTAACCCCCCCTCTCTCTCCCTACCCATAACCGGCCCATCCACTTCTCTCTCTCTCTCTCTCTCTCTCTCTCTCTCTCTCTCTCTCTCTCTCTCTTCCCTACTACCCCTACCCCTAAACCCCTCTCTCTCTTTGTATTTCCAAATCCTCCTTCCCCTACCACTTACCTCCCCCTCCTCTTTCTCTTCCCCCAACCTATACCCTGCCTTCTCTCTAACTTCCCTAATCCTCTCTAAACCCCTACCCCACCCCCACCCCACCCCAATATCTATCTCTTTCTATCCCCCAACTACCCTACTCATCTCTGCCTCTCTCCCTCCTATTCCCCCTAACCCTTTCTAATCTCATCTCTCATTCGTTCTCTCCCCTACTCCTCCACCGACACCTTACCCCCACCCCTCTCTCTCTCTCTCCCCCCCAACCCTCTAACAACCATGCCTCTCTATCACACACTCTCACTACCCCTAACCCCCCCTCTCTTCCTAATCCCCCTCCTACTCTCCCTTCCCATAACCACCCCCTCGACTCCCTCCCTCTCCTACTCTCCTACTCCCCCTACTCATAACCACCCCCCTCCACACCCCTCTCTCTCTCTCTCTCTCTCTCTCTATCTACCCCTACCCCCTCTCTCTATGTCTCTCCTACTCCCCCTACCCATACCCCTCTCTCTATATATCTCCTAATCCCCCTCTCCTAACACTTACCACCCCCCCCCATCTTTCTCTCTACCCTCACCCTATACCCCCTCTTCCCGCTAACTACCTTAATCCTCCATAAACCCTACCCATCCAACCTTGATCTCTATCTCTTTCTCTCCCCCAGCCTCCCTCCTCCCCCTTACCCCTAAGTTTTTTTGGATGTATATAACATCAGGCATGCATTTGAGATCTACAAAATGCCTGCACATTTTAGCTATCCTATATATCTGGGTGCCATAAAAACCCAAATGTGTGCACATTTTAGCTCTACAAAACGTGCATGTGTTTTAGCTCTACAAAACTCTACAAAATGCACGTGCATTTTGTAGAGCTAAAACACATGCACGTTTTGTAGAGCTAAAATGTGCACACATTTGGGTTTTTATGGCACCCAGATATATAGGATAGCGAAATTTGAATTTAAACGAAACACACTTGTGTTCCTTCCACCTAAATGGAGCCTCATCACGTGTTCGGGTGTTGTCCCTCTTCCCATGTGTCTGCATCGGAGTTAGCTTCGAGTTAACCAAACCTATGCTATGCAATATGGTAAACCATAGCTAATTGGGCATTTCATCAATTTTCTCAATATGCTTGTGTTTTACTAGTCATTACAGTATGCTACAAACAATCATTTTCTATGAAATTTTAGACCTAGATACTATTTTTTCTGTAGATTTGAAATATGTAATTTTTTTTAATATTTTTTTTTCTATTTTTCTTGTGTCATTACTTCTTAACTCAAAAAAGACACTATCAATGTTTCTTCCATAGCTTTTTCATTTCTCAAGCATTTTAAAACAAATTGTATGTTGCACTACTAGACACCGGTCTCGACATGCTATAAAAAACTATTTCATGATCATTGCATTAATACATTAAAAATTTTGACCCACACTTGCCGTCCTTTTTTTGTGCTTTTTTCGAGTTTCAATCACTTAGATTATATATATATATATTGGAAAAATAATGTTGCACTAGTACTATTTGTTCTCTATATGTTTACTAGTTTTTGTAGGTTGATTCCATCATTTAGACACCCAAAGGATGCACCCACAAAGACATATACCTTATCATTTTCCAAAAAAATAAAAAAGTACATGTTAGAAAAGATCAAACTTGAGATAGTTATGAACATTTTTAATAGATAAAATTTATATATTCGGAAATGTGATTCAATTTCATTTTTTTTTTGTTGAGGGATGACTGTTTTTTCTATTGCATCTGAGGCATCAAAAGAGACCCTCATTAGCTTGCACCAACCCCCCTCTCAATGATTACAAAATGGCTATGTTTATTTAACAGTTTGTGGCCCTTTACTATATATATATATATATATATATATGGTGTTTCCACTTCAAAAGAGATTCAATGCAACTCCATGACTTCACATGAGACTACCATAGAAACGTCTTGGAGAGACTCACTTACACTTTCTCCTACGCTTTTATTTGACAATGATTTCTTGAGGATAAGCAGTGCCTTGCAGTTTCAACGTAGTAACAACACGACCGTCTTTGCACATCACCATAATGACTTGCCTCTCACTGTCTACCTCTTCTTTGATACCATTTGATAGAAAAAGTGAACCCACAATACAAATATTCAACAAGAAATAATTGAAATGAGACAACGACAATCATACAAGACATAATAGATTTACATGATAAAACCTTGACAACATGTCAAAGGAAACGTCTAAAGGGAAATATATTGGTATTCTTATTGCTCAATAATAAAGATTTACAATCACCCACACTAGGCTCACATCATTACACCTACATTGCCTCTTAAATATTATAAATATGTAATATTTTTATCAAAACTACCACTGTTTCATGAATTTATACAATTATGTGAACTACCCAACTTCCACTTCCTCAAGTTAATTGTTGTCACAATTTTAACAAAATCGACATTTAAAATGTCGGTTAAACATCGAATATGAATATGCTTTTCCTCAACTAAATGTCAAGCATGGAATTACGGACATGCGCCACTCAATTGTTTAAAATTCGATGCTACATCATTTGATAGTTAAAGTGACATTTAAGCATTTGATGTCAGTTATTCGATGATGAAGCATCATTATATCAACGTATCGTTGGCAACCAATCAACCTATTGGAGGTACTTCCTATTTAACATAGGAAAAATTTGTGGCTTGAATAATTGAAATCAAATCGACATATATGGATTCCCAACATATTCTAAGAACATTGCTAAAGTGACATCAATTCCGTGAAAACATGGCTTAAGCAACTTCAAACTGATGTATATGCTACTAATGTATATGTTATAGTTTGGACCAATGTATATGTTATAGTTTGGATGACAAATGACATTATAAATATCATAGTAGTATAATTCGGTCGTATTAGGAGTTTGTGTATGGAAATTCAGAACAAATTCGAATTCGTCGAATATTCGGTATAAATGTAATACGAATACATATTCTTACTAATATATAATTAAATTTTTAAAACCAATTAATAAAAACCAAAATTTAATTATTGAAACACTATAAAATAGAAATACCATTCAATTGCATACTTTATTATTAAAATAATTATTAATAGCTAGTTGTATGCTCCCACACTAGCCATATCTGAGGTTGCTGAGATTTTAGTTATTTATTTTTTAATTATATATTTAATGTTATTATATAAATGTTTATGTACATTTATGTTGTATTTGTGAATATTTAATTAAAAGTATTAAATATAAGCATTCTACTTATATATTGTATCTATATTACATTTTTTTATTACGTATTTTTTTCGTATCGAATCGTATTCATATTCATACTTAAATTATGCTACTATGACAAACATCACATAAGTGACATTTAGTTAACAAAATATATTATTGACATTTAGTTGAAAAAATATATTATTGACATTTAGTTAACAAGATATATTATTGACATTTAGTTGAAAAAATATATTATTGACATTTGCAACATTACTTAAGAGACGTGTTATTTGAAAAGAAAAAGAAATCCAACTCCAAACCTTCGTAATGTCGTCACCCGCCTCAGATTTGTTAGCTCTTCACTAAAATTCCTTCTCTAGGAAGGTGTACTTAGGATGAAGTTACAACATACGAAAATAATGAGAGCATCCAACTTTATCCAAAGTATTATGCACAAATTACCATAAACACGATATCTTATTATTAATTTGGTAAAAGAAAAAGAAATAATTAATCATGAAAATGAAATGCTTCCAACTTTAGTTATTATGCATGACGTACCCTGAAATTCCTTGAAGATGATTGTTACTATGAAAGAACATAGCATTTGTTTTTCAAGATCTTAATTAATACCAAACATATAAATTATATTGTGTGGAAGGGGAAGATACAGACTCTATAAATATAAAAGGAAAACATATGCATGGAAGACCATATGCCATTTAAGAGGTGGCTTTATAATCTTCTTCTTTTAGGTTATTTTCTCTATAGGGATTATCAAGTCCTTCATGAGAAAGCATTGAAAATTACTCAAGCTACTCTCCAAACTAGCAACATAACAATGTAATATATTCTTCCAAGTATAATCATGAATTCCTAAGATTATTCTTTATAGATTTGGGGATCCTTTTAGGGTGATATAGGTGGCATATATAATTTGTTTTTCTCCACATATTCATATGAAAATACTCTACTATAGAATTCAGAAAGACACATATGCTAACAAATGAAATAAGTGTTAAAAGTCTAAAATTGCATCTTGCACGGAGTATCACTTGTAATCCTCAAATACTAGACCTAACAACCACTCATAATACTTGCATATGATTTATACACATGTGGTCAAGGGGTCCAAATGCATTTATATTCTAAATTATTAAGTCATGGATTTTAGTATAGGTCCTAGCACTTTAATTTGATTATGAGTTATAAAGGTTTGATGTATACCCAAATGTTTTATAATGGACATGAAACATAAGATGGTGCATGAGGGACCAATCTATGTGATAACGTATTCCCCTTAAGGTGTGAGGGAGATCACTTTTGGAGTTGTTCAATCTTCCTTTACGACTCTTTATAGATGTTGTGGTAGACCATACAAGTTCGCTCGTCTAAGAAAGACAACATTAATAAGTTTTGGAAAAAAATTCCTAACTTTTTCTTGGCACATCAGAATTTAGTAAAACCTATGGGATTGTAGAGTAGACATATCAGACTACTACATAATAAAATTTTAGACTGAGGTACAAGGCTATAAGGGCCATTAGATAGTGAGTGAGTAGTGGCTTGATGTAAAAGGGCTCTCTTTATTGAATAAAGACCCCTAGGTGGTTGACCTTCATTAATAGTGGGACCACAAGCAGTTAGTACTTTGGTTATTGTAGCACTATACAAAGAGCAATAAGTTATGTAATTTTGAGTCAAGAATTGTCATTGCATTTTCAACTTTGCTCTTGGAGGTTTCCCCCTTGAAGAGACAAGTGAACATAGATCACCATTTAGAATATCTTTCATACAAGAGATATTTTTCTCGTTTGATCTATTATCTCTTGTGTTTTTCTTTCTTTGCTTTAAATTTTTTGATTTAAGTATATTGTCGTTTCCTTTTTTCCCAAAACCATAAGTATGTTATATAATTGTTTTCAAGACCCAATAATCCTTTTCTAAATTCTATAGTTCATTTCTTTATCATCATGATGTCGCGATACCTCGTTTCATGTGTTATGTTGATGGCCTTCTCTAGATGAGTTTGGTCGGTCCGAGCTCCATTGTTTCTGTCGTGCCTGATTTTCCTCTACAACTCCTCGACGTTCTTGTCGATGTCTGTAATATCGATTGTTATGCTCTGGACTTTTTTATTTGCTCTTTCCATCCTTATTCTGCCACTCACTCATCATTCTGCTTTTATCATGCTTTGTTGTTTTCTTGATTGCTTATAGTATTCTCATTCGGTTACTTCCTAACCATTTATTTTTTTGAATATTCATGACTTGTATCGTTTAAGTCGGGCGCCATTTACCGCTTTCTTGAAAATATTTCCTTGTAGCGTTTTTAGTCGAACTGATCCGTTAGGATTTAATGCTTCGACAATATAGGGTCCCATCCATTCTGTATGCAAATTTTTCGGCTTCCCTTCTACTCGGCTATTATAGAGGAGCGCCATCTGTCGACATTCATCCAACTTCGACAGTTTCTTCTGTTTAATATTTATGTCATGCCATGCTTTATGTTGCTGCTTTTGGACTTGTTGATGTTTTATCGCCATCTGTCGACATTCATTCAACTTCGACCGTTGTAATAGCCGTTCTTGTTGAGCATCTTCGACATCAATGTGCAAGGATGTTGCAATGGTCAGTGCTTGTCGTGGGGCGACTGCTTCTTGTCCATAAACAAGTGAGAAAGGTGTCTGACCTGTCGTTCTTTTGTATGTTGTTCTATATTCCCAGAGAAAAACAGGTACTTTGTCATGTCCCAGTCGTCTTTCTCTATGTTGCATTTTTTTTCAGTCCTTTTGTGAGTGTTTTATTGAACGATTCTATGACGCCATTCGACTGAGGATGGTACGCTGTGCTTATTGTATGATCAACTGCAAATTCCTTAGTCAGTGCTTCAATCGTTTTGCATACAAAATGCGTACCTTGGTCACTTATCAATGTTATGGGGCATCCAAAACGTGTTATGATTTTTTCATAAATAAACTTAGCGGCAACTTCACTTAAACATGTTTCGACCGGTTCGGCTTCTGCCCACTTGGTGACATATTCCACGGCAGTGAGAAGATACTGAGCACCTGTCCTCCTCCCCATTACTGGAAATGGTCCAATAAAATCGATAGCCCAAATTTCAAATGTTCGCCTAGGGTTAATTGGAACCAATGGAATTTTTTTTCTTGGTAGTGGTCGGCCCCTGCGATGACATCTATCACACTTAGATACAAATTCTCGACAGTCTTTATGGACTGTCGGCCACCAAAGTCCGGCTTGCAGAATTTTTCAAGCTGTTATGTCCGTATGATAATGTCCTCCGGCCGGTCTAGAATGAGCTTCTGCAAGTATGTTCTGTCGTTCATGCTCAAGTGCACATCGACGTAATATGTCGTCCAAGCCAAGTTTGTAGAGGAATCCATTGATCAGTGTGTAGGGAGCTACTTTCATAGCCAAGATCTTCCTCTTTTTCCCAGTCATTCCTTCAAGAGCTTTCCCATCCTCAAGAAATTGCACGATTTTCGCAAGTTCTGAAGGGACTACTTCAATACGAAACAAGTGTGCGTCCGACAAATCGTCTTCGATACCTGTCGGCTCCTCTCCTATGTCAACTCTCAACAGGTGGTGTGGCCTAACATTATCTTTTCTGGGTTGAATAATTACTTCGAACTCAAATTCTTGAAACAGTAAAAGCCATCGACACAACCTCCCATGATGCAATGGTTTATTGACTTAGTGTTTTAAAGCTTGATGATCTGTATAAAATACAAAGGGGTTAGCCAATAAATAATGACGGTATTTCTGCAGTGCAAATACCGTACCTAGTGCTTCTCTTTCGGTCGTGGAGTAATTTATTTTAGCTTTATTCAACTTCCAACTGCTGAACGCATTAGGGTAATCCATTTCGTCTTCTCCAGGTTGTGTTAAAATGGCACCGACTGCTATGCCAGATGCATCAATATGCACATGAAATTTTTTCGACCAATCCGGAAATCAGAGGATGGGTGCTTCGACCATTTTTCTTTTTAATGTGTTAAATGAGATGTCGCACTCCTCCGTCCACCTGTAATCTTGATAATCTTTTAACAGTTCTTCGAGAGGGTAAGTCATATCAGAGTAATGTCTAATGAACTTCCTGTAATATCTGGTATGACCCAATAGGATCTGTACTTGTTTCGGATTGACTGGAGGTTTTAGGTCAAGAATAATTTTGATCTTTGCATACTCGACCTTAATTCCTTCTTTGCAAACTACATGGCCGAGTAATATGCCGAAAGGTGTCGCGAAAATGCACTTTTTAATGTTCAAAGACAACTGTATCTGCCGACACCGTTCCGACATCAATCGAAGCCATTTGCAGTGATCCTTTAGCATTGTATAGATTGTCCAATCATCAAAGTATAGAGCCATGGTTTTGTAGATATATTCTTGAAATGCTTTGATGACAATTCTTGAGAAGGCCGCGGGTGTGTTCTTCAGACCGAAGGGCATGACTTTGTATGCAAATGACCCGAATTCATACATGAATGTTGTCTTTTTTTGATCTTCCTTTGCAATAGGTACTTGATTATACCCCGAGAATCCATCTGTGAAAGAGTAGCACTCATGCCCTGAACCTTCATTAATAATTTCATCTGCAAAAGGGGTTGGAAAGGGGTCTGTGAGTGTTACCTTGTTCAACTCACGAAAGTTGACACACATTCTCAGTCGTGTCGGATCTTGTTTCTTTGGCTGAACAACCATCGGGCTTTCCCACTCCAACTGGTCTATAGGATATATGATTCTTGCTGCAAGCATACTATCAATTTCCTTCTTAACAATATCTTTATATTTGTGAGCAAGTTTGTAGGGTCTTTTCTTTACTGGCCTTGCGTCTGGTTTAATATCAATGTTCATCTCGCCCATCTCCTGCACGAGTCCTTTCAAGTCTTTATAATCTCGAGCAAATACATCTTGAAAGTATTGGAGGATACTGGTCATTTGTGCTGTCTGTTCCTCGTTCCAGTAATCACCAATTTTTTCCATTTTCGGTTGGTCGTCTTTTGAAATATCTACTTCCTTTGTTTTAATCTTCGCGTCCATCCATTTTGGTGCACGACTGTCACTTATGGGTCTTTCACCTTCTTTGATTTGTGTAAATGCCGGTGGAAAGTATTTTTTGGATAATCTTTCGGTTAATTAAGCTTCTCATGAAGGTTGACTTAAATTGAGGTATTTGTATGAATCTCTAAGTTGTATTGTCATACACAAAATTAACATTTAAGTGATATTTTGGATTTGATTAGCATAACCTTTGTATTGTCAATATTTACTTTGATAGAATAAAAATTCGATACCTTATCATAAGAATATATTGTTTGCATAAAGAAGAAGGGTGATTATTCTAGTAAAGTAGTACCAACACAATGTGCTTCTTTTATCAATGTTCTCAAACTTAATAATAACATTCTCATACAACCTTTCTTAATCATCAATATTCTCAAACTTAATAATAACATTCTCATATAACCATAACTTAGCATCATAAACTTTTTTAAATCAATTAAGTCATGCTGAAAAAATCGATTCAGTTCTTAAATGCAAACTAAGTAGGTTACTCACATTGCAATTGACATTGTTCTAAAATCCAAGCTAACGAGCACAAAAAAAATTAAAATTTTAAGAATATAATTAGTTATTTAGGAGTGATTTTCAATAATATAATTAGTTATCTTGGAGTGTTTTATTGAATAAGTGGTTATATATATATATATACTGATTATTCGTTTATGAAATAAAACAATGAAGGAAAAGGTCTGTAGAAGATCTAATCTACCTTTATTCTAAGAATTTTAAAAAATTAAAATTTTATGAATATAATTAGTTATTTAGGAGTGATTTTCAATAATATAATTAGTTATCTTGGAGTGTTTGATTGAATAAGTGGTCACGGATTTATATATATATATATGCTGATTATTCGTTTATGAAATAAAACAATGAAGGAAAAGGTATGTAGAAGATCCCATCTACCTTTATTCTCCAAAATCCACAAGAGAATAGAACAAATGAATGAAACGATCCACTACAACTGTATGAATGGACTATACGACACACACTCGTATAATATGTTCTTCTTACTTGTTCCATCCCACACAGATACACGCGATAAAGAATTGAGAAACGTTACGATACAATACAATACAATACTGGCACAACAACAAATGCACACAGTGCGCACGCACTGCTTAGATGCTTTTCAACTCGCCTCTATATGCTGCTCGCCGAAATAATAAATTTTAATGATCCCATTATTCCCAGCACATGAATCAACTTGCTCACACCCATCACGGATCCAGCGTTGGCAGAGGCAGTTGCCCCCTCCTTCGTAGACGGAGAAATTGTTCCACCAGTAGTAGGAGTCGTAGTTGGAGGAACAGCTGCCGAGGTGGCGGGTGGCTTAGCTGTGGGTGTGGGATTACTAGCTGCCACCGGCGTTGGAGACGCAGGAGCCGCAGCAGGAGGACTCGAAACTGAAACCACCAACAAGAAACAAATTGAACTTACAATTAATTCTCCTGAAACGGACAATAAGAAACAAATAGCATTACATCAATTAGCAATTAGAATATTATAATCCATTCACTATATTAATATTATAATTAGCATTGGCTGACAGGCGGAGTAGTAATTTTGCAGGCGCCTGGCAGAGCGAGAGCTTGAGTTTTGTTGACAGGAATCCCCAGAGAATTGTTGGTTGTGGTAATCAGCTGGCATAGACAGGGAGCATTGGTGTTGACGACAGAGGAAAGGGCGGTGCAGCAACCCTGCGTTGGAGTAGTATTGTTGGGTCCTCCCTGCAAGAAGGCGAGGCACGGCGCCAAACTCACCAAAGAAGCAGTACATGAAGAACTAGAAGGTGGTGTTGACTGAGCTCCCGCCATGCCCGCATTTCCCCCCGTTGCTATGGCGATGAGTAGTAGTGTCAATGCCGGGATGTTGGCCATGGTATAAAAAATAATCAATTGATTTCCTAATTACCGTAAAAACGCACACAATTAGTTAGATAGAGATCTCTAAAAAAATAGGTCAGTGACAGAAGATATACAGAAGGGAAATCCTTGCTCAGTGTGTGTTTGAGAACAGAAGATGGGAAAGGGTTTTTTATAGCGGGCAGGGCTGAGGGAATAGCCACGATGGTATAAAAAATAATCAATTGATTTCCTAATTACCGTAAAAACGCACACAATTAGAAAAGTGAAATCCTTGCTCAGTGTGTGTTTGAGAACAGAAGATGGGAAAGGGTTTTTTATAGCGGGCAGGGCTGAGGGAATAGCCACGAAGGTGCATGAAGACAAAAAGAAAGATACATCGACTACTGGTGGCTGGTGATTTGTTCACCCAACTTCCTACTCCACCACCCTGTCTCATTTGAAAAGCTATAGACCAATTAAAATGATACTCCGGTTGTCGTCTGTGTGTATATTTGTCCGTTAGAAAACTGTTTCGTTCCAATGAGCATCTTCTCTTAGTCAGCAGTGAGCTGACCTGTTCCCCTGCGTCGAGAGGTCTAAGTCCTACACGAAACGCAAGCTAACGGCCAAAGCATAACAGTACAAAATACATGAGGAACAGGTTTACAGGTCCACCATGGCTCCATTGTCAATCGTCCACCACTTGTAATGTGAAGTGTCCTCTTTCAACCCAAGTTGGTAGTGGTGTACCTGTTGTCCATGTGAATGCCTTCACCACACACAATATACAAATCCTGCAAGTACACATATATTATTTCATTGAGTTTCATATTGAATGAAAAGTTAGTTCACATGGGATATGCACCATAGTATCAATCTAATTATTCTAGATGCTTGAGGTACGTGGATGAGGTGAAGGTCTGGGGAAGTCGATGCCCATCGACTAGAAAGTGATTTCGCAGCATATATAAAATCATATATATATGAAGGGGCTGAGCAGGTATGGGGTGTGATGGTTTGTCTCGACAAAAGTGGGGTTTGATGGTTGTCTCAACAAAAGTTTATGTTTGAATCTTGCGGGGTGAGAATGAACCGACTTCATTCTTAAAGACCAATTAAGATGATGACCTTACAATGCAATGCTCACTGGGATGGTTTTGATGGTTGTCTCAACAAAAGTTTATGTTCGAATCTTGCCGGGTGAGAGTGAATAGACCTCATCCTTAAACACCAACTAAGATGATGACCTTACAATGCTCATTGTCAACAAAAGTTCATGTTCGAATCTTGCGGGTGAGAGTGAGAGTGAACAGACCTCATCCTCAAAGACCAACTAAGATGATGACCTTACAATGCTCATTGGGATGGCTTCGAGAAGATCTCTTGGTTAGAAATATATATATATATATATATATATATAATCGCTTTCCAATCGCAAATACTCATTAACTAAAAAATGATTTGGCATATATATACAAATTTAATGGTTAAAAATGATTTGGCATATATATACAAATTTAATGGTTAAAATTTTGTGTAACTATGATTAAAACAAAAATACATAAATTAATTCAATTTTTGAACCTATTTCTTAGGAAGTAGAACCCAATCATCCATTTTACACATTGATATACAAAATTATAATTAAAACAAAAATACATGAATTACCTCAAGCTTTGAATCTATCTCTTAGGCAGTAAACCCAAATCATCCAAAATCTTTGAAGAAATTAACTTCTACTAAGATTTATTAATAATCAATTTACATAGAGAATGATCAACTAATTCTCTTTCATGCTCTATTAATAAGTTTGTAGTCAAACCAATGGCAATTGATTCTAGCAAATCTAATGTTTACAATCATATTTATGGCCAATGATAATTGATTCTAACAAATCTAATGTTTATAATCAATCATATTTATGGTTTACTTGCTAAAATAATGTTTATAATCAATCATATTTTTGGTTTACTTGCTAAATTATTCTTAAGTTATTCTTATAAAATTTACTTATTAATTATCAATCTTCCTACTAATTATTCACCTTCCTTTCTCTTACTTCATCTTCTTCACTAAAGTATTCAAATCTATATTTGATTATTCAAATGCTACATAATTTATTTATTTTGTCCCCTCTTTTAACACATTGTTGGGTGTGTGCAAGAAGATGAGGGTCACTTTAGATGCAATCCTACTTTTTCAAAACTCGTTCCTGATACATAAAAACATAATGTGTTTCTGATACTTAGCACTTGCCATGGTAAAACCCAAGCCTGACATGTCATTGGACATGTAGGATAGGTAACCATAACGCTTACGCGTTATAGAACTACAAAACGTATATGCGTTATGTAGTTACAAAACGCGTACGCGTTATTGAAATCTAAAATCAATTTAAAAACACAGTCCCGACCGCCTGCGGCGCTCTTCACGCATCAGAAACGCGAAATAGAGGTTGGACGAGTATGGTTTGTGTTCCCTAGAGGATCGGTGGAGCTCGATTTAATTGGAGGGGAGTCAAATTCACCGGTGGATTGTCATCTAATCAGGTAATTCATTCACCCATACTATTTTTTTGTCATTTCTTAACCTAAATCACTATTTTTTTATTGTTTAAAACAACCTAGTTTTGTAATATTTATAAAATTGGGAATAACCCAATTTCTAATTAAATTCACATCTCCCTCAACCAAGATGAGTGAATAATTAAAATGAATCCCTTTTCAAAAAATAAAAAATTCCTAATCCAACCAAAAATTGAAAAAAATAGAACTCCTCCCTTTCTACAATGTATCCATCCACATGAAATCCAAATTTCCAACCCTCAAAGGCCATTTCCCATGATACTAATTAAATAATTTTCCTTGGTAATGGCCATAACAAGATGAAATGCATGCACAAGCGTGAATAGAAAAAATGCAAAAAAAATTAGTAACTTGGTTTCTCAAAATTTCATCACAATCATTTGTCCATGTACATAATCAAAATTTCATCAAAAGTGTATGTAGCTATACATTGCCTCTTAGTTAAGCACCCTTGACTAAATGCCAAAACATATTAACAAAGTGTCTCTTGGGCCTGCCCTATCCACACCCTCGATCAATCTACTCAACGCTCAGGGACCGTCGATTCAACTGAAAGACTTCATATAGAAAATCACTATGTTTTTTATTTAATTTTCTGAACTTGCCATACAATGTAGAGATCGATTTTGTAGAGAGAAATTGTCTCTGTTTTGAGAAGTTGACATTGTTGTTATTGTCATTTTAGTCACAATCTCTAGTTGATTATTCAACATCTTAATCATTGATAGTCATCTCAAGTACATATGTAATCATATTGGCAAGACAAACTCATACATATCCATTTCATTCCATGCCACTTTGTCCTCCCCTCCAACCACAAGGCATAATATGTTGAAATCAATAAATTTAATGTTAGCTTATGAAGTTGATGGAAATATTGTTTTCTGCAAGGGACGTAAAGGCCAAAACATATCAAAATAACACTCCTAAATTCTAAGAAGTTTAAACCCAAGTTTGCATGGAAAAGTCACCAATGAGGGTTAAGAAGTGCCTTAACTTTTAGAAAGAAGTTGAATGAAACTTACTCTTTAATTGTTAAATGTTTAATTTTAAGTTTTAAATGTATGTAAGTGAATGCCATTAAATTGCTTACTTGAGTTTGATTTAATACATTTTCAATTTTGAAGAGACGTCATTATATACCATGTATATGTTTCTAATGATTTTCGTATTGATATTTTTATTGCAGTTGCGGCTATGGACACCAATGCCGAGATACTAATTGAGCTTGTCCACTTGAGGGGAATTAGTGTAGCTTTCAGTGGTGGTGACAGGATTCGCCGCTCGCTTGCATCAACCTTGGATGCAATTGTTGACACGATTTCATAGTCTAGCAATGTACTATATGATATTACATCATATAGAGAAAGAAAAAGACAACAATATGTTGATGGGCTAGACTACAATGCAATTAAAAAGTTGAAAATATCCAAAGAGCTCATATTTGCATTGTTTAGGGACCCTCGGACGGGAGAAATCCCAAATGCAAACAGGCCTCATATCTCCATTGAGTGTTGCACGTTTCAACCATTTGTTGATAACTGGATGGACAAATGGTACATGGTTTTTAACATGCCACCACATAACAACATGGAAATTCCCTTGTATTTCCTTCGAAAGATGTACGCAGAGTTCGTGTTACATAAACACGTAAACTATTTTGACATCTTGCAGTTTCAGGGGATCGATGGGGGGATGCCCCAAAACCAACCCAATGCGAGGCTTCGAGACCAGGATCACCCTATCCTTGCACCTCGTAGGCAGTTTCTTGGGCCAGATGTCCCACCTGCACATCGTATTATTCCACAGACACGTGATGCATTTTTGAGTTTGGCACGGGCGGTTGTTCGCCATGGCACTATGGTTCAGCATATGGGTGAGGAAGGGACATCTGTCCCTGGTGTAGTACATACACCAGCTCGTCACCATGCAGGACCATCTACTAGTGCAGGACCATCGACACATCCCCATCCTAATATTGATCCTCATGAGTGCACATCATGTGGTCGTCCCTGCTATGGTCTTGCCTCAGATGTTGCCTTCAGTGGGTTTTTGAGAGAGGTATGTAGATGGTTAATTGTAATAAATTCTTCATTTATTTTCGTCTTTGTACACATATATATAGTTTGAGCTAATATATTAATTTTGTGAACTTGCAGTTGATGCTTTATGCCAGCAGCGACGCCCCAGAGCCAGATGCTCCAGACTCTATAGTGTTAAATTTTTAGAATTTACTTCAATCTGATCTAGGATCTTAACTGAGAGAACAACATGTACAGCATATCTATAGCATATCAATCATGGACACAATAATGCAAGCACACAAGAGACACAGATTTTACTTGGGGAAAACCATAAAGGTGAAAAACCCCAATAACTTCCTAAGAGATAGATAGAGCAATGATACAACCAGAATACAAGAGATAGTCTTCTCCTGGCAGCAGAGCCTCCTCCTCCACAAGACCGCCACTCTCCCAAGTGTAGTGAGAGAATAGAATGTGTAAAATGAGAGAGACACACTCTCTATTTATACACTAACTTGACTTGACCTTCACTCAACTAGGTCGGCCTCAACTTAACCACTTAACATAATGCTGACTGGGCTGACCCCCACTAGGGTGGTCTAATAAACCTTTGACCCACATGGCCGACCCCCAATAGGGTGGTCTAATAACCCTTTGACCCACATGACTTATACAGGGCCGACCCCAACAAGGTGGTCTAATAACCCATCAAGTATAAGTTACGACACTTACAATATAAATGACGACACTTCCATATAGAGGAATAATAACATCTCTATAGGAATACAATATACATATATGTAAAATACATTTCGAAGTTACATATACATCAACACTCCCTCTTAACTAGGAAGGTATTTCTTGACACAGGTCTTCTAGCACAAGTCATCTTCTCTGGATCATCGTCACTGGATAATTGTTATACCTCCATATTCCACAGTGTCGCATCTCCACCACAAAAAGAGTTGACGACACTTCCCCTACTGCTTTAAACCACCCAGAAGAGACAAATGATGTGTAATCCTTGAAGGTAAATCCACCCTGTCAAGAATTAACCCAGCTGAGACTTTATTTACCCTAACTACCGCACCTTGCTTAGTTATAGGTGCACGGTAGTCCACACTACTGCACTATGCTTTGTCCCTGACACGCGGTACTACCGCGTTATGCTCAGATTACTAGGCGCGGTACTCTTTTTATAGCCTTTTTGCCATGGCTTGTGGGATTTTGGATTTTCGAGAGATATTGGAGGATTGGGGTCCCTGATTCGATCCTAACTCATTTTCTGTGATTAGAAACCCTGATCCACTAAGTTCTCCCAAGATCCACCCATCTCTCTTGTTGGTTAACCCTACCATACACTATAAAAGAGAGGCATTCCATGGGAAAGGGGGAGGACTCTTAGAAGTATCAAACTTATGATCTTGCAGCCTTGTGGAGATAGCTAGAGGAGGAAGCACTTGGAGCTGGAGGATTGGCTTGGACATCAAGCAACCTTTGTAAGCATTCTTCAAGTTTGTAATGAAGATAACTTGTCTTGTTTTTCCCATTTCATGTGTATTGTACAAGTCTTTAGCATGGAATGTATCTAGTCTGGATTTGAATCTAATCTTTACTTCAAGGTATTTGGAAGCTTGTATGCTTGTTCTTTGTTTGATTTCAACAGGTTCTACATTGGAGCTTTTGGATCAAGAGTTAGAAGCGGGACAAACGTACGATTGAAAGGTGAGTCATATCTTTCATTGTTTCTGAATGCATGTAATCTTGTTGTGAAAGTTAGTTTAGGAATTTCAAGGTAGCATTTGTTTTGTTTTGTTCTTACCTTAGAGTCAGTTAGGAATCTGCTTTAAGTTAAGAGAATTTTAACTTATCCGTAGGGAAAAATTCTATCAAACAATAATCGTCATCGAGTCATCATCATCGTCACTACCGCTGCTATCTCAATCAATCTCTGAATCTACTCGTCATAGGAAGTTCTACAGAGCCAGTCCTTTTTCATACTGGATGTAGGCCCACCACCTGCAGGTCTTCGTCATCACTGGCCATACTGTGGAATCCTCAGGACTTATTACATGCATCACAAAACCTTGAAAGAGCATCCCAGGATGTTACGAGCACACGACTCTACCTATAGGATCTCCCAGGGCCATATTATATGTGACCTCACCACAAAACCTTGCAAGAGCATCCCAGGCTGTTATGAGCACAAAGCTCTACCTATAGGATCTCCCAGGGACAGATTATATGTGGTCACCACAAAACCTCGCAAGAGCATCCCAGGCTGTTATGAGCACACAACTCTACCTATAGGATCTCCCAAGGACAGATTATATGTGGTCATGGAAAAACCTCGCAAGAGCATCCTAGGACTTATTACGGGCACACAGCCCAACCTATCGGATCTCCCAGGGACATATTATATGCCATAGGACAAAACCTCGAAAGAGAATCTGCCAGATATCCCAAGGCCAGATTATATGCCATTGGAAAAACCTCGAAAGACTATCTGTAGATCTCCCAGGGCCAAATTATACGTCCTCCCAAAGCGAAACCTAGAAAGAGCATTTGCCAGATATCCCAAGGCCAAATTATATGCCATAGGCAAAACCTCGAAAGACTATCTGCAAATCTCCCAGGGACAAATTATATGCTTATCTGCACAACCTGATCCACGGCCATAGCGTATCAACCTGATACTCACCATACATCATCCTAATGTATACATGATCATCCTGATCATCATCACTGCAACATCCTGAAGCTCGTCATCCACAATCATCTTGATCATATCATGCATCTACCTGATGCATACCAAGTATTTACCTGATACATATCATCATACATGATCCACCCGATCATATAATGTATCCACCTGATACAAATACAAATACATGATCCACCTGATCATACATGATACATATCGACATACATGATCTACCTGATCATACAATGTATCCACCTGATACATATATAGATACATGATCCACCTGATCATACATGATACATATCAACATACATGATCTACCTGATCATACAATGTATCCACCTGATACATATGCAGATACATCGTCCAAGCATCCAACATGATGCATACAAAAAATACATACAAACGATCCAACCGATTAAATCCAGCATCCAACATGATGCGTACATACATAAATGATCCAACTGATCATATCCAACATTCAACATGATACATACATACATATACATATAAATGATCCAACTGATCATATCCAGCATCATCCTGATGCATATACAGAGTAGTAACTGGAGCATTGTCCTGATGCTCATCATCCAGTGCTTACATCCACAACCATGTGAAGGATCCTCCTTCCAACATGCTTGGAATGGCCTCTGCAAATGTGTCCATCACTTCTTCCTCGAAGCGTCATCAATCCAAAGAACACCAAGCCTCTCTCTAAAGTACTCGAACTTCACTCTAGCTAGTGGTTTCATCAGCACATCTGCAATCTGCTCATCCATCACAATGTACAGGAGCTTCACAGCTCCTCTCTGCACCATATCCCTGATATAGTGATATTTGATCTCTATGTGCTTCGACCTGTCATGAAACACAGGGTTCTTGGACAGCTTCACACAACTCTGGTTATCACAAAAGATACTAGTAGCATCCAACGGGAGATTAGATAACTCAGACAGGAGCTTCCGTAGCCATACTGCCTCACAACTAGCTGAACAGGCTGCAACATACTCTACCTCAGCTGTACTCAGTGCTACGCAGGACTGCTTCCTGCTAAACCAAGAGATCACACATGATCCCATACTGAAGCAACATCTAGATGTGCTCTTGCTATCTGCAGCACTACTATCCCAAACTGAATCAACATAACCCTGCAGGTTAAACTTTTGATTCGCTTCATACTTGAGTCCATAATCCACTATACCCTTCAGGTACCTTAGAAACATGCTTTACAGCAATCAAATGAACACTCTTCGGATCTGTCAAGAACTGACTCAATGTGTTCACAGCAAAGCAAATATCTGGTCTTGTGTTCATCAGGTACATCAAGGACCTAATCATCTGACGATACATAGAGATATCAACTGGCTTAGATGAAGCATCACATAGAAGCTTCGGGTTCGATGCCATAGGTGTGGCCATGGCCTTGCAATCCATCATCCTGAATCTCTTCAGGATATCTACTGTGTATTTCCCTTGACCAAGGAAGATCCCATCTGCACTCTGCCACACCTCCATACCTAGGAAATAGTGCATCATTCCTAAGTCTTTCATATCGAACTTAGCAACAAGCTTCCTCTTAGTATCTGCAATCAATTTGTCATCTCCTGTTACAAATAAGTCATCCACATATAGGAGTAGAATCACAGGATTCCCTTCCTCAACCTTGTAGTAAGGGTTGGAATCCGCTTTACTCTTGGTAAAGCCCAAACTGGATACCAAGTTCTGCACACATATGATTCCATGTCAAGTGTCTTAGAACCAAGTAGCTTCTCCACATACACTCTTCTTCAACTACACCATTCAAGAAAGTTGTCTTGAAATCCATCTGGTGTATCTTCAATTTCATCACTTTTATATTTCTCTATGTTTCCATCTGCAGCATGCTTGATCTAATAGATTCATATGGAAGTAATAACAAACTTCCCTTCAGGTCTTGGGACTACATCCCAACATCATTCTTCATGATCGACGGATCATGGCATTCTTCCCATATCCTGGGAACTTCAATATCTCCAATAGATAATTTTGTTGTTGAACAAATGTTGTAGTCCTTCTTTTGTAGGTGAAGGTATACGGTCTTTTCGACAAAACAAGTTAAATTGCATGATTAGAAACATCTCATAATTTTCAGACAAATTCTTACACATAAAGAAATATGTCATACAATCATGCAATTATCTTAGCCAATGCTTCAATACAACATTTATCCATGTTCCACAACTTTCTAGATGCCTTCCAGTCTCTACCAGAACATTGTTAAGAGTTTGCACTACTCCCAACATGTCAGCAAAGAGGTTTCATTCTAGATAAGTCGCACTGGAATGTTGTACAGTGTCATAGGCCATTTACCCATCACATGCATATTAGTACTATACTGTTCATTAATGCAATCATTCTAATATGCACAATACATATCCTAAGTCTAGGAACATGAGCATATACATCATTGAACAATTTTATTTAAACAAACAAATCTGCAAGAAATGATAATTAAAAATACTTATCTTTGTTTGGTTGTTGGGTGGACTCCCTCTGAGTCTTTGCTTCCTTGCAGGAGCTGCTGAAGTAGCTTCTTCTACACCTTTCTGTTGTGGAATGTAGAAAGATGGTCAACTCCCTCTGAATATCTGCATCCTTGCAGAAACTACTAAAGTGTGCTCCTTTTCTTTCTTGCAGGAACAAATGGAGTGTGCTCCCTCTTGATATTTGCTTCCTGGATTACCTGTCCTTGAAATTCCATCCATCCTTAATCACTATGCATGCTTATTAGTATCATCATTTGTGAAGCACCTGCAACAATTAATTAATAAGAATATGTGAAATAGCAGAAATGACAAAACTCAGAATCACTTTTATATTGATCACAGGCCACTTCGAGGGGGAAACCTCCTATGAGCAAGCTCAATACAAATAACTTCACGGTGCCTTCATAGGTCTCAACACACACTTATTTACTAAGGCTAGGTGCCAATACTATGGGTCAAAACCATGGGCCACTACAAACTATGGATCAACAATATTACGGGTGACTTACAATCATATGCGCCAGCAACAATAACACAAACTATTGATCAACAAATATTATGGGACGACTTACAAAGCATATGCGTCCAACAACAATATACTAACAAAGTAAAGACATGGGTTCCTAACATCCCCTCCCCCTTAAAAAAAAGCTTTGTCCTCAAAGCTTTAGATGTGGAAATTGTTGTTGAATCTGAAGGAGTGGTTCCCATGTAGCATCCTCTGGTTGCATGCCATGCCACTGAATTAAGATCTCTGTGATAGAGCGAGAGTGAAGCTGACGAGTGCACTGGTTGAGGATGGCCTCTGGCTCCAAAAGGATGGATCCTTCCTTATCTAGTTCAGCTAAAATCGTTTGTCCACTAATGTTGGTGCCAAGAACTTTCTTCAAACAAGAGACATGAAAGACTGGATGAATGCGGGAAAAAGGAGGAAGTTTCAATTTATAAGCAACGGACCCAATCTTTTGAAGAATCCGATATGGCCCATAGAACTTTGGAGCGGGCTTATGACGCCCTTTGAGTTTCAGGGAGGATTTCTTGTACGGATGGAGACGAAGAAAAACCATATCGTCTACTTGAAAAGTGCGCTCAGAATGGTGCTGATCAGCTTGTTGTTTCATGCGATTTCTTGCCATGTGAAGATTGTCCCGCAAAATGCGAATAATCTGATCGCGGTTTTGAAGGACTGTGTCAACTTCCTGAACTGGTGAACTGTTGGGGGTGTATGGAAGAAGAACTGGAGGTGCCTGACCATAGACTGCTTCATATGGAGTCATTTTAGAGGCAGTGTGGTAAGAGGTATTGTACCACCATTCAGCGAGAGGGAGCCACTTTGCCCACTGATGTTGTTGTTCAAAGGTGAAGCAACGAAGATAAGTTTCCAAGCATTTATTGATAATTTCAGTCTGACCGTCTGTTTGTGGGTGATACCGTTAACTCATCTTCAGTTTGGTGCCAGTGTGGTGAAATAGTTCTGTCCAAAAATGACTAGCGAAAGTCGCATCACGATCCGAGACAATAGAAGAAGGGATGCCATGAAGACGAAAGATTTGGTCCAGGAAAATTTGAGCGACTGAGGAGGCTGCATAGGGATGGATGAGAGCACAAAAATGACTATATTTGGAGAGGCGATCAACCACAACGAGAATCACTGTCTTCCCACCAGATTTAGGGAGCCCTTCAATGAAATCGATAGAAATATCTGTCCAAATCCATGTAGGTATGGGCAAGGGTTTGAGCAATCCTGGAAGGAGTGTTGTTTCACCCTTATTGTGCTGGCAGGTATCACATTTGGTCACCATCTATTTAATTGTCCTTTTCATGCCCTGCCAAAAGAAGTTACGCCGTGCCCGTTCATACGTTTTGAGGAACCCAGAGTGCCCTGCTGATGGAGAAGCATGGAGTTCATAGAAGACAGCCTGTTGAAGATCTGTGCTCTGGGGAAGCACCAAACGACCCTTGTATCTCAGAGAAGCACCATCCCAAGAGTAATGTGGTACATCAGAAGGGTTGTTGGTCAAGCGTTGGATGATTTGAGATAAGGAAGAGTAATTGACATAACCCTGTTGAACATATTTCAACTAATTTGGAACAGGCATAGAAATAGCTGAAAGAGAACCTTGGGCATCAAATGTGCGAGAAAGAGCATCTGCCACAATATTGTCTTTACCCTTCTTGTAAGTGATCTCATAGTCATAACCCATGAGTTTGCTAACCCATTTCTGTTGTGCTGGGGAGGAGACACACTGGTCCAAGAAATATTTCAAACTCTGGTGATCAGTCTTGATGCAGAGATGATTCCCTAATAGGTATGGTCGCCACTTCTGTACTGCATGCAAAATAGCCATCATTTCCTTCTCATAGGTAGATGCAGCTAAATTCTTACTTGAAAGGGCTTTGCTGGTGAACGCAATGGGGTGTTCATCTTGAAGGAGAACACCACCAAGTCCATTGCCGCAAGTATCACTCTTAATAGTGAAGGGCTTGGAAAAATCGGGCATAGCTAGAACAGGTGTAGTACACATAGCTTGTTTTAGTTTGTCAAATGCACACTGAGCAACATGTGTTCATGTAAAAGAATCTTTTTTCAATAAAGCAGTTAATGGAGCTGCAATCTTCCCATAATCCTTGAAAAACTTGCGGTAGTAGCCAATCAACCCCAAAAAACCATGAAGGCTCTTGAGTGTCTGAGGATGCGGCCAATTGTTCATGGCATCGATTTTGGCAGGATCCACGCGAACCCCTTGTGCTAAGATAAAGTGCTCGAGATACTCAACTTCCTTCTGTCCAAAAACACATTTAGAATGCTTGGCGTGGAGATGATGGTCAGAGAAAAGTTGCATGACAAGATCCAGATGCTGGAGATGTTCATCCCATGTTTTACTCTAGATGAAGATATCATCAAAGAATACCAGAATGAATTTCCGCAAGTAGGGTCGAAATATTTTATTCATTAAAGCCTGGAATGTGGAAGGAGCATTAGTGAGGCCAAAGGGCATGACCAAAAACTCATAATGGCCATCATGTGTGCGGAAAGCTGTTTTAAGGATATCATCCTCATGAACCCAAATTTGATGATACCCAGAACGAAGATCCAACTTGGAGAAAAAGTGAGCCCCATGAAGCTCATCAAGAAGCTCATCAACAATAGGAATTGGAACCTTACCCTTGATGGTGAGGTGATTAAGTGCTTGGAAGTCAATGCAGAGGCGCCATGACCCATCCTTTTTGCGGACAAGAAGAACTGGAGAAGAAAAGGAACTAGTGCTTGGGCGAATAATACCTTGCTTCAATAAGGCCCTAACGAGCATTTCAATCTCCTTTTTCTGGTGAAATGGGTAGCGATAGGGCCTGAAGTTGGGAGGAATGCTGCCAGGAAGGAGTTGAATACGATGGTCTTCTGGCCTTGAAGGTGGAAATCCCACTGGTTTAGCAAAGACACCTGTATATCAATCCAGAATTTGTTGTAAATCCAAAGGAGTAGTGGAGACCGCTGATGGTTGCATCTGAATGGAATGGATCTGAGCGATGACACCATGTGAATTCTTCTTGAGGATTTTTTCCATGCGATGTGAACTGATGATGCTGAGAGAACATGGTTGTAATCCTGTCAATGTGTGTTTTTGTCCATTGAGGGAAAACCGCATCCAAATTTCAGCAAAATCCCATAAGATAGGGCCAAGTGTGTGTAGCCATTGAGCGCCCAAAACCACATCACATCCGCCTAAGGTCAAGGAAAACATGTTAGAGCGCAAGGTATAATATCCCATAGAGATACGCACATTTCGACACTTCCCTTTGCAAGGTAAGGTGCCCCCATTAGCAACCATGACTTCAAAGTTGGAGTAAGGATGGATAAAACAATCAGCTTGTTTGGAGATCCAAGGGTTAATAAAATTATGAGTGTTACCAGAATGAATGAGTATTGTAAGAGGAAGCTTCTTGAAGTAACCCCTGACCCGCATTGTTTGGGGGGTGGTGATTCCAGCTAAATCATGGAGAGATATCTCTGGCTGGTCATCCTGAGACGGAGGGTCAATAGGCGGTTCTTGAATGGCGACCTGAGCATCCATTGTTTTTGGATCTTCGTCACCAATTTCAGAGGAAGGTGGAGAATCCACATCCAAGAGATAGAGCTTTTGCTGAACACATCTATGTCCCCGAGTGAATTTCTCATCACAATTATAACAAAGCCCCTTTTCTCTATGTGCTTGCATCTCTGTTTCAGATAAACGCTTGATAGGAGTTGGTCAAGGAGCCTGCGGTATAGGTGGTCGTTGAGAACCCATATTTCAGAAGGGAACAAAAGTGGGCTTGGAGCGTTGTTGGGCTGCAATCTTGTCTTCTGCCAACTTAGCCAACCCTAGGGCTTCCATCATTGTGTTGGGACAGAACATTTTGACCTCAGAGCGGATGGCATCCTTTAGACCACTGATAAAACAACTCCAGTAAAAGTCATCAGACAATCCTTCAGTGTGGTTGGCTAGTTTCTCAAATTCGGTTTGATACTCTCTCATAGTGACAATTTGGGGAAGTTTAGTGAGGGCTTCTGTGAAGTCATCAAAAGCACTATGACCAAATCGTTGCAAAAGGAGCTGAAAAAATTCTGGCCATTTTGGCTCTTCATGAGCCTTGATGTACCAACGGTAACATTGAAGAGCTTCCTGTTCCAAATGAAAGGATGCAAGCGGAACTTTGTTGACATCAAAAGTATTATGCAGACTGATATATTGTTCTGCATGATAGATCCATCCAGTTAGATCAGTACCATTGAAGCGAGGAAAATCAAGCTTCGGACCACGGAAATTGCTGGAAGAAGAGAACCCATTGTCTGATGAAGACTCGGACTGTCGTTTGTTGTTCATAGCTGAATGTTCAAGATGGAGGCCGAGAATTTTTTCATCCAGATCCTGGAGTTTGGATTGGATGGTTGCAAGTGCTTCTTCCATGGTTTTTGCTCCTGCACGGGTGACAACCATAACCAGGAATTTTATTTTTTTTGTTGACTGGGTAGGAAAACAAAAACAAAAACTGCTTCAGTAAAGGAAAATCTGGACTTGGGAAAAAATCTGAAGGGTAATTGGGGTTTGACTAGGTTTTGGACATTGTCGAATAGACAGGGAAGCAAAAATGAGGATTTCAAAAGCGGGGTGAAAGAATGGGAAAATTTGGCAGAGGGGACAAAGAAGCAGAATTCAAAAAGGAACTCTGTGGTAAAATTTGAAGGGGATTGGGTGAAATCTGAGGAAGTTATGGCAAACCCTAAAAATAGACAAATGTAGGATTTCGGGCTTTGGGAAGGGGAATTGGGGATAGGGTCCTCAGGAATGAAATATGTAGAATGGGATGAAAGGGGTTCCCCGAAAATTTCAAGGGAAACAGAGTGAAAACAAGGGAGATATGGAGAAAAAACTGATTTTTTTTTTTCCAGACTAGAGCGGCTACGGCTCGGAAGGGATCTGGAACAACCCAGAAGTGAGTGGAAATAAAGGGATCTGAAACGGTGCCAAATGGATTGAAAACGGATGGATCTGGAACGACTTTCAGAATGGATCTGAACAGCTGGATCTGAAAAGCCGCAGCAGTGATCGACAACAGTTCGACGAAAATAGATATGGACCCCAGGTATGTGCGGCTTCTTAACAGTTCAGGGGTTTCACTCGGCCACCAATGCTGTCTGACGGCTTGCGTATTGAGGCAGTACCCCTCACTCCACGGCTCAGGTAAAACTGATAACCGCTTTACCACAAACGACAGCTCTTGGTTTACCTCACGGGTGGGAACTAGTCAATCAGATAGGGGTCGTTGCCCTTTTCGCTGGCAGGTCCTCTCAATGGGCTAGCTACTTCGGGGTTCCTGTGGCACTCCTCACAATGAGTTTTAGGCCTTATGCCCAAGTACTTCCCACAGTTAAGCGGATAGAGATTATTCCCAAATCCGAACCTGCAACAGATGCGAAAAAAAAAAAAATTGGTAGAAATTTCACCCAGCGAGCCCAAGAAAGTGCTCTGATACCAGATGTGAAGCACCTGCAACAATTAATTAATAAGAATATGCGAAATAGCAGAAATGACAGAACTCAGAATCACTTTTATATTGATCACATGCCACTTCGAGGGGGCAACCTCCTATGAGCAAGCTCAATACAAATAACTTCACGGTGCCTTCATAGGTCTCAACACACACTTATATACTAAGTCTAGGCGCCAATACTATGGGTCAAAACCATGGGCCACTACAAACTATGGATCAACAATACTACGGGCGACTTACAAAACATATGCACCAACAACAATAACACAAACTATTGATCAACAAATACTACGGGACGATTTACAAAGCATATGCGTCCAACAACAATATACTAACAAAGTAAAGACATGGGTTCCTAACATCATTGTGTTATCCTTGAGGTCTCATACATAATCACACATTTATTAGTATAATCTTAATACTATCAAAACACAATAATCTTAAACATGTATAGTCATGATCATTCACAGATAATAAACATTAGTATTCAAGGTTTCAGGGAAGTCTTCTTTTACTCATGCATATTCTTATTTGATCATAGGACTCTTCTGATTAGTTAAATCATCAATGCATAAACCCGTGATTACTCAAACCTATACCTTCATGATTCTTCTGGTTAGTCATATCATCAATTAGGGTAAGAAACATAATATGCATACAGCCATGACTATTCAAACCTATGACTTCATGAATAATCATTATCAACAACACAACAGTATAAGATCCTAACACAAGGTAGGATTCTAGCTTGATATAGGAAAACATACCTGGATTAGCATGCTAGCTAGTTATGTCTAACATACCCGCATAATGTCTTCTTGTTCTCTTTAGTGACTTGTGCTAGTAACCTGCATATCTCATAAGTTAACCATTGTAGAACCAAGTTATACATACCTTGAAAGTAGATCTTCTGTGTGATCCATGACAATAGATAAATCTTTGTCTTCATGTCACCATGAGCATATGTTCTTGAAGTAGAACATGATTTGACTTTCTTGGTGTACCTTTTATGTTAGCGAACAACATAAACCTCATACAACATCACAATGCATTAGTACAATCATAAGTGGCAAAACCTTAATCAATGAATATCTTCTATTAAGGTAATATGACAAGTCTTGTAATTAATCAAGATTGTACTATAATGATATGAAGACAAACATATCATAAACTTAACCATGAATAGAATTCGAAACATACCTGTAAGCCATACCTGTCAAGATTGCTTGTAATCTTCTTATGGAAGGCCTTCGCCTCATCTCCCTCTAGAACATGAACTTCTTCACTTATGCAGGTGACCAATCCATCCTCTTCTAGGATTAACCCAATCCACTTGATTTACAGGAACTGGATCTAGAGTTGTAATAGGGTTTGTCAAAGAAACCCAAAAAATTTAAACTTTGAATTTCGAACTTCCGAAATGATAGAAATATGCGCCTTGATGAGCTGATCAAGCTGGTATATTCATAATTTGAAAACTCCAAAGTTTCACTCAATTTTGCCTTTGAAACTTCTGGATTCACTGGACGTGACCACGAACTGGGGTTTGATGAATCCCACTCTTCTACCCAATCAAAATGTTTTATCCAAAGCTCTAAGCTTCTATTTTTATGAGGAGCTTCCAGGCGTGGTCACAGATTTCAAAAATTCTCATTTTTGCAGAAGCCCTAATTTTCTACTTTTCTGATCAAAGTCCCGAACTAGGGTCTGATCAAGCCTAACCTTCTGCCCAACCAAAAATTTTGATCTTGGTCTCTAAATGTTGATTTTGATGAGTAGCATTCAGCCATGGTATCCGATTACAAAAATTCCAACTTTATCCGAAACCCTAAATTTCGGAAGCCATGAATGAAGGTGCTAAAAAATAATTTTGTTTTGACAGAAATATGTACCTGATTGTTTATGGTGTAACTCTGAACTTTTCGATCCACAGGGTCTGAAAATTTTTCTTGAGATAGCACGACCTGCCATCTCTCCATCCCAATAGGTCTGACCTCAATTGGATTCTCTGAGAGAGAGTTATGCCAAGTGTCGTAACGTGACCTGTTTATGGGATAAAACAGGAGAGCGAACTTGTATAGCATGCCACATGTTATTGGTTCAACTTCGGCCTCTGAAAACGTTTCATGATATAGTATAGTATGTGTAATACCTTTAACTTTTTATGAAATTTCATTTGGAGCTTCCTAGCCCAAGTTATGACCTTTTTTCCAAGGTCACTTGGTTTTGACTCAGATCTGGAAGAGGCAGAAACCCTATATTGTACAGATCATAAATCACAAAATACAACGAATTAGAGGTTTTCCTTTGGACGCAAGGTACATGGGGATCTGATATTCGACCTGTAAACGTTTCCGATCCGAAACCTTCGCCAAAATGGATTTATAGCGAAAGTTCTATGATGACTAGTTTTTGCTATATCAAGCCCTTGCATCATAAGGGCAACAAGTGTCATACATGCCATATCATGCCTTCTTTCAGGATAGCTCTGATACCATGTTAAATTTTCAGAATTTAATTCAATATTATCTAGGATCTTAACTGAGAGAACAACATGTACAGCATATCAATCATGGACACAATAATGCAAGCACACAAGAGACACAGATTTTACTTGGGGAAAACCATAAAGGTGAAAAACCCCAATAACTTCCTCAGAGATAGATAGAGCAATGATACAACCAGAATACAAGAGATAGTCTTCTCCTAGCAGCAGATCCTCCTCCTCCACATGTGCGCCACTCTCCCAAGTGTAGTGAGAGAATAGAATGTGTAAAATGAGAGAGACACACTTTCTATTTATAAACTAACTTGACTTGACCTTTACTCAACTAGGTCGGCCTCAACTTAACCACTTAACATAATGCTGACTGGGCTGACCCCCACTAGGGTGGCCTAATAACCCTTTGACCTACATGGCCGACCCCCAATAGGGTGGTCTAATAACCCTTTGACCCACATGACTTATACAGGGTCGACCCCAACAAGGTGGTCTAATAACCCATCAAGTATAAGTTACGACACTTACAATATAAATGACGACACTTCCATATAGAGGAATAATAACATCTCTATAGGAATACAACCACTTCCGTATAGAGGAATAATAACATCTCTATAGGAATAATATATATATATATATATGTGAAATACATTCCAAAGTTACATATACATCAACATACAGGGGGGGCATGATGCTACCCATTTGGCAGGCCCATCTTATATAGCACCTATTGCCGTATCTCACACCGAGATAAACATTTTAAAATTTCAGTTTTTTAATACTTGTTAATTTGTTAATTTCTAAAGACTTTACATTTTAGTTCACTAATGCTATCTACGGTCTAATATTTACAATTATTAAACTTGCAGATGACAGATCCTTCACTGGGGCAAGGTAATGTGGAGGTAACACCCATGGTCGTACCGTCCGATGAAACATCTGGGCTCCAGGTAAATAATTAAAATTGACATTTTTTAAATACATGTTTGTTTGTTGAATCATGCATGTCTAACTACATGAACACTTGCTGACTGTAGGCACCATCTGAGACATCTGGACCATTGCTTGGATTTGTATCTCCCGCCAGGCCATTCGTGAACAAGGGTCGTGTGTATGTGAGAAGTTCTACTCCTAGAAAGACTCCAGCTTCCCACGACCATGGGCTTACTCATACCATGGTAATGTATATCCTTTGATGATATTTGTTGTTTAACTTGAAATCTCGTGCATAAATCGTTTTTGTTAATGTTTGAATTGCATGTTTACTGCATCAGAAACCCGAGTTGTCTACTGAAAACCTCGCATCGATGGTTGATGCAGCAGCCAGTGCCGCATCTGCAATGGAAACTGATCACACACAGGTATGTAACTATTTCAACATTATCTTTACATAGTTTATTATTGTTGTCTATTGTTTATTCATGCATTTCTAACTATTTTCAACATTTTTTCATTGTAGCCACCACCAGTAGGAGCAGTTCCTGGCCTCCCTGGTTCGACCATCCTGGATGTTCAACCAACGGCTCTATCTGCTACACAAGCAATGCAATCTCCTTTGTCAGTTGAGGTGAGATGTCCTTCAGTGACCAAGTGTTTCATGCACTTTCCATGCAGCAGTTTATAATTGTTGAGTTAATTGTTGAGCGAATGTATTAGTGTACATAGTTAGTTGAATTTAACAATTGATATTTAATTTCCAGGATCCAGAGACGCACACTGATCCTAGAGATGTGCCTAGAGGATCAACGTCGAGAAAGAACAAGAGGAAGCTTGAGTTATGATGTGTCTTATGGGATATATGTACATTTGGATACATGTACATGTGGCTTTGATGGTTTTGGATAGTTTTGGACACATGTGCTTTTGAATACTTTTGGATATATATGTACCTTTCGATACATTCACTTTTGGAGACATGTACATTGACTTCATTGTGCATGTACTTTTGGAGACATGTACATTGACTTCATTGGATACATGTACTTTTGGAGATATGCACTTTTGGATACTTTTGGATATATATGTACTTTTGGATACATGTACTTTTGGAGACATGCACATTGACATTTCACTTATAAATGAATGATACATTTCACTTTGTATTTGTTCTTCGGTTTCCATGTGTTCTTGTGTCAATCTAATGTGTTGATTTGTGTGGATTATCTATTACTCATGAATGCGCTATGTCAAAAGAACAAACTATTATATTTAAAGGTTTCAATAAACTCACTACATGCGTGCACTAATTGGTATCTAATTAAAATTTGTGATTTTGGATGATCATTACAAGTTATGTCAAAGTTCTTGCTCGTGTAATTTAATCAAACTAAGTGCAATACAATGTTTTTCAAGGTTTCAACGAACTCACTCATGCACACTAATTGGATAGGTGTAATTAAAATTTGTGAGTTTGGATGATTAAATTAAAGTTAAGTCAATGTTCAAGTGTAATTTAATAAAACTAAGTGTAATACATGCAACACATTTCATCAACGCCCAATATTTGATTGTACAATTAGATTCAACACTACATATGAGTAACTACATACAAGTGCTCAAAGCAACATTGGTGAAAGGAACAAACGTTACCTCTAGATTCGAGAAATAAAGTGCCTTCTAATGTTGGTTGGGAAGGATATGCTTGGTTATCCTTATGGCTTGGAGGTCATCTTCATGTAGATAAGTACTCTTGTTTTCATGTGTCATTAAGGTTTTTTCATGTGGTAAAACCCTTCAGGGTTAGGGTTTGTTCATGGTTTCATTGTACTTTATTTCTAAACATATAATTATTCTAAAAAAGGTTGCTAGGTTTTCTTGCCCATGAGGGTTTCCTGGGATAAAATGTTGTCTCTTGTCCTTGAACAACATTTTCATACGACTTGCAGCTCGACATAGCCTAGAAACTGGACATCGGACCAATGAACCATCAACTCCGTTGGTCTCCTGGCATGCGATTACCTCTAGGGGACCCTCTCCCTCGTCTCCCCATGGCCCAATGGCTTCATTGTGCATTCATTTCGTAAACTAGGGTTTTGCTCAGTTTCATTGCATGCAATCTTGCATTGGTGGGTCAACTCTGCAAAACCCTCCCCTGAGCCAGTGTTGGCAGTGTTCCCATGTTGGCATTACCCACACACACTTGTAGGAGCCAACGAAACGCAATCTTGCTGCTCCGTTTGCTTTTTGGCTCCCGGACGAAAATTCACCAAGTGTCCCTGAACGACATTTTCATGTGACTTGCAACTCGACATAACTCGGAAACCGGAGGTCGGATTGACGAACCATCGACTCCGTTCATCTCCTGGCATGCGATTACCTCTAGGGGACCCTCTCCCTCATCTCCCCATGGCCCAGTGGCTTCATTGTGCATTCATCTCATAAACTAGGGTTTTGCTCAATTTTATTGCACGCAATCTCGCATTGGTGGGTCAACTCTGCAAAACCCTCCCCCGAGCCAGTGTTGGCAGTGTTCCCACATCGGCATTGCCCACACACACTTGTAGGAGCCAACGAGATGCAATCTTCCTACTCCATTTTATTTTTGGCTCCCGGACGGAAATTCACCAAGTGACCCTGAACGACATTTTCATGCGACTTGCAACTCGACATAACTCGGAAACCGGACGTCGGATCGATGAACCGTCGACTCCGTTGGTCTCCTGGCGTGCGATTACCTCTAGGGTGCCCTCTCCCTCGTCTCCCCATGGCCCAATGGCTTCATTGTGCATTCATTTCGTAAACTAGGGTTTTGCTCAGTTTCATTGCATGCAATCTCGCATTGGTGGGTCAACTCTGCAAAACCCTCCCCCGTGTTAGAAAAACAGGATCGCAGAGCAATAACAATAAACAGAAATGCAAATATAATCACACATACACATTACAAGAGAGACACAGATATATCGTGGTTCACCCAACTTGGGCTACGTCCACACTGAATTTGCCAGTCCTTATTATTATTACCATCCAGCAAGGTGAAGGGATACAACCTGCAGCACAACCGCTGCACTTCCTCTTCTCTGTTTCACTTTCTCTCTCCTGATCTCAAAGATCTTTACAATGCATAAAACCTAATACATCATCCTGCCTAGCCGTATTACAATGTCTTTATTTTTTAAGGGAAATACAATGGGAAAATACCACGGGATACCCAAAACCATGGGCCCCCCCACACCCCCCCCGCTGGGGTGAATGTACAGTCCACTTACATATCATATAAAACTGGGGTACAAATATAGCTGATACAATATCATCTATGGGACTAGAAGATCTGGCTCCACAACCAACAATCTCCCACTTGGAGACTGATCACAGCAACTCCACCATTGCTGCACTTGCTGGACTTGGACTTGGCAAATTTCTCCTCTTCACCTTCATGCTAGAAGGCCAACTGAAACCGAGCACGAACTCAGTTTCTCTCTGGTCACTACCTTTGTGAACATGTCTGCAGGATTCTGGCTAGTATGTATCTTTTCCAGCATTAACAGTTCATCTTCCAGAACAGAGCGTATGAAATGGTACTTGAGCTGTATATGTTTAGTCCTGGAATGGAATGCTGAGTTCTTTGCAAGGTGAATGGCACTCTGGCTGTCACTATACAATATGCTATCCTTCTGCTTCTTACCCACTTCCTCCATAAACCTCTGCAACCAAATCATCTCTTTACTAGCCTCTGTAATGGCAACATACTCTGCTTCTGTTGTTGAAAGTGCAACAACCTTCTGTAGTTTCGAAATCCAGCTTACTGTTGTTCCACCTACAGTAAACACATACCCTGTGGTGCTCCTCCTGCTATCCTTGTCACCTGCCATATCTGCATCAACATATCCCTGTAGAACAGTGTCTGAACCTCCAAAACATAATGCCTCAGTGGTAGTACCTCTCAAATACCTGAGAATCCACTGTACTGCCTTCCAATGTTCTTACCTGGATTGTTCATATATCTACTCACAACTCCCACTGCATGTGCAATATCTGGTCTTGTGCACACCATGGCATACATCAAGCTGCCAACTGCTGATTGATAGGGAATCTTGGACATGTAATTTGTCTCTTCTTGTGTCTTGGGACACATTTCCTTACTTATACTGAAATGTCTAGCCAAAGGTGTACTTACAGGTTTTGCATTCTGCATTCTAAACCTCTCCAACACCTTTTGTATGTACTCACTTTGAGACAATGTCAATTTGCGATTTTTCCTGTCTCTCGTTATTCTCATACCAAGGATTTGCTTTGCAGCACCCAAATCCTTCATTGCAAATGAATTAGCTAGCTTCCTTTTGCGTACATTTATATCCTGCATGTCAGACCCTGCAACAAGCATGTCATCCACATACAATAACAAGATAATATATCTTCCATTGTCTAGCTTCTTGAAATAAACACAGTGGTCAGAATGACATCTACTATAACCTTGTTCTGTCATAAACCTATCAAACTTTAGATACCACTTCCTTGGAGCTTGCTTCAAGCCATACAAGCTCTTTTTCAACCTGCATACCAGATCCTCCTTACCTTTGACCTCATACCCTTGTGGCTGCTGCATATAAATTTCTTCCTCCAAATCCCCATGGAGGAAGGTTGTTTTTACATCTAACTGTTCAAGATGCAAATCTTCTACCGCCACTAGACTTAAGATAGTCCTAATTGAAGTCATCTTAACAACAGGAGAAAATATTTTATCAAAATCTATACCTTTCTTCTGTGCAAACCCCTTTACAACAAGTTTGACATTGTACCGCTTCTTACCTCCTTCTTCTTCCTTCAACCTGTAAATCCATTTGTTTTGCAATGCTCTTTTACCAGCAGGCAACTGAACCAAATCCCAAGTCTGGTTTCCTACCAATGAGTCCATCTCCTCATTCATGCCTTGCTCCCACTTCTTTCTAGTTTCCAGCTGCATTGCTTCTTCATAACATTCTGGTTCACCAGAATCAGTCATCAATAAATAATACATTGAAGGAGAGTATCGTTCAGGGAGTCTACTTAACCTGGTAGATCTTCTTACAGTTGCAGGAGTTTCAGGTACTTGCTGCTGCTCTTGATTTTCTGGCACCTTCGGAACATCATTTTCTTTAATTTCATCAAGCACTATGTACTCTGTGTTTTCCTTTTCCTGTTTCTTTCCCTGCAACTGATCTTTATACATGACCTTTTCATTGAATATCACATCTCTGCTCCTGATGATTTTGTTATTTTCATAATCCCATAAACGATAACCAAATTCATCAACCCCATATCCAATAAAGGTACATTTCTTGGATTTAGCTTCAAGCTTTGTTCTATTTTCTTTATCAATATAGACAAATGCTTCACAACCAAACGTTCTCAGAAATGAGTAGTTTACCTTTTTATCTGTCCATGCTTCCTCTGAAATACCACCATCCAAAGCACTTGAAGGTCCTCTGTTTATTAAATAAACAACAGTATTTACAGCATCCGCCCAAAACTGTAAGGGCAACCCTGCATGCAGTCTCGTACACCTTGCACGCTCCATGATCGTTCTGTTCATCCTTTCTAACACACCATTTTTCTGTGGTGTTCCTGGGACTGTCTTCTCTCTACAAATCCCATGGTATGAACAGTAACTATCAAACTCATTGCCGCAATACTCACCTCCATTATCAGATCTGAGACACTTCAATCTTTTTCCTGTTTCATTCTCAACCAAAGCTTTCCACTTCTTAAAAGTAGCAAACACATCAGATTTCTGTCTAATGCAATAAACCCAAGTTTTTCTAGTTGCACCATCAATAAATATAACATAATAATGAGAGCCACCAAGAGATTGTATCTGAGCCGGTCCCCATACATCTGTGTGCACAAGCTCTAATTTTTCATTCTTCTTCTGTTTCCCAACCCTGAGAAATCTGACTCTCTTCTGTTTTCCATAAACACAGTTTTCATAGAATTCCAAACTTACCTGCTTCAAATCCGGCAGCAACTTCCTTGAGTGGAGAATCTGCATCCCCTTCTCACTCATGTGGCCAAGCCTATGATGCCACAATGTTGTATCTGTTCCTGTGGAAGCTAAAGAGATAGAATGGTCAGTATTATGAGGACATAAATACAACGTACCTACTCTATCTCATTTTTCTATCACCATTGATCCTTTAGTGATTTTCCACCACTTTTCTCCGAACGTAGATAGACAGCCGCCATCTCCCAACTACCCTGTTGAGATCAGATTTCTTTTCATAGCAGGAATATGCCTAACTTCTTTCAACAACCAATCAGTTCCATTCTTAAGTTTTATCCATACCTTACCCATTCCAACAATTTTACATGGCTCATCATCACCCAATAAAACATGTCCAAAATCGCCAGGAACATACTCATGAAAGTATTTCCTATGGGGTGTAGCATGACATGAAGCTCCTAAATCTACTACCCAATAATCATTAGTATTATCTAATGCAAGAATCAAAGCATCTTGTAACACATCACCTGCTACATTTGCTTCCTGGGTAGTTTCCTTCTGTGCATCTCCTTTCTTCTTTAGAGATTTGCAGTCTTTCTTCAGATGTCCTTTCTTTCCACAGTTCCAGCACTCTATCTTTCCTAGTCTGGACTTGGATCTGCCCGTTTTAGACTTTCCACGATTACCTTGGCTCTTTCCTCTCTCCTTTTGTCTTCCCCTGCTCTCCATGGTCAACGCATTACCTGATGTCTCACCTGTGCTTTTTCTTCGCATTTCCTCGCTAAGAATAACACCAATAACATCATCAAATTTCAAGATGTTTTAACCAGAGACAGAGTTACTTACAGCCATGACCAAGCTATTCCAGCTTTCTGGCAATGAACACAAGATTAGAAGAGCCCTAACCTCATCATCAAAGTTCACACTTACAAAACTTAGCTAATTTGTAACCGTATTAAACTCATTTAAATGATCAGTAACAGATCCACCTTCAGACATCTTCATATTAAATAAACGCTTCATTA
The DNA here is from genome assembly GCA_027924585.1 of Larix kaempferi. Taxonomy (NCBI): domain Eukaryota; kingdom Viridiplantae; phylum Streptophyta; class Pinopsida; order Pinales; family Pinaceae; genus Larix; species Larix kaempferi. The sequence continues at coordinate 7,400,603 of BSBM01001357.1, read as the reverse complement.
GAAATACCTTGTTGGAGGCCGAGGGTTTTTCATACAGCTTACCCAATGCTTTCATCAAACCCTCTGTTTTCGTTTCTTTTGAGATATTGAAAGCCACCGACGAAGCCAGGCTCAACCGTATTGTTCCCAGAGCCTTTCTGTCAGGAACCTCCCATTCTTCGTCCTTCATAGCCGTCAGTTGCTTTGCTTTTCCTTCCAATGGTAGGAATAGATCCTTCTGGTACAGATAGTCCTCCATTTGCATCTTCCATAACCCAAAGTTTTGGCCGTTAAACTTCTCGACCTTAAACTTTCCTTCTTCTGCCATTGCTCCCACTCGAACCAGAAACCCTAGCTTCCTGTGGGTTTAACTGCCAAATAGACCTTTGGCTCTGATACCAATTGTTAGAAAAACAGGATCGCAGAGCAATAACAATAAACAGAAATGCAAATATAATCACACATACACATTACAAGAGAGACACAAATATGTCGTGGTTCACCCAACTTGGGATACGTCCACACTGAATTTTCCATTCCTTATTATTAATACCGTCCAGCAAGGTGAAGGGATACAACCTGCAGCACAACCGCTGCACTTCCTCTTCTCTGTTTCACAGTCTCTCTCCTGATCTCAAAGATCTTTACAATGCATACAACATAATATATCATCCTGCCTAGCCGTATTACAATGTCTTTATTTTATAAGGAAAATACAATGGCAAAATACCACGGGATACGCAAAACCATGGGCCCCCCCACACCCCCCCCGCTGGGGTGAATGTACAGTCCACTTACATATCATATAAAACTGGGGTACAAACACGGCTGATACAATATCATCTATGAGACTAGAAGATCTGGCTCCACAACCAACACCCCAAGCTAGTGTTGGCAGTGTTCCCACGTCGGCATTTCCCACACACACTTGTAGGAGCCAACGGCATGCAATCTTGTGCTCTGTTTGCTTTTTGGCTCCTAGACGGAAATTCACCAAGTGTCCCTGAACGGCATTTTCATGCGACTTGCAACTCGACATAACTCGGAAACCGGAGGTCGAATCGATGAATCGTCAACTCTGTTGGTCTCCTGGCGTGCGATTACCTCTAGGGGGCCCTCTCCCTTGTCTCACCATGGCCCAGTGGCTTCATTGTGCATTCATTTCGTAAACTAGGGTTTTGCTCAGTTTTATTGCATGCAATCTCGCATTGGTGGGTCAAATCTGCAAAACCCTCCCCCGAGCCAGGTTTGGCAGTGTTCCCACGTCGGCATTGCCCACACACACTTGCGGGAGCCAACGGCAAGCAATCTTCCTACTCAGTTTGCTTTTTGGCTCCCGGACAGAAATTCACCAAGTGTCCCTGAACGACATTTTCATGCGACTTGCAACTCGACATAACTCGGAAACTGGACGTCAAACCGATGAACCATTGAATCCGTTGGTCTCCTGGCGTGCGATTACCTCTAGGTAGCCCTCTCCCTCATCTCCCCATGGCCCAGTGGCTTCATTGTGCATTCATTTCGTAAACTAGGGTTTTGCTCAATGTGGGAGTGTGCAATTTTTGCACACGGGGGTCAACTTTGGAAAATCATGCATCGGGCGGGTATGGCTAGTGTTCCCAGCTCGAACCTGCCTAGACACATCTGCAAGACTCCCCGAAACCCGGTTTTGTTGCACGGTTGGAGTTCTATGCCCCTGTCAGGTATGCAACAGGTGTCCTTGAAGGCCTTCTGGTAGCGAAACGGGACGAGCCATAGAATGAAGACCGTGGCTCAAATCGATGAACCGTCAACTCTGCTGGATTCAGCACGCTAGGATAGTGCTGGGGGTGCCCCTCCCCTCCAGCCCAGTGGCCCATGTGTCACCTTGCAGGTCCATCTTGGAAACTAGGGTTTTGCTCAGTGTGGGAGTGTGCAATTTTTGCACACGGGTGTCAACTTTAGAAAATCATCCACCGGGCAGGTATGGCTAGTGTTCCCAGCTTGAACATGCCTAGAATCACCTGTAGGACTACCTGGAACCTGGTTTTCTTGCATGGTTGGAGTTCTATGCCCCCGGCAGGTATCCAGCAGGTGTCCCTAAAGACCTTTTGGATGAGAGACGGAACGAGCCATAGAATGATGATCGTGGCTCGGATCGACGAACCATTGACTCCATTGGATTCAAGACGTATGGATAGTGCTAGGGGTGTCGCTTGCCTCCAGTCCGGTGGCCCAGGTGCCACCTTGTAGGTCCATCTTGGAAACTAGGGTTTTGCAGGTCCATGATGAAGATTTTCATGATGATGATGAAGATGTTGATGATGATGGCTTGGTATAAGGTGGTGCTCTCAAATAGCTAATTCATTATGAAATATTTAACAAGACATGAATTAAATTTAATATAAGTGTATTGTTTAATATAGTGAGCATGAATTGAATTAATTTTGTTGGGTGAAGCCAATAACCAACATGATGAACATAATATAATTTTAGGGTTTACTGGTTATATGTAAAAAATGGCATATTCATAAACTTGGCATACAAGAGAACTTTTGGCATATTTATAAACAACATAAACGTAAATTTGGCATATCAAGAACACAAAATTGAGATATTCATATGAAACATACATGTGAAAATTGAGCATATATCAATATTCAATTACAAATAGTATAAATAGTATAGTATTAAAAGTATGTTACATACATCATCATGCTAGGTCCCACCTATTATCATACAACCAAGCCCTCCGGATCATCTCTTACACTGATGGTATCCATTAGTCTCTCGTGCTCTGTATCCGGTAAGAAGTAGCGTACCTTCGATGTATTTCGGCTAGGCATTGTTCGTACTTGGAGGTTTGTGCCAATGATTAAGTTGGTAAAGTGATACACACTTGCACCTGGTTTGTAATTGCTGTAAACATATCCACCCTTCTTTCTTGCATTGCTGTCCCGTGTCAAGTATTCACCTTTAAAAACCATAGACCCAGTTGGGACGTGGTTGTTTTCATCATCAGTCATGGACATAATGAGGGTTTGCTTTCCATCTATACAGTGTGCCAACTAGTAATCACCACCCCATTCAGTATCTTTTGAGGCAACCACTTCGTATATGTGCCTTGCATTATATGATTGTAGGTATATGATCAAAATATTTTTCGTGCGATACAATGCCATTAATGTCCATTTGAAGACTACGTAAACAAACAAAATATGTTAAGGAAATGCATCATACTGGGTTGTACAAGGTCTGAGACATGATCAAAATCTGCAGAAATAGATGATTGGTCTTCTTCCAACAGATTTAACTCAACAATTGCACGCTGATCAAGTGGAAGTGATATGCGATCCCATCCATCAACCCAATCCAATGATTCACACCCATCCCAGTCACCATCACAACAAGGCGGGCAAAAACAAGCGAGTTTTCTGGTCCAAATTTCAAATACTGGGTTATCAGAGCTTCGAACCGAGTGAAAGCCACGAGTCCCAAGCACAGTCTTTCATTCCCATGCATGTGAACGATCTATGTCTACCACCTCCCAAAAAAATCTCTCCACATGTCTATTTCTTGTGGATTCTACTCGCATAGTTGATTCCTCTCCCATTACTGACGTGCACCACTTGACTGTAGATTGAGCATTTAGAATAGTAGATTCTGTAGATACTTTCATTTCCTCTCTTCGTAGGGATGTTTTGACACATGCTTTGACTCCATCATGCTCTCCTTTACCATGCCCAGTCTCAAAATAGTTCCACATATGTGGCACTTTGTAGTTTTTATGCAATGAACACAACCACTGAAATATGCGTGCATTTTTTAACTGACCAGCACACCCATCAGACCAAATCCAGTGTCGATCCATCTGTATGTTCCTTCCCTTCAAGTGATCATAGAACATGATGAAGCATTGACATACATAGTGGAAGTCGTGGCACCTATCATCACTTATGTAGAAGTGATATTCCTTCAGAATTTCTCTTTTCTCTTCAGTGCTATTTGGGCCATGCCTATATGTGATATGGACCATCAAGGAAACCTGCTCAGAGTGATAATACTGAGTTTGGATCACATTTTGAGGTTGCAGAGTGTAGTTCTCGACAAAATCAACGACTGAAAGTATAATACCAAGTGGAAATGTATCTCTGCATATTATAAACTTCTCATCCTACCATTGTGCCACGTGGACATGCTGAACATATTGATGTGTCTTTTCAATAAATTCCTTGATGAAGTCACTAACTTGTACCTGGTGACAAAAAATGATCTCAATGTCATTTTTTTGTAAGTAAGGATTGAAATGTAACGGTTACAACATAATTTTATAGATATAAATGCATACCTAAGATGTCACCAATTGTATTTTTTTGCTTTCTTTCCCTGGGACTATTTCATAGTTGATATATTTGAAACTTTTCATGTCTATAACCATTTTCCCAAATTCATTGTCTCCATTCTCGTGCATACATTGGCTCAATAATGCCATTCCAACACAGTTGGAGCATGTTCCATCCAAACAATATTTTGCATAGTATGTTTGCCCCTCGGGCCTATTGCACATGATGCTATCAATGAATTCTCTTGATGAAGTCAGTGGTATTGTCATGGAGCAATCCTGCACATGGTTAGTATGCAACACACTACGAATGTACAAAAATATTTCATAGTAATATTCATATTATACATGGTATCTACAACAACAAGTGTTACGAAGAGTATTTATTTTAACATACCATGGATTGCATTTCTCAAAAGATCTTTGCCCCAAATTCAATTATCTATGCTCAATCCTAAATTTCTCGTAAATTTCTGTCTGTGTTATATCAAGAAGATGCTTAGTATGTGGTTCACGATCCTTTGAACCCCTTCTCAGTTTTAGTACATCCTTTCGGTTTGAAGAAGGCCTTGCGTAATCATCCCAAAAACTGTGCACTAGTCCCTTTACTGCATCAACTAGCTTCATGTCACGACGTGGCAACCGACCAACAAAGGCCCAAAAATCTGTCTGGTCGGTTGTGTCAAGATGTTCTCTTCTAATAGAATACCTATGGAGGTTTTTTACATTCAAATTAACTAGTTCGGATGTAGGCTTGAGAATACGAAGGACCCTGGTGTTCTTATTTGCAATTTCTTGTGACAACACACGACGAGCAGCATTGTCGTCCTTTGAACGTGTGTTCTTACCAATTTTACCAAATGCATCTACTAGTCTTTTAACTATATGAGAACTTGGTTCATAATTCTTTATCATCTTTATCCCTAACTTTTTCCTAACAACATTCATGCTCCTAGATTTTAACAATGATAAAAATAATCTACATTTATCTCCATCACATTTAGAAACAAAATATTTATCAAGTATCTGTTGAGTTTCATGAGAAATACTACGTTTAGATAGCGTACCTTCAATGGAATTGATGAGACTTTCATCAACTTGTATATGCTTTGGAGTTCTTCGACGTGTGCTTGCTATTGGAGGTAAGGGGGTTGGAATTCTACCATGTAGCACATCACCAAGACGCTATGGCGTTTCAGTAGTAGCTTGGTGTCCTTCATTCTCTTCCTGGTAGTTGGATGGTGGAAGTCCAACATCGTCATCGATGGTCTGGATAACATTCTCTTCTTCAACAGTAGGCAAAATGTCCAACGCCTCTCTGACTTCATCGCTTGTATAACCACATCCAGATAGCAAATTTTGTGTTTCTTCATGAGCTTCATCTTGAGATGGTAACTTATCACTTTGACTTGAAGTGGTAATTGAAACATCCCCTAATGAGCACCTACGTTTTGCTTCTTGATTACTTCCATGGGGTGCTTGTTCAACAACTATTGTGGAAATTGAAGGTCCCTCTTGTCGTGGATTAATAGGATGAACCGTGCTATCCTCTACAATTGGATTTGGACCAAAGAAAGCCTCTGATTCATCACGTATATTCTTTTCTTTTCTTTCTCTTCTTCAATGACTTCTTGAGGTCTCTTCTTCCTTGCTGATTTGCTTACTTGGTTACGTGCATTCCCCATCACCACAATGATCAATTCAATATAGTTTGTTTTTGTTGCTCCTCAATTACAAGCTCTTCAATAATAAGCAAATGGAAGTTAAATCATAAATTGTTTGGGCTCTTTGATTCTCTTGTACACTTGTGTATATCCACCATCACCATGAAATGGTCTTGAAGCTTGATATCTTATCTTGTGTGCTCCTCAAATATAGGCAGAATGAATCTTTCAAAGACCTTATCTTTGGTGTTATTCTTTGGAGATTCTTCAAGCTTGCTAATTATCTTCTTCAAATATGGCCATATAACCCAACACCACACTGAGCAACCATGAAAGATGTCCTCAATGCTGCACCTGCATAAAAAAAATAATGATGGAGATGGTGTAGAATGTGAGAATTTCCAATGGCGGGCTCGTGTTGTTCGAAAAATCGCGGGAGTGTTGTTTTGGCTTGGACAGAGTGAAGTTGCTCTCAGACAGGGATAGTCCACTGTTTATAGAGTTATAAAATGCGCACGCGTTATATAAACCTAAAATGCGTGCGTGATATGAAGTGTAAAAACGCGTACGCGATATTGTCAAGCACAATAAATAGGTTATGTGCACAGCTAGGGCAATGAACAAAATAAAATAAAATAAAAAAATTATATGGTTACATACAAAACAAATGTTTTTAGTGTGGGGACAAATGTTTTGTATGGTTTAATACCCCCTAGCTCTCTCCCAATAATCCCTAGATACCCCCTATCTCTTTCTAAATATTTGTCCCTCATTCTCCCTACAACCCTCCCTACATGTTTCTTTCTCTCCCTTACTCCAGCCGTGTCCCTACCACCCCACTCTCCATCTCTCCACCTTCTCTTTATCTTCGTCATTATCCCTCCCTATAGCACTCTCTCCCTTCTTCTCCCTTAATCACTAACCCTCTATGACTTTATCCCTCCCCCGTGCCCTCTCTGTCTTACCTTGTTCCTACAGCTCCTCCCCCATAAAGGCCTTTAGACCCTCTTCTAAACATTAATCCCTAAGTGCATAAGTGCACAAGATGATGATGAGGAGGAGCGTGATGACAATGAAGATGATCATGATGCAGATGAAGAAGATAAAGATGATGAGGAGGAGGAGGGTGATGACAATGAAGATGATCATGATGCAGATGAAGATGATAAAGATGATGATGTTGATGAAGATGATGGTGATGATGATGAAGATGTTGATGATGATGGTGATGGTGATGTTCGGATGATGATGATGATGATGATGATGAAGATGATGGTGACATGATGGAGATATTGATCTGATGAGGAAGATGATGATGATGATGGTGATGATGATGAAGATGTTGATGATGACGATGATGGTGATGAAGATGATGATGATGAAGAAGATGATGATGATGGAGATGTTGTGTTGATGGGGAACCTAGAGATGACAATGATGATGAAGATGGTGATGGTGATGGTGATGGTGATGGTGATGGTGATGACGATGGAGATTTTGATGATGATGCTGATGGTGATGATGATGAAGATGTTGACGATGATGGTGATGGTGATGTTTAGATGATTACCATGATGATGTTCAGAATATCATGATGGTGATGATGATGTTCAGAAGATCATGATGGTGATGATGGTGATGATGATGGAGAAGATGACAATGATGGATATGTTGATGAGGAACCTACAGATGCCAATGATGATAATGATGATGGTGATGAAGATGATGATGATGGAGATGCTGATGAGGTACCTACAGATGCCAATGATGATGGTGATGACGATGAAGATGTCGATGATGATGGTGCTGGTAATGATGATGAATATGTTGATGATGATGGTGATGGTGATGTTCGGATGATGATGATGATGATAATGATGATGATGAACTTGATGGTGACATGATGGAGATGTTGATATGATGAGGAAGATGATGAAGATGATGGTGATGATGATGAAGATGTTGATGATGATGATGATGGTGATGAAGATGATGATGATGAATAAGATGATGATGATGGAGATGTTGTGTTGATGTGGAACCTAGAGATGACAATGATGATGAAGATGGTGATGGTGATGGTGATGACGATGAAGATTTTGATGATGATGCTGATGGTGATGATGATGAAGATTTTGATGATGATGGTGATGGTGATGTTTAGATGATGATCATGATGATGTTCAGAAGATGATGATGATGATGATGGAGATGTTGATTTGATGAGGAATATGATGATGATTATGATGGTGATGATGATGAAGATGTTGATGATGACGATGATGGTCATGAAGATGATGATGATGAAGAATATGATGATGATGGAGATGTTAATGGAGAACCTAGAGATGAAAATGATGATGAAGATGTTGATGATGATGATGGTGATGGTGATGAAGATGTTAATGATGATGGTGCCGGTGATGAAGATGATGATGATGAAGATGATGATGATGGAGATGTTGATGAGGAAGGGGGAGATGACAATGATGATGAAGATGTTTATGGTGATGAAGATGTTCATGATGATGGTGATGGTGATGAAGATGATGATGAAGATGATAAGGATGAAGAAGATGATGATGATGGAGATGTTGATGAGGAACCTAGAGATGACAATGATGATGAATATGTTGATGATGATGATGATGGTGATGATGATGAAGATGGTGATGGTGATGAAGATTATGACGAGGAGGGTATCCACCTTATGTATATATTTGCAAATATCCAAGTCCCTATAGAACTCTCTCCCTTCGTTCGCCCTTAATCACAAACCCTATGTGCCTTTATCCCTCCCCCCTGCCCTCTCTATCTCACCTTGTATCCCTCCCTCCCTATCTCTTTCTCTAGATCTGTCCCTGGTTATTTCCCTCACTCCCTTTACCTCCCTCCCTCTATGTCTCTTTCTCTCCCTTACACCATCTTCGTCCCTGCCACCCCACGGATTCCTCCTTCCCTATCACACACACAACCTCCCACTTTCTTTGTCGCTCACAACTCCCTCTAGTCTCTCTCTCCCCAACCATCAATCTCTCTCTCTCTCTCAAACACACACACACACACACACACACACACACACATTATGTCCCTTTCCATTCTCAAACCCATCCCCCCTCCATCCATATCTATCTCCACCTTTCTCCCTCCATCCCTCACCCTACCTTCTCTCCCTCCCTCTCTCATCGCCTATCTCTCTCTCACCTTCTATCCCTCCCTCATGTTATCTTTCCCTCAACCTATACCAATCTCTCCATCACTCCCTCTCTCTCTCACACTTTACGTCCCTTCCCGCTCCTCTCATATTCTCTCTCTCTCTCTCTCTCTCTCTCTCTCTCTCTCTCTCTCTCCCTCTCTCCATCGCCACCACTCCCTGCATGTCTCCCACCAACACTTTCTGTCCCTCCATTCTTATCTCTTTATTTCGTTCTATCCCCATCTATCTCTCACTCCCTCTAAATCCATTCCTCCCCATTGTCCCTCTCCCTCCCTCGGTCTATGTCTCCCCCCCCCTTGTATTCTTTATTTCTCTCTCACATCCCCCTTGCCTCCATCCATTCCCCCTTGTCACTCAAGTCTCACTTTCAACTTCTAACCCTATACCTCTTCAGAACCTATTCTACTCCTAATAGTGCTCTCAAGCTCCACTTCCCTTCACCCCCTGTAGCCCATCATGTTCTCATTCCCTTCATCTCTCCCCACTCAAGCTTCCAACATCCTTCTAAGCCCTTAACCCTTTCCCACCCCTATTAAATATTAACCATAGATTCCCTTGACCCTTCCCCACCCCTTCTCAAATATTAAACAAAAATTCCCTTGAGTCTTCCACACCCCCTCTTTCTCAAGTATTAAACATGTATTTTATGATTTACATAACGTGAGCGTGTTTTGGAATTATATAACGCGTACGCGTTCTGTAGTTATATAACGCGTGCGCGTTATGTAGTTATATAACGAGAGTGCGTTATGTACATCTAAAAGCACGGCAATGTTTTTGAATTTAAACAGAACGCGCTCGTGTTTTGTAGAGCCTAAACCAAGCCGAGTCACTTTCTCGCATGTCAACAATAATCCTATGTGTATGCTTTGGAGTTTGCTTCGGTAATTCCAAACCTGTGCTATGTTAATGAAAAACCAAAGCTAATTGGGTATTTCTTCCAGTTTCTGGAGAAGCTTGTGCTTAGCCACTCATTACAATATGCTACACATAGCCATTTTTTATGAAATCTTAGACACAAATAGCATTTTTTTTGCAGATTCCAAATATCTAACTTTTATTTTGAAATATTAATTTTTCCTATTTTCTTTCAATTTCTTTTATGTCCTACTTCCTTAACTCGTGAAACACACTGTTAGTGTTTCTTCCATAACTTTTTCAATTCTCGATCATTTAAAAAAAATTGTATGGTGCACAAGAGGACACTAACCTCCACGTTATATGAAAAACCCATTTCAAGATTTTTGCATTAAAACCTTCAAAGGCTCTACCCACAAAAGAGGTACTATTTTCGAGGTTTGATCACTTAGACAATTATAAAAAAATTATAAAATTACTAATTTAATTTTCGAAAGATAATGGCGCACAAGTGCTATGTGTTCTCTACATGCATGCCGATTTTTGTTGCTTGATTCCATCATTTAGGCCCTCAAAGGCTCAACCCACAAAAACATAAACCTTATCATTTGCCTAAAAAATAAAAAGTGTTTGTTATGAAAAATGAAAGTTGACATAGCTATGCAAATTTTCAATACATAAAAGTTATATATTCGGAAACGTGATTCAATTTCCTACATTTCATCTTTTTTACTCAATGCAAGATATTTTGCGTAAGTATCTCAAAAATCCAAGTAAGTTGAGGGATGCCTGCTTTTTCAGTTTTCTATTGCATCTAACGCGCCAAAGTGACCCTCATTAGCTTGCACTGACCCTGTTGTGTTATTTTCTATCAAAATCAATGTAGAATCTGTAGTATTCTTTACTTATGACATATTGAACACTAATATCATCCTCCTTTGCATGTTGTTCTACAACTTGCTTTAGTTATGCAGGACAATCCATTACTGAAGGCTCTTTAGGATCTTATCGATTTTTATACATATATTTTTTTATGCAATGTGTCAAACATGTCACACCAAGTTTCTTTATACTATAACACCCTGTCTCTTGTTTATCATCATTAAGACACTATATTGACTTTATCATACTTGGAGTAGGGTGAATGCATAGAAAACATTATTATTATATTATGATACTTTTCTAACTCTAGCATTGTTTCTAAACTTTCTTGATTCCTAAAAGTCCTATATGCAACTTAGTGTGTTAGAATGTAGATATGAATAGCCATGCATGAACCTTGGAAAAAAGAAATCAATGAATTTTCCATCACATCTACTCCAATAGATTTGGATCAATGCAAATATGTGTTTATAAAGTTTGAAGTGCATTTTGTTAGACCATGCAAATATATTATATGAAATGTTTTTTTGCATGACATAAAGGATGGCACATAGCATGATTAACAAAAAAAAAATGTTTTTTATTATGCATACTACAATTTTTTATTTGGTTTCTAAATATATAAATACTTTTTATAGTAATCACTATGAAATGTTCCGCCGACCTATATTGAGTCATCCATCATTACTGAACTATTGAAAATATTTTTGAAGAAGAAGAAGAAGAAGAATACAGATACTAGATCAAATGAGCTTGGAACACTTATGTCACCCAAGGGATTCAGGTCATAACTATCTAAAACTTTCACTCCTTCATAGCCTCCTCCCTCCATAGGTAGTGGTCATAGATGGTCCCAGGAACATCAACAACTAGAATAGACACTAGAATAAAGTACTTGAGCTACCCATTTGATCCCACAAATGTGGCATACCCACTCCCAACCCAACAATAATATTAACCTAAAATCTAATAATCCACCCAGTATTACCTATGGATGTGCATGAAAAACACATTAGGCTTAACCTATCCTACACCAAATGGTCATAATCCACTACCCTTCCACCACCTAACAATCACTATCCCCCTTTTCCTATATTGATTATGGAAGAAATCCCTCAAATAACCCCTCCTTCCATGATAAACACATAGAGGACCTTTATATATTTTTCTTTCCTCCCACCTTGGCCCTTTCCCTATGCAACTCAACAGACATCCCATCGTCCACCCTTGAGCCCCACCATTGCACCTTCCTTGTAATGGCTAGTTCACACTCCCTAACTAGCTCTCTTGAAATCTTCACTTTAGTATCTCCTCCCTATGGTCATTTCAACAACTTCCCTAAATAAATTATCATTCCTATCCCTTTTCGAGTTCTCCTACCTAAAAATATACCAACACCTCATCCTCCTCAACAAATATCTTTGTAGTTTTGGTTGCATAATATATAGTCACCCTCCCCTAGAAAACATTCCATAGGATCACCCTCTAAATATCCTTCTCTAGTCTCCAAAATATAACATCCAAGGATATATATTGGAGTTTAGATGGATTATAGTTTTCTTAGGTCATGAAGAATTTGAATTTGTGATAGTGGATGAATTCTTAGAATGTTTGCAAAGGTTAGAGTAAGTTATGTTTGAGAAATGCTATAGCAATGTGGTAGAGATAGTGTATCAATTTATTCAATATTAGAGAGAGAATGAATTTTTGAAGAAACAAATAATATATTCATAAATGATGCTTGAAAAAGAATGATGTCAAAGTGAACCTCATGAAGCTTTGAATAAGACAATTATATATTTAGGGAGAGAGTTAGATTAGAAGAAGAAACATGTTAATGATTGTGTAATCACACGTTAGGACACTAAGGTTAGGGACAACAATCTCACTACATTTATGAAGACCTTGGAGACAATAGTACCCAAGTAATAGATGAACAAACAACACTTCAAAGTTTCCTCAATATAATATTTTTTTTATGGAAAATCATGTAACATTCTTTAAACTTAGACTCCTCTTCAAATTATGATTGTTAGATTTAATTGTTCGGTGTGCACTCATACAATGTTCGTTTTCAAATTCAATACTCAATTTTTCTGATAAAAATATATTTCACATAACTATACAATATATCCTTGAATATCAAAATAGTATATTATTGGATAAGAGATGAAAAGGATTGTCAAAAGAAGAGAAAAATTTGATAGCAAAATGTGGATTCCTATCTTAATAGTTCTAGTTTCCCATGCCACTTAGTTAGAGTTTGAGTGTGGAAATAGAGTTAGATTCTTTAGGGAAGCAAAATTAACAACGCTCCATTAGCACATTATTTTTGTTGATGACTTCCATCATTTTTCACAACTTTTGGAGACAAGTGCAGAAATTTAGTGTCATCTACAAGTTGTGATAGAGATGGAGATGTATAGGAAGATCATTGACACATTTGCCAACATTATATAGAAACACATTGAGTTAGGAATTCCCATTTATATCCAAGAATAATAGAGGGACTTATTCATTCAACAAATAGTCATGGATGGTTCATTTGGATCAAATAAAGTTAGCCTTGCAATGTACCAACTCCACTTTGAAGGTTTATTCTAGACTTGAACATGCATTTTTATTGGAAGATAAATGTGTATATTTTATTGTGCTAGTTCCATATGTTTAGTTTTAAATTCAACTATTTTGTACCAAAAATGTGGACTTTGCAGTTGACCTTATCATTCTACACAACACCCTTCATGTACAATTTCTAGTTTTGCAGCATTGTAGTTGGATTTTAGTTTTCTTTTCCACATAAATTTCATCATGTCTCTCTAGTCCCAACTTAAAACATTACTATGTCCGTGCTCATTCAACTCTTCATTGTTTTAGAGCTAGATAGTGTTCATCCATGCATGCTTTGAGATGAAGCATAGTCTTGGCGTACATAGTGGTTATCCAGGATTAGTGTTGGGGTTAAAATTCCTTCATTCCCTTGGATGGGGTACTCCTTTATGTATATTTCTATGTACATGTGCAATCTACATGCTATATTATTGTGATTAGTTGTATATGTGCATATTTGGGTCTTGGTATATGTGGATATTTGGGTCTTGACATGCCAACCTAAATAGTGCATCCTTGAGGGATTGATGATGTATAGAGAGACAATGATTATAAAGGAAAAAACAATCGATCGAGATCACTTCTATCATATGTGATATAAATACACTATAATAAGATCTTTATTATATTCTCTAAATACATGTATATATGTGTCTTAAGTATGGGTTTGTTTACTGAATTCATTAGTAAGTGTCATTATTTAGTTATTTTCCTGACATGGTGCACACATATACATCATGAGATTGGCTTATGTTTTTCTTGTTATGGCGTGTTTAGTTAATAACTATGTGTTAAGTATTAATGCTTTGAGTATATCCCAGTTTAGTGACGTAGCACCAACAATTGGCATGGATCAAAGTAACAATTCAACATTGTTTTATAAACACACTTACGTCTCATCATGCAATCCCATTTTTATATCCCAATTGTATGGTCCTATATTTCGAGCACACTTAAACTTGGTTACTCTACTTTGGAGCATGATTTTGGTCATGAACCCATGGAATCCAACTAAATATAGGAATGTTGACATGGATGAGTATCGTAGTGAGAAGATATGTACAAAATACTTATTGTGAATAAAGTGGCAAGTTTGTGAGTATAACGATAGCCTAATGGAATCTATGATCTAATATTTTTAAATACTCTAAAAAATACATGAAATGCATCAATTTTTCAAGGGAATCTATTTTGGAATCCTATCTTTTCTTAAATTTTGTAGTGATTTTGTAAAAAAAGGCATATCAAGTTTTCATTGAAAAAACTGACTACATTTTCCAAAAGGTAAACTTAATTGTGTGTAGTAAAACTTTTCCACATTCTAAAACATGCTACTTTGAAAAATACCATAAATTTTGGTGAAATAAAAAAATGATATCTTAAATATGTGTTATGGGGATTTTGTTGCATTGGTGAGAATAAAACTTTGTCTAAACTTGGTTGTGAGTTATGCAATAGATAATGGCTAATTTTGGGACCAATGCAAGAGTATTATAATAGAAAATAAACAAATAGGAAGCGTACAAGAATCATTCTATAATATTAATTATAAGAATTTCATTTAAACACAAGAAAGTGGAAGGAAGCAAGAATATTGATATATTTGTCCAATGGAAAAGACTAAACATATGTAAAATCACTAGGTGAAAGAAAATGGAATCCAACACTTCACTTGGGATAGGTCTTTTTCCTTCTTGATATTTCTCTCTAATAATGGTGAATGAATAACACTTGTCTCCTTGAGGAAGGTTCCTAATAAAGAATTAGTGAAATGAATGGTATAAATCATATAACGATATTTATGATCTCCAAGCTTATTCCTCTAACATAATTTTGTAATTCTTTTATTCTAAATTCTACCCCGTGGCTTTCATTATATGCTAATGTTGAGCTCCAATGAAGAACTCCATGTTGTACACTCAACAAACTAGTATGTTGTATGTTCTCCCTTGATGTGATAACCAGTCAACATAAAAAATAGGGCATCCTACTAAGTTAAAGAGTAATGATGAATCTCTCTTATCAGTCTAGGGTCAACCATTTATAGTGGTGAATGGGGACCAATGTACATGAAACTTTCTTTACACACTTCCCAAAAAAAGGGTTTATTTAAGTGGGTGTGACTATTGTAGAACAAATTACAAGGGGTCCTTCGAAATCTTAAGGATCAACAAGTAACCAACTATAATGGATTATAACTTTTATAAGGATAGATGAAATTTGAATGATGAGTATAGGACTCAAGGATTCTTTTGATCATAACATGAATGATGTTTGGCATAAGATGGGGCTCAAGACTTCCTTTGGTCAGAAGACATATGATGGTTGGAATAGGTTGTAATGACAATTGATCTTACATAAAACAATTTGATGTTGAATTAAAAAAGGGGTAATTATGTAGAGTAGGTATTAAGGAATATGTAACTATCTTAAAATGTTGAATTGGGTAACTTTTTATACAAAGGATTTCAAGTTGGTGGTGACAACTCACTGGGATCACAATGCTTGTTACTAGGATATGAGAGGTTTTCTAGGTGACTAAAATTAATGTATTTGTGGGTGATTTGATGCAAATGTTTAGACCAAAGGTGATGTGGACTACCAAAAAAAGATATGTTGTTGAACTTTTTAATATGAATATTGATGTTTCCCTCATTTTGGTATTTATATTTTTTTGGATTTTTTTTGTAGTTATGATTCTATGAATGAATAAATGGATCTACACACATTACAATCAAGGAGATGAGCGCCTCCAAAAAAGTGCAATCAAATGAATATGCTTTGCATGGGAGAGTGATGACAAAAAATATGGATGGGTCCCATATAGTAGGTCTCTTTTGTGCAGATTGTTTACGGACAATCTAGATGAGCGGACTCAAATAGATCGCCCTAGTCCAAGTGGATCTAGAAAAAATAGGTACACAATACCACCTTCTTTCCTAGGTCAATAGAAATACTAGACAAGTCAAGATGTGGCTTACCTCAAGTCAGTAGTTCATTTCTCCTTATTGCTCCAAGCTCCAAAGTATTCAGATCCTTAGCTGCAAAACCATGTCAAGCATGTGGAAACATACAAGCAGTGAAAGCATATGAACATGAATTGATCTAGATTAAAAGGTAAGGAGGAAAATCCTAAGTATCATCAACACAACAACACATATGGAAAGAAATTGTATTAATGTAAGAATCAAAAGTACATAGGGAAGAAATGTCATAACCCAATCCTTAACGTTGCAACTTCCATCCAATGATCCTAACCTACAAAGTAGAATGCTTGCCTCCCAAAGGATGAATGAGGATCACCTAGAATAATTTCACCAGCATAAGAGTACTATGGTCCTTCCTCCCTTTACAATGGAGAGGGGTGCTTGTATATATAGGGCTAAAGGGATAGAACATGTTGAATATTTATGGGAGAGGTCTAAGGGATCACTCCACTAGGTTAGGGGGTCGAGAGCCATATTTCATATCATCTAGGGATAGAGCTCCATGTCACCAAGCTTCTAGAAATCGCTCGAAGCTTCCTTTTATCCAAATTAACCAACTCTGACGCACTTTGCAGGAAGACAACCTGCGTCAGAAATGGGTCACCACACAGTGTACAAAGTCAGCATGCGTCACCGACACTCTATGCTAAGGTGCAGAATGTGCCACCAAGGGGTCGATGCTCCTTGCTCAAAGGAAGGGTGTGTCAAGGTGACAACAAAAGATAGAAAGGGAAGGACAACCTTTATGTCAGTGTTTTAGCCAAGGAACTTTAGGGATTACAGCATGGAGTTGATACATTACTCATGATAATGAGATTTTGGTGTAATAGAATGCCCCCCAAAAGAAAAAGTTTGTTAAATAAAACAAGTGAAATGATTTGGAAATAAATGAAAAGGATGGAGGCAAGAATCATCAATTGGAATATACTAATGCAGAACAACTGACTCTGATATATGCATCTCACATGACTCATAACATGGTTTCCGACCAATACACTGCAAATACATGGCAATAGAGACTAACTAAACACAATCATGGCTACTAGAAACAAGCGTAGATCCATGATGAGACGATAACATAGCCACTACCAATAAAAAGTGGATCCCTGTGATATGACTCAAAACAATCTCCAACGCAACCTGGGTGATATTTATGACTTAACTCAGGGTCTTTAAGTTGAACCCGCAATGATACGAATCTAACCATGCGATTACAATGTCTTGGATTCGAACATGGTAGAAACCACTCAATTACCGATTTATGATGTATACCGTTAACAAGCATGAGGGAAATCACCATGGATGTCAATTATTCACAAGGTATCATAGTACATACCATCGAATGTGAATCAATGAGCTAAGGTCGAACACCCAATGGAATATTTCAATCAAAACCCAGTGATCTGAACTCCTGTTGAAAGTGAGGTAAACTTCCATTGAGGCATGCAGGACCAAGGTATTCGATTGGTTTCTAGATTCAATCCTCGGATGATGTGTTGAAGTTGACAAGGATAAATCCATCAAAGGAGGGCCATGATGTATCCCCCATCATCGACACGAAATGAGATCAAATATGTTTTGGGGAAAATCAGACTGTAGAGCAATATGTGAGACTGACTCAGGGAAAAACAACATGATAGAAGGTAGAATGACTGTTGATAGTGAATAAATGAAGAGTAATCTCTTGAACATGGGCATGTCATGAATCAGTAGTATTGACATGACAAGAATGATATCAACCCCCAATGCGACTGATGGTGGAAGAATTCTTCATATGACCCAAAGGAGTAAAAAGACTCATAGAATTGATACGACCCGAGGACAACCATATTACCCAAGTACTTAATTCATATGCGGATGAGTTCTATGTCCAAGAGTGACTAAGTACTGTCGTAACTACAATGAAACACAAATTCTTTCCTTATCCCCATCATGATTGATGAGTACCTCTTTTGTTTTTTAACGAGCTTGAGGAGGGTAACATATTCTCGGTATAGCTCATCCTTCGAATGGGTCCAATCCCAAATATTTTATGAACCTAATATAGGAGGGGTTCATCCCAAAATGGGCCCTTCGATGTCAGATTTTAGCGAGTCCAAAGAAGGTAAAGTCAACATCATTTCATGTTTAGAGAGTCTGAAGAGAACTAAAGAAGACTCCAAAGATTCTTTTTTGTAAAGGTTAGTATCTTCACCCGAAAAAGGATAAAATAATGTGAAAATAACTCTTCCAGTCATGATTAACTGGAGTGTTCCTTTTTCGTAAATAGCACTTCCTGATCCGAAAAAGGGGTAAACTATCACCGGGAAGGAGATCATTCAAATAATTTTACAAGTGTGAAAGCATCAAGTTCGCTTGGCGATCTTTTCATATTTAGGGAGTCTAAAAAGAGATTAAAGAGGAACTCCAAGGGGTTCCTTTTTCGTGGGAGTATTATAAGCCCGAAAAAAGTGATAAAAGACAACTCGGTGACTTATTCTCATCGTTTTACGAGCATGAGAAAGAACCAAGATAAACTCAGTGCCATTAATGTTTGATTTTAATGAGTGGCATAATAGCACAAAAAAGATCAAAAGTTGTTCACACTTGATAACAAGCGTGAAAAGACCACAATAGTCGCCGAAAAGTTATAATGTTGCTTTAATTTACCTGTAGACTCCAAAAACTAGGTCAAAATGAAAAATTAGGTGTTCAAACATAAAAAAATATTACCATCTATAGTAAAATTTGACCCATACAAGAATAAATCAAAACAAGAATATTCCACTTTTGATATAAAAATGGCGAAATAGTATAAATTAGTTACCATTCTTTTTTACCAAATTTGGAGGAGTGAAAACACCATTTGGAGTCTATTTTCAAGCGTCGATTGTGGGAGTTTCAGTTAGCCGTTTCCGACACCATCAGTATCAAGTAGGCCTAAAATTTATCCTCTTCAATTCTAGTGGATTAGATTTGTGTTTCAATTTCATTTTTTGGGTTTTTGGGCTTGTAGAATGGGGTGATTATGCGCCCTCTAGGCGACACACTTTCTCCTTACGAGAAGTGTGCCGAGGGCTCTTTGACGCACTTCGCGTATGGGTAGGGTGCATCGCCGACGCACTATGTCAACTGACAAGGTGCGTCGGCACAATATGACCCATAAAACTAAGAAATGTGCTCAAAAAATCCAAGCCCAAAGCCATAGCAAGGTTCTAATTCTTATTTAAATTTTGTTTGGATAGGTTTGGGTCACCAAAATGGTTCAGTGGAAAGAAAGAGAACATGAAATAGAGGATTCCCAAGAGGAAAACGATCCTCATTCCATGAATGCACTTCAACAATGTGGTTTGTTCAAATTCTTTCACATCTAGGGCATGAGAGCCCAAGTTCCATTGTTGGAATACTTGATCATATTGTGGGATCTAGACCAACAGTACTTCCGAGTTGGTGTTCATACGCTAACCATAGATGTAGAGTACATCTATTTCCTAACAGGGCTGTCTAGACGGGGTTTCCCAGTTTCGTTATCAGGGCCACGCGCTAGTGACCAATCCACGAAGAACCTAGTGGCTCAATTTTGTACACCTGGTACTTAGATGCTTGCTGGGAAGATTCCCATAAACGTTGTGAGGGATCGACCACTGCGCACAGTACTATTTACCATAGAGAGAGTGGCGGGGAGCAAGGATCCTCGTAAGTCCATGAAGGCACATATTTTGTGTGTAGTAGAGTGTATGGACCCAACCATGTTCAACTAGTGCGAGGGAAGCCTCGCAAATCTTAGAGATTAGCTCACCAAGTGTCATAGAGGTGAGCTGAAACAGTTTGGCTATGATTCCATTATAGTCTCGTTCTTCTTGGAATGAGTCCTGCTGCTACGTCCTCAGGTGGAGATAGAGGATCTAGATCCGATGGATCCTCATATGGTACGTTGGTCTGAGGTTATGGCCCGTCATGGAGGTGGGGGTCCCATCATCATTTATGGTCCCGCATTCTTTAGGTGGCTGTGGGGACAAATCCTCATGGTCGAGGATTACCCGTATGCAGGAACAAACTTCAGAGGTGACTCAGACTTAGCTTTTCCCGAGGGGTAGAAATGGGTAAACCTAGTTAAGAACGAAAAATCTATTGTGTTTTTCATTTTATGATTTTAAATGTTTTTGGAGTGGTACTAATAGTTTGCATATGGTTTGTATAGATGTTGGTCCGGTTCGACCATTGGGTGCTTCTCTGATTGAGCAAAGAGTGGTGGTACGTGACATAGAGGCTGTGCACCAAGATGCAGCCGAGGAGTTGACTGAGATGGAGCAGAACCTCCGGAGATTGATGTTGGACATACCAGACACCTCCATAGATGATTTACCTTGTCGTTACCAGCGCCAGATTGCAGGAGTTTCGGCACGTTTTGGTCCACAGCTCCGTAGAGTAGCTAGGGCCATCATCTGTTATCATTAACGTCCTAGGGATTAGCTCATGTGATATGTATATACTGAAAGCTACGAGCTTCATGCTTTTTGTATCTATGACCTACTAAAAGCTCATATGCTTGATATTTTTTGCTAGTACTACATTTTCTGTATTATGCCGACGTGATGATATATATATATACAAAACACTATTCACAGCTTTATATACTGTGTTTCGTTGATTATTGTGGGATCTTGTGCATGTTTGAATTATACTATAGATAATTTACATGTTTTGTCGTTTTTTACATCTTTTCAATAGAATGTTTATGAACGTGCAATATACCAATCCAATATGAAATTGGCCAAGGAGTCAGTGACAGTGTTCATGTCTCTAGGGATATGCAGGTATTGAATGGTCTCAAAATACCTCTCCAAGAGACGTACTCGTCGGAATATACAGAGTAGCATAGGATCATAGATAGAGTAGACATGGTTAAGATGGGAGACCACTAATTGTGAGTCAAGGTGGACGATAATGTGTTCCATACCCAAGGAAAGAGCGTCGTTCAACAATCCAATCACCGCATGATACTCAATGACATTGTTGGTTGCATATCCTAGATAGCTTCCCCCTGAACTAATGAGCTTGTTGGTAGGGGAATATAGTACCCATGTTGCCGATGCGAGACTACGGGTATGCCGGCTAGCACCATCCACAAATCCAAAACACTTTGCCATCTGCACATCTAGGAAGAACATGCTATAAGTGTACAGACAAGATCCTAACACACTTGAAGTAAATCGTCACACCGCAAAAAACACACATCATGTACAATATATACATAGTACTACTTTAGGAAGAGTCCATTGCGAGGCTCTCCTAAAGATATCCTGTCATAGTCTTCTGGTTCATATGCTTTCTTCTCCAAAACATGCTTAACTACATATGGGCCGTGCCACATGGACTTAAGTTTTCTTGCCCCCATCTTATCATGTTTTTGGTATTAGGTAAGGACCAAATCTCCCTCGTTAAAGATACGAGGCTTGACCAATTTTTCTTACTGGGCCTTGATGTGCTTCTTGTGTGCTTCATTAGCAAGGGCTGCATCACGGTGGGTTTTTTCGAGTTTAGTCAAGTACATAAAACGTTATTCCTCGGCGGTGGTGTTCGGTAGAAGTTCGAATGCAAGTTTCAATGACGGAGTCTTGCACTCAATAGGTAAGACTTCCTCCAGTCCATAGAATAATTGGAAGGGTGTGAATCTAGTGGCAGTTTTAACGGAATTTCTATATGCCCATAGGGATGAAAAAAGCATATTGTGCCAATTAGACCTATGTGTACCCACCATCTGTTGGATCATAGTTTTCAAGACCTTATTGATGGTCTCTACTTTTCCATTGGACTGTGGTTAATACAGAGTTGATTTCTCATGTCGAAAACCCAACCTGGCACTTAATTCATCCACCATCTTGTTCTGGAAATGTCTTCCATGATCAGTGGTGATGGCCTGAGGAAATATGAATCGTGCAATGATGTGATTAAACATAAAGAGTGCGGCAGTTTTGGCGTCTTCATTGTATGTAGGCATGGCCTCGGCCCACTTGGTAAAATAGTCAATGGAAACGATGACATAACCATGCCCCTCGGCCGAGGTAGGCTTACAATGCATGAAATCTATGCCCCATTTAGAAAAGGGGCCGACGAAACTAACGGGATGTATTGGGGATGGATGATATCACTTTTTATGATGGAAAATCTAACAAGGAGGACACTTCTTGACGTCTTCAATAGAATATTTAAAGATGGAAGGCCAATAGTATCCAGCGCGTAGTATTTTCTGAGTTGTAGAAATCCCAGAAAGGTGACCGCCACATGCCCCTGAGTGACAATCATTTAGAACGTGTTCAACCTCTTCATGAGTTAAGCACCATCGGAGGATAGAATCAGCACCACAATGGTATAATGTATCACCAATGACTAGGTAGTACTTTGCGTGGTGATGTATACGATGACGATCGTCACGAGATAAATGAGGATTGAAACGTTGGGTCTGGAGATACAAAGTGATGTCTCAATACCATGGGTCAGAAGTACTGATGAGGAACAAAGACTCGTCGGGGAGGGAGTCAATGGGCTCATTTCCTTGATCAGTATGGGGAAGATCGTAGATAAGATCCGCAAAAACCAAATACTTTTTAGATTTGTCCTTCTCAAACTGGAGGTCGAATTCTTGAAGAATGACGATCCAATGCGAATACTTTCATCCCAGCACCTGATGTGTGAGAACATGGTACATAGGGTTAGAGTTGGCAATGATAGTGGTAGTGCGGAGGAGGATATAATGGCGGAACTTTTGGACAAAAATGACTGTTGCGAGAGCTAGTTTTTTAGCATGTGAATACCATGTTTCAGAGTCAATGAGACCCTTACTGAGGTGGTAAATCACATGCTCATGGGCATTGATATCCTCCTGGACCAAAACGATAGAGATGGTGGTAGTGGAAGCAACAATATAGAGGATGTAATAATTGGTGTAATTGGGCAGTTGTACCACAGGTACATGGGTGATAGCATGTTTTAAGTTGTCGAAGGACTGTTGAGCAGAATCATCCCAAATGAACGGGACATCCTTCTTTAACAATCTCATGTATCCCTACGTTTTCTCGGCGAAATTACACATGAAACACCTTAGGTAATTTTCCTTCCCATGCAAACTCTGTAGTTCTGGTATATCCGTTGGGGGTGGTAGAGCAACAATGGCTTCCACCTTCAGGGGATCAATGTGGATCCCATCTTTCGAAATGTTGAAGCCTAGGAGGCATCCAGACTCGCACAGAATATGCACTTGTGAGGGTTTAGACGGATATTATACCACATGCATCTAAGGAATACTGTCGTCTGATGGTCAATGTGGAACTCACGACGATTCGAATGGGTAGGGATATCATCGAGATATGGTTCCATAAATCCCTTCACGTCGTCGAAAGCGTATGACATAGCCCATTGGAATGTAGAACCAACATTTTTAAGACCAAAAGGGAGTTTGTGATATGAAAATGTACCCCATGAGCATATGAAATCATTTTTATGTTGATCGGTCGGGTGGATCTCAATCTAATTATAGCAAGAAAAGCCATCAATGAATGATACGATGATGCTTCCATCACAGTTGTCGATGATTTGGTCGATAAATGGGGTAGGGTAATTGTCCTTGGGACAAGCCTTATTGAGGTCCCTGTAATCGACACAACCCTAATGGTTCCCCAGTTTTTTTTAATGGGGTTGACATTAGAGACCCAATCTTTCAAGGGAATAGGATAAATGAAACCAACATTTAACAACTTTTCAATTTTAGCCTTTATAGCCGTCGTTTTCCTAAGGTTCAGTACTGGACGTAATTTTTTTTGGACGGGTTTAGCATCGGGATATCTTTGGATCTCATGTATAGCGATAGCAGGATCAATCTAGGGAATTTCCTCGTAACTCCATGCAAATACGTCACATAAATGTTTGAATAAGGTCGTATATGAGGCGATCTCTTCTGGAGAGCAATTTTGTCCTATACGAATATGTTCCACAACTCCGGGTATGGTCGAGATGTTGATCGACAATGTAGGTGTAACGTTTTTCAAGGTACCCTAAGTTACCGTGTCACAAGTGAGTATAGCAGATTGGGGGTAGGGAAATACATCTAGCGAGATGATTGTTTCAATGTGGTTCTCCACCGAATCTAGAGGTGGGAGGAAAGATGATTGATGGTGGAGGTCTTCCCATGGGGTTTCATCCATACTCATTATCTCCATAATGGACTCATTGGAATGAAAAGTATGTAGTAGAGAATCTGGTAGGGAGGAGCCCCACTGCAAGGGTGGAGAAGGATATGTATATGCCACTGAAGAGTGGTCATTAGGTGTCGATTGGATAGCCTCGTAAGTAGCTTCCGCTAGTGTGAGAGGCATAACATCTCCAATCGAGTCCAATGTGTCAATTCAGGAATGAGCCATTGGTCAATGGAGCTGAATGGTGAGGGTATCATAGAAGAAATAATGTTCACCATGGAAACATGGGAAGGGGGATCCAGCGATGGAAAGACTCCCATGAGGGATGAGTCTTTAAGGAGTCCTACCCCAACACTCTCATATATCTACAACGAATGACCTAAGAGTGGTACGTTGTTCGTAGGGTGAGTAGTGGTGTCCAATGTACATAAATCCAGTTGGTAGATAGTAACAATTTTCCCTTAGTGAGGAAATTATACAATGTGGAATACGGAAGATGCGACCACAGTCATGGCATAAAACCAATTACCACCAAGGAGTAGATTATAATCCAATGTGGCGGCGACTACCTCCATTTTAATGGAAATGGTCTTGCCCCCCAGCTCGATTTCCAAAGCTTGTAAGATCCCGTGTGGTTGGAATCCATGACTGTCAAATGCTTTCAAAGTGGTAGGGGAATGGTTCAACTCGGGAGATCCAATGGCTCACCAACAGGATATCGGCATTACCGAGGTGGATGCTCCTTCGTCTAAGATAGTATCATTGATGCTTTTCCAAGTGACATTGGTAGCAATTTGGAACTGAAGTTAGTGGGAAAGCCTCCGTTTGAAGTACTTGAGTCGGAACATGATGGTGTTTGAGGAATCAAGGTCTACAGCGCCGATAGCAGTGAGGAGAGTCTTACGTTGATTAGGATAGTTATGTAATACTTCCAACGTCAACATAGCACAAGGAGATTGCGCTAAGTCTGAGCATTGGGATTGAAAACAACTTTTCTAATCAAATGAAGGTTTCTCAGCCCGAGCATTGGGGTTGAAAACAAATTTTCTAATCGTTCTCTTGGGTGGGCGTAGCACTGAATAAATTGAAGGTTTCTCAATATTGAGAGGACCTTAGGGAGAGGGAATGTCCGATGTAGAGGTGGAAGGTTTTTCAGTATTACTTATGTTAGATTCCTTAGTTGGGACTGAGTCAATCGAGTGTTCTAGTTGACATTTTAACTACGCATCATGAGAACATGAAGGTAGAGGATGTGTTGTTGTTGCATGGGGAAGGAATCAGTTAAAACTGTGGGTGTCGGGTTCCCTTTTAGGAACTTTTGGACCTCTTCTCGATGTGGGCACTCTTTGGTAAAGTAGTCACCACCGCACAGTAAACAAGGATACTTAACCTTCCACTTTTGTTTTTTGTCATGCGGATTGTTCTGTTTAGGATCTTGTTCATTAGAAGACTTTTTTTTTCCTTTGTTCTTCTTTTTACCGCCGAATTTGTGAGGTGAAGTAGATTGGACTGAATTCACTTCTTCGGTGGTAGCAAGGCTGGGTGATCTGTGGGTGTTGTTCCCAGCTTGTGATAGGGGTGGAGTCGAGCCATGGTGTCTATGTGATCCACATGATTGTGAAGTAGGATGGTTCTGAATGGAACCAATGATTCCTTCGACATGAGGTCCCGTGGGTGGTTTTGTTGGGTCGTAGGTAGGGTGGGGTGCATCAGGAACAATATCATATAAAGTACAAGATTGGGCATATACCAAGTCTAAGTATTGGGCACGTGCTATAGCTTGTTCTTCTGTGATGGCCCCACCCATAACAACATCTTTGGCTATGATGGGTAGTAGTGGTATAGTAAACCAATTTGCAAGGAGTTGGTCCAGAATGGGAGCTTTAATCAGACATCATTTCCGCCTCCACTCGTGAATATGATCAAAAATGTGAGTGGCTGTGGTTTTCCAGAGAGAGTTCAAAAGATCTGTACTGGTTTCGTAATATATTGGTAACTGAAAATGTGTCAAAATGACATAGCCAATGATCGAAAATCGGGAAAAGACTGAGGTGGTTTCAATGTACCACTTGGCAGCAGTGTCGGTGAGGGTTTGCTGGAATAACCTCAAACAGATGGAATCATCCATTAAGGAGTTGGACGAACACCACAAATGATAAGTCATTACATGGTTTTTTGGGTCCTCACTGGGTTTTCCCTCAAAATTGGGGATGTCATATGGTAACTTCACCGGAATGGCTGGCCAATTTGTGCCATGATATATGGGATCGTTAGTCAACCGTGATAAGACTGGAATATCAAGTGTAGCCAGAAACGGTAATTGTTGGTTGGGATTTGGATACTGGTAGTACTGATAGGGAATCGGTGTATCAGTAGAACCATGGACCGATTGGTCATAATTTCCTCCCGTAGGAAATTGGCCATGTGGGGGTGGGCCACCTGGGTTGGGAGGTGGACCTGAAGGGGGTCTTCCTCCGCAAGAATAAGGTGGTCCTCCACCAAAAGGTGGGGGTCCACCGCCTCCGGAGTAAGGTGGTCCTCCAACGAAAGGTGGGGGTCCTCCTCCTCTAGAATAGGGTGGTCCTCCTCCTCCGGAATGGGGTGTTCCTCCACCATAAGGGGGGGTCCTCCTCCTTAAAAATGGGGTTGTGGCAGTGGTGGACTTGATGGTGGTGGAGGTGGTGGGGGTGGTCCATCGGCCAGAGGTTCGGTCGGTGGAACATTATGGTGTCCCCATGGGGTGTTTGGGTTTACAGGATAGGGTAATTCGGGAAAAATATTTCTTGGATATTTTTTTTCCGATATTAAGGTTATGGTGTCCTGGAAAAATATGGCCCCATGGGGTTTGGGTCCAAATAAATGCCCCCCCCGTATGATGCATCCAAGTAGGTTGTCTCATGGTTGTAAGAGGACTTCCAACCATACTATAGCTTGGATTTGAAGTATATCCTCCACTCACAGTATGACTACTAACTAGGTCATGTTCCCCAGTCAGGATAGGTCCACTAATCAGGGGTTGCCCCCCAGTCAAAAATTTCCCACTTACTAGATGTCGACCACCAATACTGGGTTGACCTGTAACGAAAGGTTGGATACTAACAAAGGGATTACTTCCGCTTGAATATAAACTAACAGGTATATTATAGCCTCCCCTCGAATTTTGAGGTGGGGTAGGTGGAGGTAAAGTCCCATAGTTAATAGACGTCGAAGGTTTCTCTTTAGAGTTTGGGGTCAAATAAGAAGTTGAACCTGTCTCCTGACTTTGAGGTGTACTCATCAGGAACGATGGTTGACCAGGTTCATAGGTGGTCATGGCTGGTGTGGATGTTTTGGGTGAAGAAAATGATAAGGAGCGAATAGGGGAATGTTATTCGGTGCCTAACACTTCCAGGCTAGATGTAGGTGGAAAGCTTTACGCTTAATTTGTTCACCAAATGTTCATAAACGATCAATGGTTGCATAAACGGGTGCAAAATAGACATCATTAGGTATCCATGAAGGAAATTGAATTGGATTTTCCACGGTTGGAAGTGACTCAAAATCGGAGACATGTCATCCTAGAGAGATCTCCTAAAATGTTGCACTCGGACCAGAGGCTGTTGATACAGTGTCATCTTGGGGCTGGCTGGAAATCGAGTCCGTAGCTCTAGGATGTCCTTCCATCGAATGATGGAAAGATGTGCCATGTGAAGCAGGTTGTGCCATAATCACAAGACTCGCAGGACTAGTGATATGTGGATGTGTGGAGGGTGAATAGTTCATCCCCGTCTCCATGGTGGAAGCGTCTTCTTTGCATGACACAAATGTAGTAGGTTGATCCATGTTTGCTCCCGATTTCTACTCCCGGTTAAGGGGATATTCAGGTGGCAAGTACAAAATACTTCGGGATCTTCTCAAAGTTTGATCAGCCAGAGTGACTAAACCAAAATTTCTCCTAAGTGTTTTCTATACAAAAGGAAAAAATGCAATCCAAAATCTACACAAGATAAAGCCGCAAAAAGACTTATTTGATGGGTGTAGATTCAATGGCCTAGAAACTCGCGGGATTTTAAAGGCGGTGCAACTCCCGATATACCAGAGGGTCCAACAATTATACTCGGCCCAATCTTTCATAGCACTAACCGAGGAGGATTAGGACCGTACCCCTGATCGTATAACCCGACTACTTGAAGCACATGCGTCGTAGCTCCTCGAGTGTTGTTCTCGCTGTATTTCCATGCCAAGATGGCCAATAGGTTAACTCAAATGGTTATAGGAATCCTATAAGGGTCTCCCGATATACTCAAGGTACGTGGGAGCTCAAATCCGTAGTGGTGTTGTCTAATGCACAACCGTACTACAAGAGCATTCCGATATACTACTGAGTACATGAAGTACCTTTTGATATACCCAATGGTACATGAAAGGTCGTTCGATATACAGGTTGGTACATGGAATAACTGCAAGACCTTAGGATGCAGTGCAAGAAAAAACGACAGCTGCCATGCTTAAAAACACTGGAACGCATCTCTAACCTAACACACAAGTTTCTATATAGTTTTAACCTAACACTACTGGTAAATTTTATCTTTTACTGTTAGGTGAATGCATGAGGTGTAGACAAAAATTTAAAAAGCATGCAGCCCTAAGCTACATGCAAATGCAAATATTTTCTTTTCTTTTCGATGAAATCTATATACGATAAGGATAAATTTTCTTTGTTTCCGATGGTAAAAGTAGACAAGTACCCCTATACTTCAAAATAAACCAAAAGACAAATGAAGCACTCCTTTCACTAAGCCAACAAAAAAAATGAAATAACACAAACCAAATCTTAAATGTTTTTCTTTTTCTCTTTTCAAATTTAAATGAATCTACGCTAAGATGAAAAGGAGAATTCTCTTTGGATGCAATAACTTCAATTTTCTAAAACAAAGATGAACGAATGGGAGAAAATAAAAAATGCAAGAGTCTTTCAATCTTTGGAAACACTTCGTAAACGTTCTAATGCACTTGAAGTTTTCAAATAAATGAGAAACAAGTGTTCATAACTAAGAAAATGCAAGATAATAATGATGCTCTAAAACTTTTCAAAGATATTTTGATGATAGATCCCAAAGCATGAAAAATATCTACAAAAATTTCAAGAATGAAACTCAAAATTAATATAATGAAAAAAATTTGATCTTCTTCACAGATGTGCTCAACAGATATGAGAATGATGCCACTTTCCAGATCGATGTTCAGAAAATGAAAGAAAACACTACTGCAAACTTTAAATAACGAGGAATTTCCAAAGAAGTAAGATCACCCAAAAATCTCAATAACACTCAAAGCACGCAAAATCAAATGAAAAATCGCAAAACCAAAGATGGGAGGGCTCGGAAGTCAGATCGAATAGATCTGATGTAACAATCGAGAGTCACAAGAACAAGTACGTTGATGGGGGATTGAAATTTCCCACCGCAATCGGATCACTTGCTTGACTAGCTAGGACTTAGATTGACACAAAAAATTCACAATCAAGCCAAAGAACAGTACATGCTGGGCCTAGGGGTTCTGTGACCGTAAGGTGCAGTGCATAGAGATCTAAAAATCAGACCAAAAACCTAATGGAGAAAATTTTGACACTAGGTACCAAGAAATAGAGGGCGACACGCCCTTCTATTATGCACCAGAGCTTTGGGAGGTCCAAAAATGTACTCTGCACACTGGGAAAGTGCATCAGCGATGCAAGTTGCAAAAGAACAGCAAGCGTCAGCGACACAGTTGGTTCATAGGATAAGTGCGTCATAGACACAATGACGCAGGTTATACACAGCCCAGGTGTGTCGAACAGGGATCAAGCAACAAAGGAAAAAAATTATCCAAAAATAAAAGGATAATAGGTCCAATGCTGATCCTGAACAATGTGTGGGTAACCCAGAGACTCTTTGATGATCAGATCCAATGGTGGGAGGCACTTAAGAGGATAAAGGTTGATCAAATGGAAATTAATGATACCAAAACAAAATGGAATTAAAGCTATGGATATCATTCCCCGGTATGGTCGGGACAATCTACATGAGCGAACTCAAACAGATCTCCCTAGTCCAAGTGGATCTAGAAAAAAATAGGTACACAATACTAGCTTCTTTCCTAGATCAATAGAAATACTAGACAAGTCAAGATGAGGCTTACCTCAGGTCAGTAGTTCATTTATCCTTGTTGCTCCAAGCTCGAAAGTCTTCATATATTTAGCTGCAAAAACATGTAAAGAAAGTGGAAAGATACAAGTAGTGAAAGAACATGAACATGAATTGATCTAGATTAACAGTTAAGGAGTAAAATCCTAGGTATCATCAACACAACAACACTTATGGAAAGAACTTGTATTAATGTAAGAATCAGAAGTACATAGGGAAGAAATGTCACAACCCAAGCCTTAGTGTTGCAACTTCCATCCAACGATCCTAGCCTCCAAAGTAGAATGATTTCCTCCCAAAGGATGAATGAGGATCACCTAGAATAATTTCACCAGCATAAGAGTAATATGGTCCTTCCTCCCTTTACAACGGAGACGGGTGTTTGTATATATAAGGCTAATGGGATAGAATAGGTTGAATATTTAGGGTAGAGGTCCAAGGGATCACCCACTAGGTTAGGGGATCGAGAGCCATATTTCCTAGCATATAGGGATAGACCTCCATGTCACCAAGCTTCTAGAAATCGTTCGAAGCTTCCTTTTATCCAAATTAACCAACTCCGATGCACTTTGCCGAAAGACAACCTACGTCAAAAATGGGTCGCCGCATAGTGTACAAAGGCAGCATGCGTCACCGACGCTCTCTGCTAAGGTGTTGAATGTGCCACCAAGGGGTCGACGCTCCTTGATCAAAGGAAGGGTGCATCGAGGTGACAACAAAAGATAGAAAGGGAAGGACGACAACCTTTCTGTCATTGTTTTAGCCAAGGAACTTTAGGGATTAAGGCATGGAGCTGATACATCACTCATGATGAAGAGATTTCATTGTAACAGGGATGATGACTGATGGAGTGAAGTGAAAATTGTCTTCAATTCATGAAGGATATGAAATTACAATGAGATGCATTTGAGCATGTAGCATGACAATACATAAATAACTTGTGTAAATGAATGTGATTTTGGGGGTTTTGGTTAGCATTATGATGAGTGGGAGATATGTCCAGATTTTTCCCCCAAATATGAAAACTAAGTGGGATCCCAATCCTAAGGGGATAAAGTGGAATGTGTTCCATAATTGAAGGGGGTATAGAACTAATACAATCCATGAAGGTGGAGTAGTATTTCTTGGCAAGTGATTTGATGTAATTGGAATGGATGATGCTACTTGAAAATGTAACGTGGAACCTATGGAAAATTCAATGCACATTCAATCATAACCCGCATCTTAAGAGTTCTCAATAGCTAAACAGAAAAATCAAGATACTATACATTGGTCCTTCTATAGAGTGATGAAGTATTTGAATATGATTAGAAGGAAAAAATAATTTCCTAATAGGGGTCACTCCTTGAAGGAGACTAGGGAACCAAGAGTTCCATAGGAAGACATTCCCTTAGAGGCCAATGAACAAAGAGTTACCAAGGAAGGTACTCCTTAAACGAGGCGAAGGAATAAATGGAATCCAAGGATGGGACTCCCTTGTGGAGGCCATGGAATGAAGAGTTCCCGAGGAAGGAACTCCCTATAGGAGACTAAGGAGTGAAGGGTTCCCAAGGAAGGAACTCCTTGAAGGAGATCAGTAAATAAAGGGTAGTAAGGGAAGACAGTCCTTGAAGGAGGATGGGGAATGAAGGATTCCCAAGGAAGGAACCCCCAAGAGGAGGTCAAAGAATGAAGAGTTCCCAAGACATTTTCTGAAGGAGTAAAGGGAATGAAGGGTTCTGAAGGAAAACACTACTTGAAGTAGGCTAGGGAATAAATACTTTCAAAGGATGACACTCCCTAAAGGATTTTGGGAATGAAGAGTTCCAAAGAATGCATTCCCTAAAGGAGAGAAAGGAACAAAGGGTTCCCAAGGAAGGGAATGAGGACAATGAACAAATTGTTCCCAAGGAAGGAAAGGAGAAAAAGGAACAAAGTGTTCCCAAGGAAGGAACTCTCTAAATGAGGTCGGGGTAGGAAAATTTCCCAAGAAGGAATGCCATAAAGGAGGCAAAGGAACAAATAGTTCCCAAGGAAGGAACTATGAGAATGAGTCCAAGGAATAAAGGGCTCCAAGGAAAGAAATCCCTAAAGGAGGCTATGGAGTAAAGGGTTCCCAAAGATGACACTCCTTGAAGGAGGCCAAGGAATGAAGAGTTCCCAAGGAAGGTGTTATCCGTAAAGTTGGACCTAGACTACAAGGGTTCAAGCTTAAGGTAATATTGGATGGTAGGAATGGGACATCTACAGAATAATTTTTATGTTTTTCTGGTGGTAGTTGAAAACATGAATTAGGTAGAAGTATTAAAAACAAAAAACAAGTAAAATATAAAACTTTAATATATGAATAGAAGCAGAAAATTTACTGTGATCATAAACTATGAAAATAAGAGCTCAGACATTGTTTTATGATAGGGGCATAGTTGTATGCTACTTAGAAGAATCATCACACGAAATTTAGACCATGTGCAGACAGAATACTAAAAGCATATACTTCATAAATTAAACAGGATTGGCTCAAAGATCATATCTTAATTCATAAACAGTCATTTCTGCATTATATAAACATAAGGAAATTTATACATGCCTGTAAAAAGTCTCTAAAATTGAACTTCAATCATGCTGTCAAGTTCCAACCCTTCTATTCAGAAGAAGAGCCCCCTGCTCCCCCTTTTTACATATTGAGCTTTCGATTACTGATCTTTTGCCCAAAATCTGGAACTGCTCAAATATTCTTCCTGGAAATGCCCTGTTACTTGTCATAAAATGCAAATCTGTTGTTTGAAAAGGTAGATCTGTTGATCAATGTGTTAGCCTGAAAACACTGAATCGATCCTTCAGATGTGGAACAACATTTTAATTAAATGATGATCATCTGCTAATTTATAAACTTATAAACCTCCAACACGTGTCACTAAAATATGGAACTAATAAAGATATTCGATAACTCAACTACCAACTATGGATAACAGGTGTCCTGGAAATCTGGAAGTGATCATTTTACAAAATCTTTGACTGCCATATGATGTGTTGGATTGAACAAAAATATGGAACCGCTTCTCGAATACTTTGCTATTTATCATGGGTTCTCAAAATTTTGTAGTTGCCTTTAAGCCTTTAAACATGGAAGTAGTTTACCGAAATTTTCCATTTGTATGTTTTAAATGCCAACGAATTACCCAAGTGCAATATTTTGGACAATATGATCATGCTCTGTTCTTGAATCCCAATACCTTTGACTGTGATTAGCACACTACTTTGGATGAACCTTGCTTCAATCCTCTGCCTTAAAAATGGGCGTTTCTCTAAACGGGTCCATTCCACCATTTCCCTACACAAAGATATCTGAAGTTGTGATGTTCTCGGGATCTTTGCAAATTGACGGTCTTTAAATTGTATAAACCATTGCTTCAACTTCTACGTTCTGGAGCAAATAGACAATCAAACTGTGTTCATTTTTCAAATAAGAACTTTGAAACCTGCCTTAACCTTTATATGCTCATAAAGCATAAAGCAAATACTTTATAGTCATGAGTGTCCAACGATGCTGTTGATCTATAGTGCACAAGCCCTCGGTCCTTACAAGCTTGGCTTTGACACTTGGAGATGAAACTTACTGAGTAATGGGTTCACCTTTTTGTTTAAAACAATAAGCATTCAAGCTAGAATTGTGAGGAAACACTTCATGGTATCATAAGATATAACTCATTTTTAGACTTATCTTCACGAATTCTGCAACAATAAAATTCTGAGAAAATATGGAAAATGGATCCCACAAATGCTTGCATATCTTTGAAATTGTAATAGCTATGTAAAAAATGAGAAATTTTTTTGTAGATGAACCCGTCATTGAGAAAATCCTCCTTTAGTTTTCAAAAATTCGCCTCCAGCTGTCCATAATCAACTCTGTACAAATATGACTCAGACTGGAATTTCCGTAGTCAGAAAAATAGGATGAAATGAAGAGAATGGATCTTCCAATCCTTGATAGATGTGTAAAAAGTGAGATAGGTTTTTGTATTTATATATCTTGGGAATAAAAACCTCCTTCAGTTTTCCAAAATTCATCTTCTAGTGGCCACAATCTGTTCTGAAAAAAGATGACGAAACAGGGCATTTCTAGAAAAATCTGCTTTCAAGTGATATTGTTTTGGACACATTATTCCTCAAAACTTCTCCTGTACCTGTGAGGTTCCCTCCATGTTTTACTCTTTTCAAAGTGAACCTGTACCAGTGTTGTGAAAACCCTACCCTGCGGGGTTTATTCTCGAAGTTTCATTCCTCGGTCCATCAATTCTATTGATTTCAATACCTGGAAGAAGTACCCATTTACCATCATATGTGTACTTGTTCGATTGCCAAGTGTTGAGTGAAGCGGCTGCCATGCCTTACGGGGTACCAAATTCATACATACTGATAATTCATTTCGAATAATGATAAATGCAAATTAAATCATAACTTTAAAACCCCTGTCAAATCATAATTTCATATTTCTGCAAAACTGACAGCATTTCCTATAGTACTGACAGCATTTTTAAATTCGGAATTCTGGCATATGCTGTCAGTTTGACCTTTAAATCAAATTTATCAAATTTGAAATTTTCCAAACATTTAAAATGTTTTTAGAAGCAAGAAATTAAACCCTATTTTGAATAAAAATATGAACAAGAGCCAAATCCTTATTTAATCATAAAAATATAACAAATGGTAAAATAAAATTTTAAGAAATGAGGGAATGCATAGGCTAGGCCAATGGAAAAAATGAACAAAGATAAGGTAAGGGCTATGTAAATCTAAGGAACAATCCTAGAGATAACAGAAGGTGCCCCCTAAAAAAGGATAGAGAATGAAGAGTTCTCAAACATGGCACTCCCTAAAGGAGGTAAGGGAACTAAGATTTCCCAATGAAGGAATTCCCTAAAGGAGATCAAGGAATGAAGGGTTCCCAAGGAAGGAATTCCTTAAAAGGAGGATAGAGATTGAAAGTTTCCAAAGGATGACACTTCCTGAAGGAGGATAGGGAACAAAGGTTTCTAAATGATGGAACTACCTAAATGAGGCTTGGAAGAAAAGTGTTCCAAGGAAGGAAATCTTTGAAGGAGGCCAAGAAATGAAGAGTTTCCAAGGAATTAATTTCTCAAAGGAGGCCAAGGAACAAAGGGTTCCCAAGGAAGGTACTCTTTGAATGAATCCAAGAAATAAAGGGTTAGCAAGTATGGAACTCCCTAAAGGATCCTAGGGAACAAACATTTCCCAAGGATGGCACTCCCTCAAGGGGGGAATGGAATGAATCATTCTTGTAATACCCCCAATTTAGACTTGGAATGTACTTAATCAAAATTATGTAAATGATGTAAATGTGTTAGTATGGATTCCTAGTGCAGAGATCAAGGCAAAGGACCAACTAGTGAATGGCTAGGCATGTATGCTGTAAATATTTTTTTTGGACCATATGGTTGGCTTATCGTGTCAATTCGAAATATATGTAAATATTATGTTGTAAAATAATAAAATTGTCCAAGATGGTAGTGTAAAGAGCACTAGAGGGGCTATGATTCAGCTAGAGTGAAAGAGGATTGGGGGCCTATGGGAGACTAAATCCTCTGCTACCAAGTACCAACCTTAGAACTCATCTAATTGCTACCATTTTCTTTAAATGAGATAGTTACTTCATCTTGACTATTAAATCTAATCATTTAATGCATGTGTGGGGTTGGCGGGAAAAGTCACTTCATGTAGTTATTGAAGCATGGGGTTGAATTCACTTTTGTGAAAGTTATGTCAGTTATTAGAAGTCTTTTTATTCTATAGTCAGAAGCTATGGTAGTTGTCTTTTCACCATCATCTCATTTTCCTTCCAGTCAACACTCATTATATCATTCTCTCATGTATATTTTTTACACCACGCAGAGCTTCTTACTACTATTCATGACCATTACCAGACTATGTATAACCCATAAATTCGAATTTGGAACAAGAGATGCAGTTTTGAAGGGAAAATAAATGGACGTAGATGATAATAGAGGTTGGGAAAGCTAGGAACCTTTACCCACTGGGTTTTTCTATGGATAGATAATTGAGAAGCCATGAATTAGGCTACAGGAGGTTCTCCAACAACATACATGGGAAGGGTTGCTACCAAATAACCAAAATGATGGACTAGAGGTAAGAAAGCATGTAGTTTAATGGTGGGTATCCAAAAAGCATGATCTTATATAGTGTATCAAATTCATTAGGTGGTATAGTATCCATGGGAGGGGTTTGTGCCATGAACTATTTGGAAAGATATTGGATGGGACAATCAACAATAAACATGGAATTGGATTCCAAAAAGTCCATGCCAGTCATAATAGATAATCTTATATGATAAGGAACAATGATAATCCCAAGGGATATGGAATCAAAGGGTGTATGAGTTGAGTGGTTTGGGCCCTTTAGATAGTCAATATAAGAACCTAGATGGATTTAATCACTAATACTAGTGAAAAAAGTGATGGTATGAAAGAGAAATTCATAATCTATGAAGAATGTGGTTAAGGAGACATGTTTCCTTTTGTCAATGGGGAAACACAGGTGTGAAATCCCATGAGAGTGAATGAATATACTAGTCTCTTAATCAAAATGGTGAGGAGGTATTTTATAGCCATGGGATTACACTCAATGGGAGAATATGTTACATAATTAATGGAGATGGACATATATCGCAAGGACTCAATGTGAGTGATAGAAGATGCAATTATATATTGTGAAGTATATGATGGGGGATCACAATATGAGAGTTGATCAATGGTGATGATGCATACTTTATGAGGGAATATCAAATCCCAAGAGAATGAAGAAACCAAAAAACTCATGGAATATATTTTATTATGCTCAAGGATAGTATAATCCATTAGAACATTCATGAAAATGACATTGACCATAACATTCAAAGGGGTATTATGTAGGAGATAATGGAATAGAATTATGTATAAGTTTAGAAACAACCAATGTTTCAAGTGGTCATTAGAGGAACTAAACAAAGAAGCAAAATACCAAAAATGAGAAGGAAAACTAAATACAGGGTGATATGTGTAAGCCGCTAGGAAATTAGGTAAAGTGATGGGTCAAAGAGAAAATTCTAATAACTCCAACCATTATATTTATTCCACCAATATCCCCCCTTTAATGATTCCAATATCATTTATTTTCAAAACACTTTCCCTCTTCTCCCTTGGAATCCTCCCTTGTCCTCAATTTTTCTCCTACCTCTCCCTTCTTCTTCCCCTAATCCTCATTATTTTCAAGACCTTTTTTTATTTCCCACATTGGTTAACCTCTCTTACTATGACTTGGAAAACCCTTCCTTAATCCTTCTAAAAAAAGGTTTCAATTATGTTATTGTCTGAACCAGATTATGAAGCAACGGAATGAACCACATAAATTTAACAAAGACAATGAAATACAGTAGAACACACTTTCTATTAATAAACAAAATATGCAGTCACTGTAAATGAAATAGACTTGTTGAATGAAGGCAGCTTATCTCTGAGAAGAGATGTGACGGCTACACGCATTCAATTATGAGTCTTACAATACAACTGAAAGGCCTTTTAACGTGATAAGAAAAACCCTAAACACCAAAACCTTAACCCCATAATATGACACACCAAAAGGTTTGTGGACACCATTATGGTTAGTTGATACATCAACTTCATTGGGGCATAACTTTTGCATAAGATCTATGTTTGGGGTGCTCGATACACCATTGGAAAGGTCTAACCGAGGAGTATATGGTGGGGAGGTACTTCCAAGTGTATAAAACTAAAAATTTGGAAAATGGATCGCAAGAAAACATCGTTTAGGGCCTCAAAATGGCCCGGAAGTTCAAGACCCAAAAAACAGTTAAAAAACATCAAATTGGAAAAATCTATTTTGAGGCAATGGAATAGGTGGGTGGCCACCAATATCCAAATGGATAATTTTCCCTCATCATATTCAAGTTGAATACATTCCGTGTTTCATTAATTCCATCACCCAACACCTCACTTCTCATGAAGCATAAGATATTAGGCAATATTGGTCCCACATTCTCAAATATTCCAAGTTTCCTGAACCTAACCTTTCTAAATAAGCATCCAATTCCCTTCGTAGACTAAGTGACAACAAGGATATTCTCATTCTCAAATTTGAATAAAGGTAACACAACTTTAATCATGACTTCCTTTGATTATGACTCTAAATTGCTCAATCATTTATCAAAATCTTGTTATAAAATTCTTCCCAAGAATCCCATCAACAAAATCTCTAATCTAGTCATGATTTCCATCAAATTCTCTACCTTTGACCCCTTAACTAAAAATCACATTCTACCTCACAATCCACAACTCCCTAAAATATATGAGAAACCAAAAATCCATAAAAAAAATATAATCCTCTTCATCCCATTTTCAACTCTATTGTATCCTTGACCCATGCCTTATCAAGATTCTTAGAAAACAATCAACCTTTCATTGGAAAAACCCCATCTTTCATTAAATACTCAACTGATTTCATCCATAAAATTCATATTATCCATATGGATGACCAAGACCTAATGGTTAGTGTTTATGTTGTGTCTCTCGTTACCAAAATCCCTATTCATGAATCCTTAGAGATTATCTCAAGTTTAGTTGACCCTAAAACCCTACATCTTATTAGAATTGTCATCACCTCTACCTTCTTCATCTTTAAAGGAACATTATATGAACAACCTAAATGTATATCCATGTTATATTCTTTATCCCCTATGTTCACCAACATATTCATGGAGCACTTTGAAGCCTTAACTCTTAATATCTTCTTTTAAAGCCTAAGTATTGATTCTATTTTGTTTATAACACTTTTTTCATAATTCCTCATGGCCACTCCACCCTCACATACTTCCTTAATTACCTTAATATTATATTTCCTCATATTGAATTCACCATGGAAATCCAACAGGATAACTCCCTTCCATTTCTTAATGTCTTAATTACCCATCTACCTAATGGATGATCCCTTTATGATCAAGTATATTGTAAAAAGACTCATACTGCTAGATTCCTTGACGCCCAATCACACCGTCACCCTACTCAAAATGTTGTGGTTCTAAAAGCCCCTATTTTCAGAGATATCTACATTTTTTTCCCTCAACATGTAAACAATGAAAGATCCCATGTCAACAAATCCCTCATGACCAATGACTATCCTCTTTCCCTCATTAACAAAGCCTAATAAACTGTGTGGCCTTTTTTCAATTCACCTCCCCAAGCCTAAGTATCCCTCCCTTACATTGAAGGGTGTTGATGTATTTGTAACTTTGGAAGATATTCACTTGTATATTACATTTGTACCTTATTGTATCCCCAACGGAGATGTATTATTACTTTGATTGGAAGTGTCATCATTTGTAGTTGCAAGTGTCGCAAGTTATATTGTAAGTGTCGTAACTTATACTTTATGGGTTATTAGAACACCTTGGTGAGGTCGGCCCTGTATGAGTTAAAGGGTTATTAGACCACCCTATTGGGGTTGGCCCAGTGACAAGTGGTAATGGGTTATTAGACTCTCCTGAAGGAGTTCATCCCAGTTAGAGTTAAAGGCAAGTCAAGTCATTGTATAAATAGAGAGTGTGACTCTCTCATTCTATTCATTCACTCACTCATCCAACTTGCATAGTTGAGAGAGAGGAGTGCGCACAAGTGTAGGAGGAGTAGCTGCTAGAGAAATCTATCTTTTGGGTTTGATCTTTGTGATCTTTGTATTAGTTCTCATTCTATCTCTGAGGAAGTTGCGGGGTTTTTCACCTTCGTGGTTTTCCCCAGTGAAATACTTTGTGTCTCTTGTCTCTTATGTTTGATATGTTGTACATGTTGTTCTCTCAGTTAAGATCCTAGATAATATTGAATTAAATGATGAAAATATAACATGGTATCAGAGATAACCTGAAGCAAGGCATTGTATGGCATTTACGACACTTGTTGCACTTGCGACAAATTGGAAGCTAGGGCTTGATATAGTAAAAACTAGTCATCGTGGAACTTTCGCTATAAATACGTTTTGGAGAAGGTTCAGTAACTGAAACTTTTACAGAGCAAATATTAAATGTTCATGTACCTTGTGTCAGAAGATCAGCCTCCGATTCGTTGTACTTTGTGAGATATGATCCATACAAGTTAGGGTTTCTGCCTCTTCCAGAATGCAACCCTAAATAGGTGACCTAGGAACAGAGGTCATATATTGGTCTAGGAAGCTCCAAATGGAATTCCGTAAAAAGTGTCAATTAGGGTACGGACTGTAGTTTTACAAGACCAAGTTTCAGAGGCCGAATTGGAAACAGTGACATGTGGAACTCCGTACAAGTTCGCTATGCTATTTCATCCCATAAACAGGTCATGTTGCAAAACTTAGCATATCTCTCTCATAGAGAATCCATTTGAGGTCAGATATGTGGGGTTGGAAAGACGATAGTTCAGTCAACTACAGGACGAATTTTCAGACCCTGAGGATCCAAAATTTCATAGATATATCAGAAACAATATGGCATATATTTCTGTTAAAACAGAATTGGATTCTGAGCACTTTCATTCTTGGCTTGTCACTGCTGTGGGAAATTAGGGTTTCTGCAAAAGTTGGAATTTTTGGAATCTGAGACCACGGCTAGATGCTCCTCATCAAAATAGAAATTTAGAGACCAAGATTGAAGTTTTTGGTTGGGTAGAACCTCGGGCTCTATCAAACCCTAGCTCGGGATTTTGACCAGAAAACCAAAAAAACCAGAAAACCAGAATTTGACAGAAGCTGCAGATCCAAAACTCGCAGGTCAATTTTGAGGGGTCGATTTTTGGATTTTTTCAAAATATGAATACACCAGCTTGCTCGCCTCATTCATCTACATCTCCCTGTCCAAACAGAAGTTTGAAATTCCAAGTTTGGATTTTTAAGGTTTCTCTGTCGAACCCTAGATAGCTCCAGATCCAGTTTCAGCAAATCAAAGTGCATAGGATTGGGTTAATCCTAGAAGAGAATGAATTGGAAACCTACATAGGTGAAGAGATTCTAGTTCCAGAGGGAGATGAGGCTAAGGCCTTACATAAGAAGACTACAATCAATCCCGACAGGTATGACTTGAGGAGATACAGGTATGTTTTGAAATTTGTTCATGATTAAGTTTATGATATCTTTGTCTTCATATTATTGAGGTTAGTACAATCTTGATTAATTTTAGACTTGTCTTATCACCTTAGTAAAAGTATGAATGCATGTGAATGATATAAGACATTCATTAATTAGGGTTATGACACTTATGATTGTACTAATACACTATGGTGTTGTATGAGGATGATGTTGTCTGCTAACATGAAAGGTACATCAAGAAAGACAAATCAAGTTCTAGATCAAGAACACATGACCATGGTGACATGAAGACAAAGACTCATCCAGAGCCATTGATCACATAGAAGCTCTACTTACCAGGTATGTATAATTTGGTTCTACAATGCTTAACTTATGAGATATGCAGGTTACTAGCACAAGGTCTCTAAGTCATTGAAGAGAACAAAGAAGACATTGTTTGGGTATGTTAGACATAACTAGCAAACATGATAATCCAGGTATGTTTTTCCTATATCAAGTTAGAATCCTACCTTATGTTAGGGTCTCATATAAGTATACTTTTGTATGATTTATAATGATTATTCATGAAGTTATAGGCTTGAATAATCATGGGTTTATGCATATTATGCTTCTTACTTTGATTAATGATGTAACAAACCAGAAGATTCTTATGGTCAAATAAGAATATGCATGAGTAAAAGAATTTCTCCCTGAAACCTTGAATACTAATGCTTGTGATAAATTACCTATGTATGAAATGACCATGACCATACATAATTAGAATCATAATGTTTTGATAGTATTGAGATTATACTAATGAATGTATGTTTATGTATGAGATCTTGAGGATGACACAATGATGACACTAGTGCACACTTAAGCATGCATAGTGGTCCAGGATGGATATAAGTTCAAAGACAGATAATCCAGGAAGTAAAGATCAAGAGGGATCACACTCCAGTAGTTCCTGCAAGGAAGAAAAGATCAAGAGGGAGCACACTCTAGTAGTTCCTGCAAGGAAGCAAAGATCAAGAGGGAGTACACTCTAGTAATTCCTGTAAGGAAGCAAAGATTGAGAGGGAGTTCACCCAACAAGCAAACAAAGATAAGTATTTGAATTTTCATTTCTTATTACTTAAATGATGTTGTTCATTCATGTACATACTTATGTTCTTAGATTTAGGGTGTACAGTATGCATTTTAGAAAAGTTGCATTAATGAACAAGATACTACTAATATAGTAATGGGTAAGTGGCCTATGGTACTGTACAACACTCCATTGCTACTTATCTAGAATTAAACCTCTTTGCTGACATGTTGGAGTAGTGCACACTCTTAACAATGTTCTGGTACAGATGGAAGGCATCTAGAAAGTTATGGGATATGGATAAATGTTGTATTGAAGCATTGGCTAAAATAATTGCATGATTGTATGACATATGTCTTTATGTAAGAATTTGTTCTGAAATCTATGAGATGTTTCTAATCATGCAATTGAATATGACTTGTCGAAAAAATCATGTACAATCACCTACAAAAGAAGAACAACAACATTTGTTCCAACGACGAAGTTCAAGAAAACTTCCTATTGAAGATATTGAAGAATCTGAAGTTCCTGGGATCAAGGATACAGTAATGGAAGCATGCCATGGTCGAGGAATACCATCGATCATGAAGAATGATGTTTGGGATGTGGTCCCAAGACTAGAAGGGAAGTCTATTGTGACTTCCAAGTGGATCTACAAGATCAAGCATACTACAGATGGCA
This sequence comes from Larix kaempferi, assembly GCA_027924585.1. Lineage (NCBI taxonomy): Eukaryota > Viridiplantae > Streptophyta > Pinopsida > Pinales > Pinaceae > Larix > Larix kaempferi. The sequence goes on along the minus strand of BSBM01001357.1, from coordinate 7,356,888 downwards.
GTATAGAGAAATACAAGGAAAGGTTTGTGGCTCGTGGCTTCTCCTAGAAAGAAGGGATAGATTATGAAGAGAATTTTGCACCTATAGCCAGATACACTTCCATCAGAATAGTACTTGCTATGGCTGCAGTGATGAAGTGGAAGATACACTAGATGGATGTCAAGATAGCTTTCTTGAATGGTGTAGTCGAAGAGGAAATGTATGTGGAGCAGCCACTCGGATTTGAGACACATAATAGGGAGTCACATGTGTGCAAATTGAAGAAAGCCTTGTATGGTTTGAAACAAGCACCCAGGACATGGTACGACAGGATTGACAGCTTCCTTACTAGTTTGGGCTTTACCAAGAGTAAAGCAGATTCCAACCTTTACTACAAGGTTGAGCAAGGAAATCCATTGATACTCCTACTATATGTGGATGACCTATTTTTGACAGGTGAGGATAGGTTGATTGCTGACACGAAGAGGAAGCTTGCTGCTGAGTTCGAGATGAAGGACTTGGGTATGATGCATTACTTTCTAGGTATGGAGGTGTGGCAGAGTACAGATGGAATATTCCTTGGACAAGGGAAGTATGTAGTAGAGATCCTAAAGTGGTTCGATATGATGGACTGCAAGGCCATGGCCATACCTATGGCATCGAACCTGAAGCTATTGAGTGCTGCTTCATCAGAGTCAGTTGATTCCATGATGTATCATCAGATGATTGGGTCCTTGATGTACTTGATGAACACGAGACCAAATATTTGCTTTGCGGTGAACACCTTGAGCTAGTTCCCGACGGATCCTAGACATGTTCACCTGATTACTGTAAAGCATATTCTAAGGTCCCTGAAGGGTACGATTGATTATGGGCTCAAGTATGATATGAATCAAAAGGTTAACCTGGAGGGTTATGTTCATTCAGATTGGGCAGGCAGTGCTGTATATAGGAAGAGCACTTTGGGGTGCTGCTTCAGTATGGGATCAGGTGTGATCTCTTGGTTTAGCAGGAAGCAATCCTACGTAGCATTGAGTACAGCCAAAGCAGAGGATGTCATAGCTTGTTCGGCTAGTTGTGAGGAAGTATGGCTAAGGAAGCTACTATCTGATTTGTTTGATCTCCACTTGGATGCTACTTGTATCTTCTATGACAACCAGAGTTGTGTGAAGTTGTTTGAGAACCCAGTGTTCCATGACAAGTCAAAGCATATCAAGATCAAATATCACTATATCAGGGATATGGTGTAGAGAGGAGCAGTGAAGCTCCTGTATGTTGAGACAGATGAGAATATTGCAGATGTGTTGACCAAACCACTAGCCAGAGTGAAGTTTGAGTACTTTAGAGAGAGGCTTGGTGTTCTTCAGATAGAAGATACTTCGAGGAGGAAGTGACGGGACACATTCGCAAGAGCCATTCCAAGCATGGTGGGAGGAGGATCCTTCCCATGGCTGTGGATGTAAGTGTTGTGTGATATGTGGCAGGTTGTGCAGGTAGCATATAATAGCTCCCTGGGAGATCCGATAGGTTGAGCAGTAAGCTCGTAATCAGTCTTGGGATGCTCTTTTGAGGTTTTGCGAGGTAGGCATGTAATCAGTCCTAGAGATTCGATAGGTTGTGCTAGGCACGTAAAAGTCCTGGGATGCTCTTTAGAGATCTTGCAAGTCGTAAGATTCTATTTTAAGGTTTTGCTTGTTCACATGTAATCAGTCTTGGAGATCTGATAGGTTGAGTAGTAAGCTCGTAATCAATCCTAGGATGCTCTTTAGAGATCTTGTCGGCCGTGCTAGGCACATAAAGGATCCTGAGATGCTCTTTAAAGGTTTTGTGAAGGCTACATGTAATCAGTCCTGGGAGATCTTGCCGGACGTGCTAAGGCACATAAAGGATATTGGGATGCTCTTGTCAGGTTTTACAGAGGCACATAATCAGTCCTGAGATTCCACCTCTATCAGATCGCTCGTAGAGATGATGAAGACCTATATGAGGCTAGGCCTACATCCAGCCTGAAAAAGGGCTGGCTCTGTAGAACTTCCTATGACGAGAATAATTGAGAGATAGCACCAGTGATTGAGATGACGAGTACAGCATTAGTGACGATGATGCTCTGTGATCCAGTGATGATGATCCAGCTCTAGAGTTGAAGACTTGTGCCGATATGTATTGATGACCTGTGTCAAGAGAATACCTACCTAGTTAAGAGGGAGTGTTGATGTATTTGTAACTTCGGAATATATTCACTTGTATATTACATTTGTACTTTATTGTATCCCCAATGGATATGTATTATTCCTTCAATTGGAAGTGTCATCATTTGTATTTGCAAGTGTCACAAGTTATATTGTAAGTGTCGTAACTTATACTTGATGGGTTATTAGACCACCTTGGTGGGGTCGAACCTGTATGAGTTAAAGGGTTATTAGACCACCCTAGTGGGGTCAGCCGAGTGACAAGTGGTAATGGGTTATTAAACTCTCCTAAGGGAGTTTGGCCCAGTTAGAGATAAAGGCAGGTCAAGTCATTGTATAAATAGAGAGTGTGACCCTCTCATTCTATTCATTCACTCACTCATCCAATTCGCATAGTTGAGAGAGAGGAGTTCGTACAAGTGGAGGAGAAGTAGATACTGGAGACATCTATCTTTTGGGTTTGATCTTTGTGATCTTTGTATTGGTGCTCATTCTATTTCTGAGGAAGTTGCGGGGTTTTTCACCTTCTTTGTTTTTCCCAGTGAAATGCTTTGTGTCTCTTGTCTCTTATGTTTGATATGTTGTACATGTTATTCTCTCATTTTTTTTTGTAAGTTGCAGGCATAAATTTAATTAACATAAACAGAGTATACATCGAGAGCATAAGAGTTTGTTGCAGATTGGGGAGGACTCAAATAATGAAGCCACCATCCCAATTGCTCAAAAAAACTGAAATGATTGACATAATACAAAATGTAGACCCAGTGTGTATGGTCTCCCCATGAAAAAACTGGGAGTTGCTTCAAAAATAAATACTCATAATGTCTGATAGTGCCATAAACTAAGCCATACAGAAAGTAGAAGAAAAAAAGATGATAGTCATAGAGATGACCAGGGGCTACAGCATCCCAATTAGCATTTTGCAGGTGGCTTCTCTGGTTCTTCCTCAAGGATTGGGTAGGCATAGAAGTCCTCAAAAGTTCCCAGAGGTGGCAGAGTTGGAGGGGGAGAACCTGGAGTGCGCATATCATCCGGAGCGGTGTCAGGAGCAGCATCACGAGATAGAGTTGCAGAGGTCAAGCCCTTGTCCTTCTTAACCTTGAAATTTTTCTTTGCAGACCCTGTGGTCGGGGCTTCAGGAGCAGTGTCTTGATTTTTGTCCTACACGGCTAGTTCAGATTTGTTACCCAGGGAGAAAATGTCCCAGGTCATATTGGCATCCAACGTGTTAGAGTGGTCCATGACCTCTTTCAGACTAGCATTAATATTTCTTGCAATGCTAGAGCTAGCTTGCTAGTTTGCTTCCATTTCCTCAATAAGGGTGCTCATCATGTTCTTGAGAAACTAGTAGTGATTTATAGCACCACCATTGTTACCAGAGGCAAGGAGAGCCACCACCCTATGAGCCTCCCACCCATCGATGAGGCTGCGAGTCTTCGCAGAGATTCGTTTTGCATAACCATCCATAAATGTCCAGTCCATGGAAACCTTGGGCCTGCAACTGGTGCTCTTTCGGCCACTACCACGGTGAGATAAACCCCTGTTGGGAATCGCCATGGCGCTGAGAATGCCAGGGGTCACCACATCAAGAATCCCAAACTCTACAAAATAAGCCACAGAAAATAGCCAGAACTTGACGGTAGAAGCATAATGCATGCCGACTGAATGTTTTAAAGAGCCGAGACCATTAATGATATAGTCTGTCGTCCTTGTAGAAGGTGGCAGAATTGAATGCAGGTCACACTAGACGAGGGAGAACGTCATCTTAAACTCGCGGGAGGTGATTGTAACCATTACCCTTGTCCTCCAGTCTTAAATAGGCATTGACGCCCAAGGTGGTTTGATGATCATCATTGCTGGTGGACAGGTGTGCGGCGGGGATCATCTCATCATCAGGCTCATGCATGTGAGGGATGTTGCCACATACCACAGCACGAGGTGGTAGCTGCTCCAGGTTGACATTGGACGCAGTGGAGGATGTTGGATCACCCGCATCCGTGGCATGTTGTTCTCTCAGTTAAGATCCTAGATCATATTGAATTAAATGATGAAAATCTAACAAAGGGATCACTAATCATATATCAAATATTTTGACTAGAAAGAATATCAAAACCCTATTTATAGATTATGGACCATGCGTGTGAATCCATCCAACCACATAATTCATATAGAAGGGATGTACCATTTCAGGTTTGGTATATGAGGGATGGGTATTGAGACATAGATCACGGGAAAAGGATAGAACCAAAGTATTAGGAATTAAATATTGATTTTATGGTTCATATTCCATGAATGGGTCCCTCAACTAGTACCACATAAGCCATAAGCCAGTCTAGAGAAGGAATATTTTTCCTAAGAATGTTATGTAGGTATGATTTTTTGCTTTGATGCATTAGGGAGGGATCTTAAGGATTACCATGATTCAAATAAACAATATATGGAATTAGATACGAATTGTTGCTTCTAGGGCTCATGGGCCATGTATGGGGTCTACAACCACCTCAAATGCCCCATAAAGGGTATATTTTTTATATAGTGGCATATGGGAACCATTTCAAGGTTATTCACACTAGGGATGGATCTCAGGTTTCAAGTTATGGTTAGAGTATAAAAATAAAAAATTTAGAATCTAATTATTTCTTATATGGTTCATGCACAATGTCGACATTCCAGAACCACCATGAAGAAATATTTACATATGAGTGGGATGTGGGCACTATTTTGAGTATTGGAACATAAAGGATGGGTATCATGGACTAAGCTATGGTATATGGCTAAAACCATGGCTCGGTCCCTAGTTGGCACTTATATGCTTCATGTACTATGCACATGGAATAAAACCACCATATAATCCCTATCGAGGGAAGTATCTTTCCTATGAGTGGTATATAGGCATAATTTTCCATTTTAGTACATGAAGGATGTATATTAATCCCTAAACCATACAAAAATATATGGACTTTGGTCCCATTACTACTTCTAGAGATGATGAAACATTTGTAGGTCCCTATAACAACACATAGGCTCTATAGAGTGAATATTTTATTAAACAAAGTGATATGGATAGCTGGATACCATTTCATAGATGGGTTTTATGGCCTCAACCATGGTCTAAGGATGAAAACTAGTACCTAATTGTGCCCTAAATGTTTCTCATAGGGATCATGAACCATGTAGCACCATGGAAGCTATGTAGCGAGAATCATTCACTTTCAAATGGTATTTGGGCATGATTTCAATGTTTGAATATTAGGGCTAGATATCAAGGCTTGGACCATGATCCAAGCCCAAGAATTATGGACCTAGGTCTTCACTATATTGTAGAATTCATGGTCCATGCGTAGTGCCCCAAACCATCATATGAGAACTATAAAGTGAATAATTTTACTACCATTGATATATAGACACCATTTCAAGGTTGTAGACATGACTCAAGAGGGTTAATTATCATAGGGCTTGTGCCACGGTTTAGAGAAAATATATAGGGACTTATTCCCTAATTATTTCCTTTAGGGGTCATGCACCATGCATAGAGCCCCAAATAACCACACCGAATAGCATGAATCACTATGAGGAAATATGGGAGCCATTTTGTGGTTTTTTACATGAGGAATGGGTCTTAGGGCCTCAACTATGGTCCAAGGAAAATAATTAGGGCCTAAGGTCCTCATTTTAGGGATCATCAATCAAGCTTGAGGCATTACCACATAGTCCCTATAGAGGAAATCATTCACCTACAAGTTGTATAAGGATTTCAATTTTGGCTTTAGTATACTAGGTATGGGTATTGGATCCTTGGGCATGGCCATTGAAAAAATGTTGTGTCTTAGGCCCTAATTATTTCTTATGTATATCACAAACCATGCATGGGGTATTAAACCACCACAGACCTTATCACAAGGAATATTTGAGAGCTTAAAGTTGTGGTACCTGGGAATCATTTTATGATTTATTATACTAATTATGGGACACCATGTCATGGCCATGGGTTTTGGACAAAAACCAAAGTATTAGGACCTAATGATTGATTTAAGAGGTCATGGACTATGTGTAACGTTTTGTACCACCACACAAGATTCAAACATGGATTCTAGACTCTAAGAAAGAGATATGATCATGGTTTCATATTACTAACCCAAGCCATGGTTCAAGACAAAAATCTAAGGGACCTAATCATCTAAGGGATGCTTTTGGTCACATGGGGATAAATGATAAGGAAATTATGGCTTTTGTTTGGTGCCCATACCTTGGTAGTTACTTCTCCATAACATGCTAAATTAATAATGGTTGATGTAGATAATTTTATCTTGTTACTATATTTGGACTTTTCCTAGTTAAATCACCCCCTTACTTTTTCCTTATGTTCCAACAACCATCCTCATTTTTATTTTTTTTAGATGGTCATACTCATCTAAATCCTTTGAAACCCATTTTGGGTTTTAGAGGGATTTTTTCTATCAAAATTCCTTAGGACTCCCTATCATATTTTTGAATCAATGCCTTATGTATGTGGGATATCACATCAATGATGGAATCTTGATGGACATCTTGATTTCAAACTTTCTAGTTAACCAACATGTTGTTGGATTTCATGTGTATTATTATTTAGTATTATGTTTCTGGTCTAATTTTATTTTTCCCAACTTGATATTTCAACTATAATAGAATTAATGCTTTCAACTCCCACTTTAATGCAATATTGGTTATGTTTTATGTGTGGCCATTGTTAGTTTTGGAATAATATTATTGTAATCCCTTAGTCTCAACCCATTGAACTTGATATTATTTATTTTGTAATTATGTTTTTATTTATAATTTTTTTTCTTAGCACCATGAGGTGGATTCCATGGTGATTATGAACAATGACAAACACGATCATTGTAATATTGATGAAAGGTTCCAAGTCTAACTGATGGGGAGGACATTGATGGGGCTATCAATCCACCTAAGGGAAAAGTAAGGGGGTCCAATGAGTGGCCTATTCCTTAAGATGATTCTTTACCCTATTCAAAGACTGATTTATTTGATTGTAATACTTCCATTTATCCTTAAGATTATGCTAAATTGAGAGCTTAGTTATGTGAAAAGGAAAACATTAATATGAGAACATAGTAATCCTATGCAAAAGTGCCTAGATCCTATTTTGTAGTAACTACTTCCTCTTTTTAAGGAACCAAGAATGGGGTGGAGGAGAGACTCCTCCATCAAAGTCATTCTCTCAATTAGGGTTTGAAGGGAGGAAACTTAATTCAAATCTTATATTCAAACATGGAGAGATGAAAGAAATGATTATAGGTTTCTTTATACACCATTGGATAGGATATAGATACAATTTCAGATCCATAAAAGATTTTGTCTTTTTAGGTTGTCCAAAGAACCATAAAATCTGTGCAAGAAACTTGATAATTTTGGAAATGAAACCTAGAAGTAGGCAATGTATTGGGCTCACATTGGCCATATTGAAGAGCACTGAGAGGAAGGGAATGCCTGAGGGGTTGAAGAGAATATAAAGGATGACTTTTTTTGTTTTATGGCAAATATATATGCTAGTTGAGAGGTTGAACAAAGAACCATTAGAGACTTGCTTGGTTGGTATATTGGAATCCTTTAGTGAAAAGAAGAGGGGTTTTGGAAACCTTTCCAATATTATTTTCCCTAGTAGTCTCACATCCCAACAAGGGGTTGGAATTATATAGTGGAATAGCCTATGGTTGGGAGGAAATCAATCCCACCATAGTCAGTTGACTTGGATCTTAATCTTGTAAATGATAAGTGTACTATTTCTTACTTTTAATTTAAGAATTTTCAATACTGTAGAATGATGAATACATGATATAATTATCATGGTAGTTTGAGTGAAAATATATTGTAGATAATGTCTCCTTTGTTTTATTAAGTCATTTGCAGGTCATATGGAAAATTGTTCTAATTTCTTGTATGACAAATGTTTGACAAAATATCTAAGGGAAAGGTTTCCTTGTCCCATTATGATTGATAAATGGGAGCTACGAATGAACTAAAACTTGTAAAAACTTAAATAATGTTTTTGGAATGAATTCATATATGTATAAAATTTGCATTACTCGGCCCCAATCAATGGTTCAGTGTGAAAGAACCCTTGTAGCTTTAAAAATGGCAAAATTCTTGAGTTTTCAACAATGTACAAGAATGTGTAGAATACCCTGTAAAGATTTATCTATATCTCACAAAATCTCAATGGGTAGATGTGAACGTGTTTGTGATGGTTCTAAACACACCTATTAACATTCTATCTGTGATATATCCATCTTTACATGTGAGATATATTAACTATGTAACATGGACTTTTTTATTTTCAGCACTATAGGAATATGTAGAACATCATGTAAATGCTGATCTATATCTCCAAATTTACAAAGTGGGTACTTGTGATTTTTTGAATATAGGATCTATCCATCCATGTTAAAATGCTCCCCAAACATATCAAGTACCAATGTTCCCATTTGAAAGGTATTAAATCTGAAATAGGGCCCTTTTCCTTTAAGCCAGTGATGGGTGTTTGATGCAGGAAATGGAAAGCCATAAATTTTTTGCAAACTATCTCTACCATTTTCCTTTGTTTGATGTTTGCCACAAAGTGTTTGAAAAAATGTCTCTACCATTTCCCTTTGTTTGAGGTTTCCCATAAAGTGTTCGGCAAAATGTCTCTACCATGTTGGTTAAAAGATGAATTGTAGCTCATTAAATGATGTTCTCTTTCCTCTAAAATGTGTCATCTATACTATTGGATTAATGTTGTGAAGCAATCTAACCCATCACTTTTTTATTATACATGTATGCATGAATAAAGGTCAGATAGCTCTATGTTCATAGCCAATGAATGCTTGTGTTGAGTGATTGTATGTTGGGACTAATTTTTGGTTGAAGACACACTTGCATTATGAAATAGCGCATGTATTTAAGGGTTTTATGTTCTTAGGAAGTGGACAATAGTGTTGGGGCATGTTTTCTTTTCTCGAATTGAATCCAGTTTTTATTCCATACCTAGACATTGATCTGGTGGGTGAATGAGATCATGTTGGCTTATGTTAGTGAAAAGAAGGAAGCATATTATGGACTAATAATTCATGTAAATGAACATATGTATTATATAGATATCTATAATTACTTGAAAATTGCTTACAAACCCAACATTTCTATATGCAATGGCACCTTGAAGTAGTGTGGAATGTGCAAAGTTCTTATTGATTTGTATTAATGCAAAAATTGGATTGTTCAAAAAATCCAACATGCATAATAAGTGTTATATTTAAACTTTTTGATGGCATAATTTCTTAAATATATTTGGAGATAGAATGTTATAGTTTTATTATTCTCTTTTTCCTTTCTCTTTAATACAAATTGTGTTCTTAAACCCTTTTCAAAATGCCCTTGTACAACAATGATTTCATAATAAGCATGACTTAGATCTTGTTTGAGAAATATTTTAATTGGTTGATATTTAAAAGCTTAGCAAGTGATTGACATATTACCTATAATAATGGAAAGGAGGTGAAAACTTTGAAGAAATTCTTTAAGTTCCAAATTTTACCTCTAGAATCTTCATTCACGATCCAATACGAAATTAGGAATTGTATGTTTGTCATATTACATTTCTTTTAATATAACAGTTTGACTTTATTTTACCCATATGTTTAGAGGGTCCAATTCTACTCCCAAAGATTCAAAGTCATTTTATCTTTCATCCAGAATATGTTACTCATTATTCATAGTCATTCTTAAAAAAAAATAGATTAATAGTTATCTATTTTTCATCTCTATATACTTCACTAATATATTCTTTCAAATTTCTAATTTTGTTTGATGCCCTGCATTTAGATTACTTTTCAATTCAATACAATACTTTACTGCAAGTAAACATAACATTATGTACTTCACTAATATATTCTTTCGAGTTTTTCTACTTTTTAATACTTACTACAAAGTAAACATAGTATTTGAAATGAAATCCAACTTAATCGCTTATTAGAATAGAAGTTCTAAAAGATTGGGGTAGGGTTGGTTCAATTCTCAATTAATCTTATTTCTAACTTGGTATGGTAGTGTCAATTGGGCTTACGGCGTGGCTATTGGGTACATTTCTCAATTAATTTTGTTTCTATTTTGATAAATTAATGAAATTGGACTTCACTAATATATTCTTTCAAAATTCTCTATTTGTTTGATGCCCTGCATTTATATTACTTTTCAATTCAATACAATACTTTACTGCAAGTTAACATAATATTATGTACTTCACTAATATATTATTTCGAGTTTTTTCTACTTTTTAATACTTTACTCCGAGTAAACATGGTATTTTGAAATGAAAGCCAACTTAATCGCTTATTAGAATAGAAGTTCTAAAAGATCGGGGTAGCGTTCGTTCAATTCTCAATGGATCTTATTTCCAACTTGGTATGGTAGTGTCAATTGGGCTTAGGGCTTGGGTCTTGGGTACATTTCTCAATTAATTTTGTTTTTATTTTGGTAAATTAATGAGGTTGGGATTATGGGTTTAATTAATTATGTTATTAATTTGGTAGTTAATATTCAAGATTTGGTAGTTAATATTCAAGTTGTTAAGAATATCACCTAAAAAAGCTAGAAAATTTTCTCAACTTAAAGCGCTATGATATGTAACTTTAATGTTGAAAGCACACACACACATATAAAACAAGAGCTCCGCTTAGTCCCTGCCTTAAATAAATATATATAAGAATAAAAAACAATTTTTTAGATAAATAAAATCTTAAATATAAATTAATTAATTAATATTTATTATGTTATTAATTTGGTAGTTAATATTCAAGATTTGGTAGGTTGGGATTATGGGTTTAATTAATTATGTTATTAATTTGGTAGTTAATATTCAAGATTTGGTAGTTAATATTCAAGTTGTTAAGAATATCACCTAAAAAAGCTAGAAAATTTTCTCAACTTAAAGCGCTATGATATGTAACTTTAATGTTGAAAGCACACACACACACATATAAAACAAGAGCTCCGCTTAGTCCGCCTTAAATAAATATATATAAGAATAAAAAACAATTTTTTAGATAAATAAAATCTTAAATATAAATTAATTAATTAATATTTATTATGTTATTAATTTGGTAGTTAATATTCAAGATTTGGTAGGTTGGGATTATGGGTTTAATTAATTATGTTATTAATTTGGTAGTTAATATTCAAGATTTGGTAGTTAATATTCAAGTTGTTAAGAATATCACCTAAAAAAGCTAGAAAATTTTCTCAACTTAAAGCGCTATGATATGTAACTTTAATGTTGAAAGCACACACACACACATATATATAAAACAAGAGCTCCGCTTAGTCCCTGCCTTAAATAAATATATATAAGAATAAAAAACAATTTTTTAGATAAATAAAATCTTAAATATAAATTAATTAATTAATATATATATAACCCCATTTTTTACATTATAACAAATTTAAAAAATCAAAATTTGTTTATTAATCATTCAAAAACTTGGTTCATTGCCATAATATTTTATGGTATACCTTTTCATTATAATGATATTATTATTATTTACATATTTATATATAATTTTTCATTATGATATTATAATTATTTTTTACATATCAACATATAATTATATATAAGTGTTAGAAATTTGACAGCATCTAATTTTTTTTTTTTTTAATTTACTAAAAAATTTCTAATTGGTAATATTTTGTAACTTTTTTATGTATTTATTAGTAAACCAAAGAAACTCCAATTAATAATAGTTTTTAAAATTAAAAACAAATATGAATCCAAAATTTTAATCAACAATTTTAAATTAAAATAGATTTATAATTATATAAAATCTTTCAAAACATTTTCCATTGAAATAAAAGAAACATCATACAAAATAATGGTGAAAGTTGGCTCACACATGAAAAAACAAATCTTATTTGCTAGTAAGAAGATATTAAGTGATATCTTTGGCAAGTCCAACACCCTCAGAAATACTGGTCCCTTTTGGATGTATGTCAACACAAATTCCATGCATGGAGTCTCCAAATGAACTTGTCTAATTAACAATGATAAACTAAAAGTATAGAAACACACTGAAATATTCATGACTAATTTTACAGCCATTAATGTTAAAACAAGATGTTGTGATGTTGCGGCATTTGATCTTCACTTAAATATCCTCAAATGTTGTCAAATTTCTCTGAATAAAAGCCGAAAGAAAGCGTCACATCTCCCAAACTCAAATTTGAATTCGCTGTTCAAAACACCGGCATTGAAACATCCTCTGTACATCCAAAAAAAATCTGTTGCCCAAAATGAATAAAAATATTGTTTGTCCTTTTGAATAGGGAGAATTTCAACTATTCAAAAAGAATGTTGATCCATCCAATAGAAATTCATTTTTGAGTCTGAAAAATATTTTAAAAAAGAATTTAACCCATACCAATAATGAAAAATATTTAAAAAACAATTTAACCTATACCAATAATATTTTTTATTTTATTTTTTAAAGATGCATTTTAAAACAATTTTCATTTTCCAATAACACCACATGGTAAAAAAGCAATAATCAAGAATTTGGTCAGTGCCTCTTTGAATTTTGAAACTTTTGGCAAACTTCATTCATACATTATTTATTTTAATATCTAGTTTGACAAAAATCCTTAGTGAAAAGAAGCATAGAATTTAAGGAACAAACTTAGAACATATTAATATTTTAAATATAGACCGGGGTGATCTAAGGCCCAACATATTCCATATTTCAATTTATAAGCTTGCTCCTTTAACTACGTTAAGTATTAATAAATATTTTATGTAATAAGAGGTTTTTCATAATAAATAATTGACTTACGAAGTTAATTATTGATATATAGTTTATGTAATTAAGAAATTTTTATAAAAAATATTTCATATTTTTTTAATAATGATAAGTTAAAAAGTTAACTATTAATCATTATTTGTTTAAGTATTTATGAAGTATTTCTCCCATCCTCTATTGATTTATTGTACTGTAATTTTTGCTCAAATGTTTTCATAACAAACACCTTTACTCTTAAAGCAATATTCAAAACTTAATGAATAAAAACCTATTAAAAAAATATCAATAAATTAAGAAGTTAATTAATAATCACTATTTATTTAAGTATTTATGAAGCATTTCTTTATCTTCTCTTTTATTTATTTATTTATTTCATCCTTTTCTTTTGTAGTTGATATTAATTCAAAGTAGCAATCTATTTATTTATTGGTAAAAAGATTAAAAATATTTAGACTAAATCAAATATAAAAGTTATTATATAATTAAATTAAATAATAAAAAAAATGATGTATATTCATTGGTGATTATATATTTTAAATTTTTTTTATCTTTAATTACTTAACAAAATATGAGTAATTAATATAAAAAAATAACAAACACTAAGCAGTGGAAGATGCGTCCTAATATTTTATATTTGTTTATAACAAACACTTTGGTCAGGAGGTTGCCTCTTGGATCAATATTTTATGTTTATTAAAATTTTCAAACTTGTTCAGTTAGGAGGTTACCTCTAGATCAACATTTTATATTTATTAAGTTTTAAATTTGTTTTTGGTACTTATGGAATGCTAAGTACACTCTTATGTGTAGTGGAGTGCAGTAATTATTCTCGTGCACAAACGATGATATTGTGGATGAGAAAAAATAAATTAATATTCGTTCCCACCTTCGAACCATTGAATCGATCCCATACCCTAACAACTAGCTATATATATTTCATCTCCAAAGCTTTTTAGGATCGTGTATGAAGTCTTTTAGTGCTGAATTTTTTAAGAACTAGGTTAGCTGAAGGACTGCAAATATGAGTTCTATAAAATCTGCATTTATTCTTCTTGTAATTGTCATTACATTGGCATTGCCAATAGATGCAGATTCCTCCAATGGAGTGCTTCTAGTAGACATCACTGTATTGAAGAATGCAGTAGCCAAAGGAGCTGGTAAGTCTATTTATGTGACTGACGGTGGCGGGGATTTAATTTCTGCACTGTAACTAAATATGTAGCTCGTTGATGCTTACAATCTGTTTAGATGGAAGCCCACCAGCTTACCATTTACACTGGGGATTTGGATCAGGAGCAAACAGTTCGCTCGTTCACTTGGAGGCAACTCATTTTTCCTATTCTTTTGTATTCATTTGTGCTCTAAGGATGTCTTTGCCATTTTAATATTCAAGATGTGTGTTATGATGGCTTCTTGATCTCATAACTATTCTGGTTCTTCACAAACAACATAATATAATCAGTTTATAGTTTATACCAATAAGACAGGGTAATGTGTTTTATTGAGGTCTTATTTACTGAAAATTGTTATGTAGGGTGGAGGGTGGTGTAGCACAGCGCATGCGCTCTGCATTGGGTTCTTCTCTGTACATGGAGAAATCAATATCATTTACAGGTGTTTTAAGTCATGTTCAATCACAAAATCCAGGTATATCAAAGCTACACTACTCTAAACCATCTTATTATAATTTGTTCTTAATGGGATTCTAGTATTCAAAATTAGATGTCATTGAAACTACTGTAAATTGTTCAACATATTTCTATAACTGGAACCGTGTTATGGTTCAATGTTGTGACGGGTCGTCAACCAGTGGTGATGTGGAGGGGGTAGACCCGGTATGTTAGTTTGAATACCCGACTAGCAAGATTTTAAAAACCTTATAACTACTAAGAATCTTGCAATTCCATATCAGTTGAAGCTTTGGTACCTAATTATGAGCAGCATTTCAGGGTAGCAAACTGTATTTGAGAGGACAAAGGATATGGAAAGCTGTAATGGAAGATCTTTTGGCACAGGGGATGAACAAAGCCTAACAAGTAGGCTGACCTAATTATCTATGATGCATACATATGTATCATAAAAATATTGGAAGCTATGAAAATGGAATTTGATCTATGAATTGATTTGTTGCAGGCTATTCTTACTGGCTACTCAGCAGGTGGCCTGGCCACATTTATTCACTGTGATGATTTTCATGATCTTCTCCCCAAGAGTGCTAATGTCAAGTGCATGCCAGATGCTGGATTTTTCATGGATTCGTAAGTCCTCAATAACATCTTATTTGATATCATGCACATCCATATTTTATCTGTAGATTATTCTACAGTTTATGCATATTTTGACATTAACATCTTACGTGATATCATGCATATTCATAATTTATCTGTATTCTACAGTTTATGCATATTTTGATAGATTACAATTACATATCGTTTCCTTGCAAATGATGCAGGATGGATCTAGCAAAACAAAAATGATTTAGATTGTTCAATAATAAGATCGTCACATTTCATGTATATATCTCAATCTTATTGCTTTGTTTTTTTCATATGTATCTTTCATTAAAATATTGATTTTGTTTTCTTCATATCTATTTTTCATTCTCTTGGTATTGTATTATAGGGATCTCTAAAACACTTGCCAGGAGCTTGCACATCAAAAATGGATCCTGCAAGTTTGGTAGTATGATGTCCATCATAAGTTCCTTTCATATGAAATTATGTTATAATGGCACTAAACCATAAGAGTTGTTACTAACATTTGATGGTACAAAATGGCAGTGTTTATTTCCACAATATCTCTTACATATCATCAAAACACCAGTTTTGGTTGTAACTTCTGCATATGATCCATTACAGGTTGGTACAATTTATTCTGGGTTTTCACTGATTTTCTCTGCAGCATATAACAGATTGAATGCCATTAAATATGTTTTATGACTGGCATTTACTTTTCTACAGATTGGAAATATTTTGGTACCTACTTCAGTAGATCCTAATAATAGTTGGCATAAGTGCAAGAGGAATATCACCACCTGCGGTCTATCACAATTGAAAATAATGGAAGGTTGGTTTCAATAATATCCAAGTTTCATGATCTTTGTAGCAACATATGTATTTTGTTACAAAATCAAACTTGTTTAAGAACTTATTCACATATAAATAAAAACTCATTCAACTATTTTATACAGGATTGAGGAATGATATGATCAGCACATTATCACTAGTGTCAAAGTCAACAATGGGAGGGTTGTTTATCAATTCATGCTATGCACACTGCCAAACCACCGTACAAGTTTTTTGGCACTCACCCAATTCTCCCAGATTAAACTCCAAGGTGCGTCCTTCCATCACTCTTAAGGATCGAAGTTGCTCCAAATTAGTTAATAATCTTCAAAGTTAAATTTATACTTATAAATGTAAGTTTTTGTGACCTGGCAGTTTCATCTGATTTTTTCCTACAACATTTTTTTCCCATTGAAACTGGTCCTGTAGCTAAGCTTATAGATTTGAAGAGGCTCTAATCAAAATATTCTAGTTCAAATTTATAGAATCACGCACCATTAAAAGCAAGCAAAATACTAAACTAACATATATAGCTGAGATCTGACATGCACATACCATAAGAAACTTTTTCAAATCTCTCCTAGATGCAATATTGTGTATAACAATAAACAATCGGTTGATTTCAAATATGAGAGCAGAAGCCACATCCTGAAATATTTATTCAGAAAAATGATAACTGAGGGATACGCACCAGTTGTCTGCAAATATATGAATCCCGTTTCTAAAAGATTCTAAAAGAGAAGGCACGGAGTGGTAGCCGCCAAGTGATTAATTCTAGGTGATATAGGGAGAACAAATGTCTAGGTCTTTAGGTAAGTAAATAGGTGTTGTGGAAAGGGATCCCTCCCATCTATCCATTTATTATAAGAGAAAGTGTCTATAACAGTCCCACCCAACTAAGCGATTGATAACAAGTGAGGGCCTAACAGGTCTAGGTTATATGGTGGGTAGGTTTTATGTAAACACTTCAGTAAAGGCAAGGGATAAATGTAAATAGTAAGAGTGCCAAATGGTACTGATTAAACTTGTTCAATAGGTCTTGCTATATTTACTTCTTCATCTGGACCAAGTACTGGAAATGAAATAGGCAGTGATTAGCACATATGTAAGTTAGATAAAAGAAGTGATTTCCATTACATATTCAACATAGTAAGTAGTAACCAGTGTGAACATAAGGGTCGTAACTAGTTTCATGAATATGGTGTAATCTAAGCGAACTTTCAGACGTTTGGTAGGTGGCGCCCACCTTTCAGAGACCAGAGACTTGGTGACCTATATATATAAGGTCATTAGGGGAACCAAGTACACCCTAGAGACTATTGAACAAATGAAACTTTCAAGCAAGCAGTAAGCAAAAGAAAAAGAACTTTACAGTTAAAGAATAAGACTCAATCTACAGTTAATTTAAATCTACAGTTAATGAATGAATCAGTGCTATCGAGGGAGTTGGTGCTTTGATCTGCTTGGTGGCCACCTTTTAGATCTTTACTGCTGCTTTGGCTCTATTGACTGTATTAACTGCTGCTATGGGGCTCATCATCCACTGGGTGCAAGCTATGGCTACGGACATTAAAAATAGAATATATATTATTAATGAGTAAGCAGTTTCACTTCTCACAAAAAAAGAAGCATATCTGTTGCTCCCATCTCTGACTCTGCCTTAGCTATTGCTTCCTCCACTTGCACTCTAGTGAACTGTGCTCTTGCCTCTGCTTGCTTTGCTTCTATCTATGGTGAATATATTTGCGAAATCATATCATAACTTTGTTTATATCTACCAAAGGAGATCATCTTTTAACTGTTATTGTTGAGATAAGTGGAAAATGTCAAAAAAACCATTAAAACTTCAACAAGAGCACATTATAATGGTACAAAGGCCAAGGAGCACAATAACTTACTTATTAATAAAGGTTGATGCATTGGACCAGACGAACAAGATCGTGATGCCCAGTATGAGAACACGGCAAATAAGTGTGAGTAGATAATATCCAAGCCACTCAAACAGGATCCAGATAATAGTAGCACCAGCAAGAATGCTTGCTGAGGTTTGCTTGTTCCTCCATAGTATTAAATCCACAGCTACACATCCGATCTAAGGTTTTAGAATCATTTCATGATGAAAACGAGCACTGCAAACATCTTAGCAAATGAAATAAAAACTAAATGATCTGAAAATCCACAGGAAGGTTTCAAAATAATCCTCCAAACTAACCTAAAAATCAGGATCAGAAATGCACTTTCATTCACGGCAATCAAAAAAGTGAAAATCAAACAAACAAATATCCTAACTGGAGAGGCTAGAAAAAATATCTCGAGTACTATGTATTTCTTTAAATATTCTTCAATTTTCTATAACACTCTAAAGAATGTTTCCGCATTCTATCAGGGAACAAATATTTCACGATAAATCCATCAAACCACTGAAAATACTAATTGAAATCAGATTCAGAGAATGTTTCGTATACTGTTTGTATGAGCTCAAATGCTTGAAAATGAGGTTAAAAAACGATAGTAACGTGGCAAAACATTTCCTGGATAGATGGCAACCTGCAAAATAGAAATAACATAAGACTGAATTTTGTTGGGTACCTTCAATATCTGCGGCGAGTAAAAGTCAGACCTGAAAACCCCCATTGTGCTCTCTCCTGCATATAATAAAACTGGAACCGAAAGATACATCCATGTCTGTTCTCAAAAGAAAAATCAAATGAGTGAGCCTAAAGTAGTAATTTGCTTATGAAATGAGGATCATAATAGACTAGCTAAAATCACTCGCAAGATGCACCTAGAAAACTTAATTTATGCAACAATTTTTCATGTAATTTTTAAGGGATTTCAAGCAAAACTTACAAACTGAACTTGGACTTACTGGGTGAAATCCCATGGATCTACCACTAAACCACAGTGAGAGAAGAACACTGCCATACAAAACTGCACTCTCATATTTACACACACAACTTTTTAAAAACTAAATATTTTCATTTTCTTATGTCCCCGGCATGAAGTTTTTGCTCACGTGGAATTCAAAAGCTTCCTGTAACCCATCCAAGCTTTGTAGAATGAAGCCATATGATGGAAATTTGTTCATCCTACAGGTGGAGGATATGCATTCAACTGCATGCACACATAAATCCATGTATGCAATCATTTGATCTGAAGTTGCAGCCCTCATAAATTGCAGGTGATTGCTTGCACGACAAGTAAGTAAGTTAGAGTGTGAAGTTACAGGGGTAAAGTTTTAAGGTAAGGTTTTATTTTTTTATCTATTTTTTTTATTTATTTTAATGTCGTGCAATGAGAAAAAATAGTCAATTCAAGGTGATTGTCCAATTAGAGAATAGTAATTTCTTTTTTCTAACTAATTATAAATACAAATTTTATGTTAACATTAATCTAATTTTAGAAAAAAAATATCAATTGCAATTAATGAAAACAACCAGAACATATAGTCTTCTGCCTAAGATAGGGACTAATAACTAGGACATTACATCTAAAAATTCCACTGTGAACTGAGATAAATTATATGTCCTTGGTTTTGATAATCCATTATCTTTATGATTTTGATTTTGGAAAAATGCCTCGTTTTCCATTATCCATTATGAATAAATGGATTAATGAAATAACAATGATTGAATTTGTGGTTTGTTTCACAACAATCTCCATTGAGACCAAAACATTCTCCACTCATAACCAAAAAGAAGACCACCAAACCACGGAGAATAGGATATAACTTATAACTATGCCAACAAAACAAATAATGTATTGAAGATTTTTTAAACCGGGAAAACTAGTAGAAACATCTTTGAAAAAGGCACACAAAATTTAATGTAAATTTTTATAATTCTCAATAAAATCGTATTTCTTATAATTCTGGATATGATCGTAAAATTTCTTGATATGTTTTATCTTATTGAATGGAGACAGGATCACATTGGAACAGGAGTGAAATTAATTGCTCACGGAGATCGTTGCGATAATCCCGGCCGTGTACACAGCTGGCAGCTTCACTCCCGCATTGAAGATTTGATTTGAATCCACTACCTGAAAACGAAATAACATTCATAAGGATTCAAATCTCATAAGCGTAACGGATTTTCCATCTTGGGAAACGTTTTGATGTTAACTAATCATTCAAGGTAAGCTAGAATAATATGAGCTTCTGAACAAAATGGGTTGTTAATTAGAAGGTTTTGCTTATGAAAATAGGATATGGTTCAATGGTGGAGCAAGGGTAGAGAAGAATAGAGTAGTCATTGGTTCAAAGGGGCTAGTTTTGTAATCAATTTACTTTCAAGCTGTGTTCTTTATGAAATAAAGTGGTATATAATAAAATTCCAAACTCTTTATTAATGAAAAATTCATTATTGATTATTATATATGCTGGATAAGTATTTTTTCAAAATGTTACCCAAATAAATTATAAAAATGCTTTTCTACTGAAATGCGTTTTCATATATTTTAAATTTTAATAATTTTTTAATCAATAACATACTATAACAAAATTATTTGCGAAATGACTTTCAATAACATTAATTATTTAACATCCTGGACATGCATGAATACGCATTCACATCATATACCCATTGTTATTTCCTCCTTGCTAGATGCAAACAGATCCAAAAGTTTCTTACACATAATTATATACGGTCTCTATCAAAATTTTAAGCTTTAATATACAATACGCATAATACTATTTATCATTCTTTGCTCAAACGTTTAGGGACATTATGCCGAGTTGATAAAGAACACTAATTATTCTTTTATAAAATAAATCCAATTAAGGAAAAAATATTTATACACACTTGATAAAAACCAATGAAACTTTATTTAATACATCTGTCAAATAAACAGGAAATAAAATATTGGAATGGACGAATTATAGGATATAGTGGCGGATTAAAAATCCTTGGAAATTAAAGAATGAACGAACTATACGATCTAGACTCGTATGACATACATCCTTCTTGCTTATTCCATAAGAGCAAGAATGAATTGAGAAATTCTAATACAATAAGAGCCGTTGCACGCACTGCACATACATTTTTCACTTCCATATGCTGCTCGCCGAAATAATAAACGTTAACGATCCCATTATTCCCACTAAATGAACTACATGAATATACATGCTCTCGACCATCATCGATCCTGCGTTGGTTGACGCAGTTGGCCCCTCCGTAGACGGAGAAAGTGCCCCACCAGTAGTAGGAGTCACAGTTGGAGGAACAGCTGCCGATGCGGGAGACTTAGCTGTGGGTGTGGGATTACTAACCACCGGAGTTGGAGACGAAGGGGCCGAAGCAGGAGTTGTGGGTGTGGGATTACTAACCACCGGAGCTGGAGACGAAGGGGCCGAAGCAGGAGGATTCGAAACTGAAACCATGAACAAGAAACAAATTAAACATAGAATTAATTACCCCCATCCTTCTCTTTAAAGAAACGGACTATGAGAAACAAACAGCAACTACATGAATTAGCTAGTAGAACATTACAATCCTTTCAGCTTACTGATATTGTAAGTAAACATGCTGAAGATGACGAGGTAATTACCAGTAGGTGATTTGCATTGGCTGACAGGCGGAGTAGTCATTTTGCAGGCGCCTGGCAGAGCGAGAGCTCGAGTTTGGTTGATAGGAATCGTTGTGGTAAAGAGCTGGCAGAGACAGGCGGCCCTGGTGTTTACGACGGAGGCAAGGGCGGTGCAGCAGCCCTGCGTTGGAGTAGTATTGTTCGGTCCTCCCTGCAAGAAAGCGAGGCACGGCGCCAAACTCACCAGAGACGCACCACATGACGAACTAGGTGGTGTTGACTGAGCTCCCGCTAGGCCCGCATTTCCGCCCGCTGCTATGGCGATAAGTACTAGTGCCAATGGCAGAACGTCAGCCATTATATGAACAATAATCAATTTAATCCCGAGCAAGCCAGGCAAGTTACCGCTAAAACGCACAGAATTAGTTAGATATAGATCTCTACAAAAATTGGTTAGCGACAGAAGAATTACAGAAAGAAGAATAAGAAACGTGAAATGTGTGATGAGTGCCTGTTTGAGAACTGAAGATAGGAGGGATTATTTATAAAGGCCAGGGCGGATGGGGGGTGAGGAATAGCCGGCGGGGCGTCGGATACTGCGGGGCGTGGGATACTGGCACTCAAATCGCTCCGTGTTTTTGGCGATTTGTTTCTTAGATCTGGTTATAAAAATCAGTCGAACTGTAGTATCTCTAACAGTTTTAATGACTTAAATAATCGAAATTTAAAAAAAATAGAAAAAAGGTAAGACTGTGCCTCGCCAAAAAAATTTCCGTCGCCGAGGAGTGCCGCGATTTGAGTTCCAAATTGCCAATTATCACAGGGCGCAGGAAGGTGCATGAAGACAAAAAGAAGGATACGGCGACTACTCTGGCTGGTGATTTGTTTACCGAACTTCCTACTCCACCGCCGTTTCGAATATGAAAAGCGATTTAGCAATTAAATGATTGTCCCCCTTGTCGTCTGTGTGTTTCGTTCCGATGAGCATCTCCTCTTTAATGAGCAGTGAGCTGTCCTCTTCCAATGCATCGAGGGGTACCATTCTTAAACGAAACGCAAGCTAACGGCCAAAACATAGGATCAAGTTGAGAGATCCTCCACGTGTCCAATTGTACATGAAGGTGTCCACGTGTCAATTGTAGATGAAGGTGTCCACGTGTCCATCATAACAACGAAGAGAGATAGATGAGGGTACCAAGCAGTGTAGGAAATTCAAATGACGGACACCCGTCAAAATTGCCGGTTTTAATTAAATTCTGGAACGTTTTCCATGTTACAAGCCAAATTTTGACGGCCTGGCTGAAATGTTAACCGTATTTGACGGTCAAATTGGCCTCTGACGGGCAATTCAACCGTCAAATTCCATCACTGGTACCAAGTATGGTGAGTCCAACCGCTTCCAAACATGGGTTGACATCACACAAGTGGATTGTCCTTCATCAACTATGCATCAATGAACGATAACATTGTTGATGGTGATGGGGATTTGAAAAGCAATTGAAGAGGGTAGACATGGTTTGTTGTTGTTGAGATCTAAGGTAATTAAGCACAAATCGAATGGATCGATTGCACCTAAGGTTGATAGTAATTTTTTCTTCTAAGAAGGGAAAGATTGAAGAACTTATGAAGTTGACATGGCAGTAACGGATTGGTCTAAATCATTCATGATGTTGTAATTATGAGTAGCCTTCATAGGGGGTTATGGGAAATGCATTGAAGTGGAGACTTTGGGATTTGAGGGATTTGGTCATTATAGGGACATGGTATCTAAAGAGTTCGATTGGTGGTAGAAGAGACATCCTCCCTCTATGACGGGTCGGGCATTCCATGACCTTTTCTATGGGTCTGAATTAGATTGATGTCAGTCATGTTCATGTAGATGTTTTGGAAGGTTCCATTGTCTACCGGGAGGGGTTCTTGTTGGTGAGAAACTGCTGCTTGATTGGAGAAGGGTTGGTGTAAAACATCTTGTTGTGGTTTTGGTGTGTTTGTTGGTTGAGAAGGGTTGGAACCAACCTTTTTGCTAGACACAATCAATTGTTGACACTCTGGTATCAATGGGAAACGATGTGCGTAATGTCTTTGTTCTCCACACATAGTGTAAGGGAAGTTGGTCCTAAGGTTTGGGTTCTTTCCTTGCTCGGGGGGATTACCGATCCCCTCATTCTAGTTTTGATTTCATGTGTTCTAGTTTTGTTGGGGAGGGCGATTTCCTGGCTTCCCTTGCTATTGGTTTTACTTGTTATTTCTTTTCTTCTTCCCCAATTTTTTTGGATAAGGAGGATTAGTCACGTTTAGCTGCTTGAATTGTTGAGTTTGTTGTGTTGGATTTCTATTATGTATGGTGTCTTGCACCTATGCCATTTGTGGATGTGATCCACGATGTGTGTAGAGGTATTTTGCTGAAATTTGTTAGAATCTCAAAACCTAGATTATGTCGTATAGGTAATTGGAAATTCCTGATAAAGGTAATTGGAAACTCAAAAGTGGAATAAGTCCTAGATGGTAAATTGAAATACAATTTGATCATCATGCTTGTAAGGGTTCTCTGAAACAGTTGAAGGAAAACAATGTCCTCAACTATACTATTAGGCAAACACCATAGGTGAAATGACATCACATGGTTTGTTGGATCGTCACCTTGTTTTCCCTTGAATTTTGGAATATCCGATGGGAGCTTGGGGGAATGCTAGTCCAAGTTGCATCGTGTAAAATGGGGTCGTTGATTAGCTTAGATAAATCCTTGAGATTTAGACTCTCCATAAATGGAAGTGATCAACCCGGCATTTTCTTTTGTGTGTTACCTCCTCCAAGAGGTGGAGAGGGAGGTGGAGGGGGTGGCAGCGGTCTGGTGGAGACAAGGTGGAGGAGTGTAGGTGATCTGGGAGGTGAGCTAAGAATGGTTTTTCCAAGTAAAGTTGTTTCTATCATGATCTCCCTGGTATGCCCCCATCATGATGGTATCCCTTGTGGTTTATGGGGAGGTAGTGTGGGAACTCCTCTTTGAATAGGAAGATGTCCTTGCAACCTGAGAGACTGCCTAATGTTTCTTTGTTTAGCAATGGTTATGGTTGTGTGATATAATGGAAGTAAGGATGAAGGGAATAAAACACAATTGAACATATCCAAAAATATGATAACTACAATAACATATGCAATACAGTGCAGGTGTATAGCTATGGTTCATTTTTTTTATGCAAGTGATACCAAGATTTGGTTCTTTTTAATTATGTTTATGATATTGTGTAATAAAAAGAAAAAAAATGTATATTCCATAATTGACTTAATGCCCTTATTCTCAAATAGTCACTGGGACTTCCAATAGCTCTCTTGTCAGTGGTTATGAACCCACCAAAGATTGCTAGTGAATGTAATCTAAAGAATCAATTATATTGATGAGTATTGGGGCTATGTTATGAAAGGATTGAAAACATTTCCAATAAACAATGAAATATGAATTAGGTGCAAATGCATCCCACAAATGCTACCTTGTGATGATCCTAGTTCTTGGCCACTAAGATACCCACATCAAGTGTGGATAATGGGTTCATCCTCAAGCAGTAAAGTGTCGCCTTCACAAAGAATTGGGTGGCTCGATGTGGTGAACATAAACAACTATACCTTGGATTTTGCTTCCTTGGGCAATGTGCTTCCTTATCTAGGTTTGATCACACTTGCTTATAGAAGGATTTAATAAGTCCCCTTAAAGTCAACAACCATTAAGTTTAAAAAATGTAGAAGATTGGTGGGCATTATTTGGATTCCTATCCCAATCAATACTAAACTAACTAAAATGTTGTTTTGTGACCTCCTTAACGGAGAATTTTAGTTGCTTGAGAATTACGATGCGATGTTTATTTTATGAGGGTCCAAATTTCAATTAAAGGTGTGACAAGGGAGGAATTTCAAACCTTCCAATCTTTTTTATTCATCTAGATCACTAATAAGTGCAAGATAAAGAGCATACTTGATTAGAGTCTTTAGGTCCCTTGTTGTGTGCTTCAATTGGGAGATACACACAAATGTTTGTAAAAGTGAAAATTTGCAAGTAAATTAAGAGCATGATAAAGCAAAGAAATGTGGACATTGGTGGTTTGTTACTCTTTCTAATTAACCTCTCAATGTGAATTGATGTTTGCAAAAGACAACTAATACAAATTTGGAATGTGCAAATTAGGGAGGTATTTGATCAAATCTTTCACTTTGTTTTGATTTTCTAGGATCACCTATGAGTGCAAGGCAAAGAGCATACTTGGAGAAAGAGGAGTCTCAAGGTCCATTGTTTGTGTGAAGAAGTGAGCTATTCTAACTTTGCTTGAAACCAAATAAATATGAAAGAAGGAATGAAAAATAAACTAATGTAAGTTATCTCAATTGCCTAGACTAATAATTTATATGAACAGCAAGTATGTAATGATGTAGTCAAGTTCTAGTGAGAACTAAGAGGTCCCTTGAAAACCTCAAATCCTTTTTCCTAATAACATCTAAAAAAATTACTTTATACTCCCTATTTGAGCTACGTGATTTAATTACTAGACAAATAAAAACAACTTATGAGTTGTTTATTAATTTCTTATTCATTGAACAACCATTGAAACTACATTTGTGATGAACTAAGATAAAAAGACAAAAAAAATCACAACCACGCATATTTTTGTCCCACGGATGCATAGTCACGCATGCATATAGTTACATAGGCCACACAAATTTACCCAACATGTAAATGAAAGGAATTTTGTGTAGTAGAATGGATGTCGAAGAGAAAGTTGCATGGAAATTGCGCAAAACAGACACTCGGAATCGTGTTTTCTGAAAAAATGGTGGAAATGTGCCTTAATCTTGTAAATATTGAGTGTTGAAGGGATGAAAAAAAGGAACTAAGTTATCAAGCAAATGAAAACTTATATATGATGAAATAAATAAAAGGAGTAGTGGAGTCGCCACCATGATGGAAAATTGTCACATGGGTGAGTAGTATTCCTTCTATTTATCCTTGTAGGTTGTAGTAAGGAAATAGTTGTTAGATGCGGGTTAGTGTTCCATACATCAAATGGAAAATAAATACTTAAACAAAGAAATAAAAGTAAAAATGGACAAGTGTTAAGAAAAATAGAAGAAAGGGGAAGAATTTGCTAAACTAAATGATATTTTCCCAATGGTAAAGCTTGTTACAATAGTGTCACCTAGGATATGGAGGCTTCAAAGGAAGACAAAAAAATCCCATATTGAAGGTCCCTTTTTTCCACACAAATTCTTGATAAAAAAATTAGAACAATGGAGAAAAAAATTTTCTTCTTGAAGAAGAAGACATGGGAGCCTTAGATGCCAAATTGTGGTAAGAAATGGGTTGAAAGATGAGCTCTCGCACCAATCCCTGTAGCATAACTTTGCTCTAGATTTCTCTCTAATTAAATCACACCCATGGATTCCTTTTATATTCCAAATGGAGGCCTCGAAACATCTAGTTCCCAATGTGAATGCTCTTGCTCATGAATTGGTCCTGCAAGTACACGAAGGGGGGATATTGAATGTTCCCAAGCATGTGAAGAGTCCAATTCAAATTTTGGAGCCAAGATAATTGTTATGAGCCTTGAATGCAACATGGAGGTAGGTGGTCCCATCCCTGATACAACCATGCAAGTTTCAAATAATAAGTCGTGCTGATCTTCATGGGTTTCGAACCAAAAGTTGTGTGGTTTTCTAGAATTAATGACTTTGTCATTCTAAGGTTCAACTCTCATTGTGAATTTGATGAGGATGTATTTAATGAGTTGCATGCCATATGTTGATGATGTCCTCCTGCAATATTAGCCAAAATTTTGCATGTGTGCGAGATTCATGTGTTAACAATTTTCTTATAAACGTATTTACGATTCCTTACTTCATAAAACTTGCACCAATGGGCACAATGGATTCCTCTTACAGTATGGTGGTATAATGCCACTTATCATGAATCTAGTAAAATGACACCATATGAAGCAATCTATGGAAAAAATACCTTTTCAATGGATTACAAGAATCTCTAACGTCTTTGTAGTCAAAAATACACTTTGCACCAAGGATTCCATCCTATGTACACTTAAGGACAATTTGGTTGTGGCTCAAAATAGAATGAACCAACAAGTTAACCAACATTGCTGAGAATTTTTTTTTTCATAAGGGGATTGAGTGTTTCTTTTCTTTCAACCTTATAATCAAACATAACTCAAAGATAAACTCCACCATAAACTAGCACTGAAGTTCTATACACGTTATAAGATTATCCATAGCATTGAACAAGTGGATTACAAGCTAGCTCTTCTAGACCACTCCAAGGTTCATCTAGCCTCTCATGAGTCTTATCTCAAGAAGGTCATGCGATCAAATTGTGAAGTGAAAACCAAGTAAAATAAATATTGGGTTCCAAAGAGCATCAATTGTGCCAATGAATAATCCAACAATTCCTAATCCAGTGGAAATAAATGTATCTAGAAGATGCCACATGGGAACTAGACATGATTCTACAACAATTCACCCACCTTTAGCCTTTAGGAAAACATGGCTCTTGAAGGGGGATGGTATGTTAGGGTCCTACCCTATCCTCCCTACTTTAGGCTACCTAGGATTTAGTTAATTAATGTATGCATATATATCCCTTGAATAGTAAATACCCATTAGATACGAGTGTATAGATATTGACAGTAACAAGGTAATCTTTTATCAATAAGGTAGTTATACTTATTAATGATGGGAACGCAATTATTTAGAGGTTTTTTTTTATTGAGAATCCAGTAAAAGAGCTATAAGGAGGTTAAATAATTATTTTTCAAGTATTGTTGTATTTAGAACTATGCTCAAGTGAAAGGTCACCCCACCTTATGAGGAAAGTGAACATCGTTTTTCTCTTTTATTATCATAATACAAGGTTATATTCTACATTATTACATTTCATTTGTCTCTTATATCAAGTTTTCTTCATTATAATATATGTATACTTGGTTTGTGTTTTGATTTTAAGGGTTAAGGAGAACTACAAATGGTATCAAAGCTCTTTCTTGAGCTTGCACACCTCCATATCTTAGCATTTTTTTTCATTTGATAAGTAAAATTGTAGTTAAGGAAGAATACAAAAAATACAAGTCATGTCCCCTGGTTAGACACCTTTGTAACCTCTATTGGTACCCTTCAAGTAGTACCACATCAAACAACACTTATGTATGGAATTGTCTTCCATGTTCCCTTGTGTATATTGGAAACAATTTAGGCGCACCTAAAACCATATTTATATAAATCAGTGACCATCTTGTTTCTATAGTACATTGAGAACAACACTTAGGGAGATCAATCTCATGTACCATGGTATCGGTTAATATGGATAAGGGTACAATTTATCCTCCTTGGTGTCATAAAAGATATGATTGAGTACTATCGCTGGAATCCCTTTGGTATATTAGAGAGTTATAGCACTTGACATCCTTCTATCCTTAGAACCCTATGTTGAAATTATTATTGATACTGAGAGGGAGTGTGAATCTGTATCATGTGTAGATATACCAATTATTCACTTTGAAAACATGCACCAATATCAATTTAACACCACATCAATAAAAACATATTGTGTGCAAATATTCAGAGAAAATTTTATATACATATGTAAAAATGATATTATAGAGAAAGACAGGAGACACACAATCTCCACTAGTGTGAGAACCGAATCACTCAAAAATTCCTCTGATTGGGACACCAATCCGACTGGAAAGCACCAACTTACAGACTGTAGGCTTCAACCTCTGAGGACACCCATCCTCCGCGCAAGCACCAACTTGTTGAACCAAGCTCCAACCTGTGACGACACCAATCCTTTGTGCAAGCACCAAATTGTAGTGTTCAAGCACCAACCTAAGTGAAGAAACTGATCTCCTTTCCTTGCCCCATCCAACTAGCACATCTGCTCACACAAAGCTTTGCACTCTGCTATACTAAATGCGTGCTCTTCCACTAGTTCAACTTAAGTTGTTGTTTCTCTTACACTGTGTTACACCACTGATACACTCTTCAACATAGATTTTGTGCGCGCACAAACACACACACACACATCCATATGTATCTTGCACCTTTTCACAAATGCTAAGATCTGCACATCTGCTCCTTGTGTTCCTGCATTTCCTATTGCCTTGGGCACTTCATCAAATCATAATATCACTCCATGTGTTCTTCAAAGCTTACTTTTCACTCCTTGACTTCACTTCTTACTTATACTTCACTTGTGCAAACAATGCATCCACAATTCAGGGCTTCTCTAAACGGTAACACCCCTTCTTCCTTAATTTTTGGACAAGCTTACCCACGCATATGCCACTTTTCTTAACTTGCACAAATGGAGTACCATGATTGTGTGGGTCTTATGCACACTAGTTCATTTTCTTGGTGGGACTTGCACACTTGGGACCATCACTCAGTTAGTATTTCTTGTTGGATTACCATTACTTGGTAGGTCTTGTGCACTTCCAACACTTGCATGCATATTTCAATATACTTCTTCAAACTGGCCCAAAGACACTAAGTCCTCTTTGACATATACTTTGAAGTATCACGACTAGGTGGGATTTAGGTCTTGTGCACATGGTTTTATTTACTTCTTCAAACTGGCACGTAGAAACTAAGTCCACTTTGACATCACTGACAACCAAATTTCAACAATATCCCCCTTTCGCATTGATGTCAACACCTTATGAAGATGTGCTCATCCTAATCATGAATTCCACTATTCTGCTTGCAAACAATACAATGATCCCCCTGTGTTCATGCCAATTTGATACAATGAGCCCCCTGTTTTCATTGTAGTTTGATCTGTTGCTTTGCGGTGCACCCTTCGATCAATATTTATCTGCTTTTTTTCATTTATTCATGCTTCCTGCATTGTTCTCTATCCCTAATACATGCTTCGTGATATCTCTCCCTGCTCCATGGTATCTCCCTGCTTCATGATATCTCTCCCCCTTTGACATCAATGGAAAAGGGATACTCTCCCTACTTTGTTACTCTCATTTTCACTGTTGTGGATTGGGAATGACACCTAGTTTATGCCTGAAATATTCGAAAGTATTTATTGGGAGCGGCTTCATGAATATGTCTACAATATGTTCCTTGGTGTCCACATAGTCAAGTTTGATTGTGTTTTCAGTGACTTGTTATCTAATAAAGTGATATTTGATTGGAATGTGCTTAGTTTGGAGTCCATGAGAGGATTATTAGAAATGCTAATTGCACTTGTGTTGTCACATACGATTGATATAGGTTGATCAAATTCTACTTGAACATCTTTCAGAGTTTGTTTCATCCATAGAACATGCATGCAACATGCTGTTGCTGCAATGTATTTTGCTGCTGTTGTAAATAACAAAATGGTGGAGTGTTTCTTGCTCAACCAAGACACTAAGCAGTTACCCAAGAAAAATCCTGCTCTACTTGTACTTCTTTTGTTATCAATTTTTCCTGCCCAATCTGCGTATGTGTATGCAATTAGGTTCAAGTCATTACTTCATGGATACCATAGACCGAAATCTAAAGTCCCTTTCAAATATCTGAAAATTATTTTAACAACTTGAACTTGTGTTTCCTTAGGTGCGTCTTGAAATCTTGCAGCCATCCCTACAACTTGCATTATGTCTGGTCTTGAGGATGTTACATACACAAAAATTTCAATCATTGATCTATAAATTTTTTGATCAACTTCCTTTGCTTCATCTTCCTTTCTTAATTTGTAGCCTGTAACTATGCGGGTACACATGGGCTTGCACTCTTCCATATTAAATATTTTCATCATTTCTTTTACATAGTTAGTTTGAGGGATAAATATACCATCATATAGTTGAGAAATTTGGATTCCTAGAAAGAATCACAATTCTCCAAGCATTAACTTTTCAGACCCCTTCTACATGTTCTTAGAAAATTCTTGGCTTAGTTTTTCGTCGTTGGTTCCAAAAATGATATCATCCACATATACTTCTACAACAATCATATTTTCATGCTCAATCTTTACATACAATTGTTGTCTACATTTCCTTTTATGAAACCTTGTTGTTGTAGATACTTGTCTAGTCTTGAACATTGTTGTAGCCACAACAGATCCCATCTTGTACAGACAAGATGGGAGACCCTATTGAAATCTTGGTTTTATTCACTAAGTCCATTTTTTGAAAGCAAATTGTTTGTTTCTTTAATTTTGGTTGAAGTTTGCTTAATGATGTCCAAAATAAAATATGAAACAAATTGAACTTTCCGCACTTCCAATTCACTTAATAAATTTAAGGAACAATTAAGATTGAAGTCAGAGGTTAGGAAATCATATGTCTGTAAAAATGATCGGACATTCTGAATCCGACTTCTTTTATGTTTTATTTTGTTAATTTCAATAGTTGGAATTCAGTGACAAATTTCTCAAAATTAATTTAAGTTTCTCAACTTCCTGACTCTGCTTCTTTCTACTTGAATATCAACACTCGAATGTTGAGGAACCCATAATTATAATTTTGATTTCACTCCCAACCTCCGACTCCCGACTTTTCCAAATTGTTGATCAATTGAGGAAGTCAGTGGTTGGGAGGTTATCAACCTATGTATTGAGTTCAGTCCCGTCTCTCGACTCTCGACTCTATCCAAATTAAAGTAATTTGCGGATGTTGGAGGTCAGGACAGTGATAGCTTTTGTATTAAAATTTTCCCCGAATCTCGACTCCCGGCCTTTTCCATTGAACATGTACTACAAAAATAAGAGTTCGAGATTTTTTTTTACCATTGTAGCAATCCTCTTACCTCTTCCCAACTCCCGACTTTTCGGAGCTCCACACTGACATTTCTACTTCATGTTCAAAAGTTATGATCTCGCACGTGCCAAAATATTTTGAAATATGTTCCTAATTAATGAAATCATCGGGAGATTAAAATATAACCATCAATTTTGGGGAAATTGGATCATAATTAATGCACAATTGATGCGGTCCTAATACAGGGTTTACTTAATCGAAATTTGAATATTTTGGCCATTACAACACAATGAACTTGAAGTTCAACGTCTCATATTTTCCTATCTTTGCGAAGTGAATTGCATCAATACGTTCGAATAGTTTCATAATTTAGCAGGTATATACCATTTTATTTTAGTTTTTAAAAATTGTTGATGTACTGAATTTTAATTGAGTTTGTTTCCATTCGCAGGATTAATTATCTCCCACCATGGCCAAGTGAACTAGGTCCAAATATACTACAGAATATTTGAAGTTCAAGGACCCCAATTTTGGATTCTATTGAGACACTGATGCACGGGTAGCCGACACACTTTGCCTGGATTGGGATAGGATATACAACATATTCGTCAGGGATGACTTCTCAAAGTTCAAGGAGGAAGCCCCGATTTACCAGAAAATAATCAATTCCCGGTTCCATACTATTGTTGCGCGACATGCTTTCATGCGATATACTGACATGGTGAAATGGATTATAGACTATGTAGACATCTTGAACAACACATTCAAGGATATGAACCATTTGGTTTATGCTTCATTCAAGCTGGATAATTTTTCCATAATGTATGCTCTAAAGGCCCCATGGTAGCTACTCACACAAGAACTCATAAGGGAATTTGAGAGAAAGCAGGAACTTGATGTTCTACTTAAAAAATGGATGGCTAACCCTGGAATCTTCATCTTGAAGACAAATAGGAAATATCCAATTTTCTTACTTAGAGATTCGTACAAATTGTTGACGGCCATGTTATGCAAATTTTATGGGATAGACACATGTCAATATTTCAAATTGCAATGGGTTCATTTGCAACATTACATCTCTAAAACAGGTAAAAATTCAACCGGGCTCAAATATTATTTGTCACTTTCAAAGATGTTATTTCCCATGCTCAAAAGACATCGTCCATAAAAAATCCCAATTTCTATATGTTACCTTATAGATATTGTGTGTGCTTGTTTTGCTTACCATGCCATGAGTTGGCATTGGACTCGAGA
This sequence comes from Larix kaempferi, assembly GCA_027924585.1. Taxonomy (NCBI): domain Eukaryota; kingdom Viridiplantae; phylum Streptophyta; class Pinopsida; order Pinales; family Pinaceae; genus Larix; species Larix kaempferi. The sequence continues at coordinate 7,323,310 of BSBM01001357.1, read as the reverse complement.
AAAACCCCTATCCATATTTAATGTTCAATCCTTTGGGAAGACAATTACGTTCCCTATATTTATGATAGTGTGATAAATATCAGTGTTGTGTATTTTTCCATCTTCAAGAAGAACTCACCTAGGGTTTCAGAGAATTCCATATCCTTGATTTACACTATGGGATATTGGTACATTGGAGAATAATTTACCTATATCAAAATTTGGGGCAGCAAATTAGTCTACCTGCTGCCAAGGATTGTTCCCAACAGGATGGTCTTGATGAAGGTAGCTTTCCAAAAAGTCTATGATGGAGTGCATGGTCAATTCCATTCTTCAAAGAGGAGGGATTGGCCTAAGTTCCCTTTATATATTGGGGATTTGGCTATTCAGAATGTACCTCATGGCATCACTCTTGCCAAATAATTTGACTGGTTAAAGCTTGATTTTTCATAGAAGAGAATGCATGAACCGAAATGCCTTATAGCATAACATTTCATACAGGCCCATTTGAAAAATACTTAAGTGCATGAACTACAGCTTGATGATTCTTTGTATCAGAATGTACATAGCTTCGAGGAAGTGCTTAGAAAATTGGTTGATGCATACCAGAGAATCCTTGTGCATGAGTCTCAGAGGAAACAAAGACTCAGGGTGATGGAAGAAAGAAATAGGATTTTCCAACAGCAGCAAGATGCTGCTAGGGAAGCCATGAAAGCTAAAAACAAAGCCATAGTGTTAATCTCAACTTCATCTCATCTTGGTGCACAACAAAAATTGGATAAGAAGAAGGGAAAACAACCTATGAAAATGTTCAAACTACTCAAGCTCTTCAAAGCAAGTAATCTGCTTATACTGAATCTGTTTATGATGTTGCTTTTGTTCCTAGAATACCCCCAAATATACTTGTGAAAATTGAAAATCCATCTAAATTAATTGTCAACCCTCCACTCCATACATTGAGTACTGACATCATTGATTTGGAGAAGGAACAACCTGTGGAAGTGATTAATCCAACACTAGTAGTCCAAGATCCTTCCCATACATCTGTTATGGACATCGTTCAAGTTTTTAATGGTAAATTCCTCATCCATATCCAGATAGTGGTTTGTTAGAAGTGCTTACTGTTGATGATCATATTCAGCAGTCCACTTCAAATTCACCACATGATACGTCTCCTACCCATAATCCACCTGACACAGTTACTCAATCTTCTGATCCACCTACTCCAATTGCATTAAATACTTTGGTGGACCTTGTCACTTCACAATAGTTTACAACTTCTCAGTTAGATCCTCCGCCATCTCAAAATATTACTCCTTTACATTCGGAAGCGAATGCCCCTCCTATTCAATTTACTACAGTTCCTTATACAAGTCTTCCAACAACTTCTTCTTCCCAATTTGGCCTTCCATTATCCCAAAATCCATGTCAGTCAATAGCTACTACTACTAGTCAATCATTGCCTGCCATTCATTCTAAAGAACTATTAGTTTCTGCAGTTGAAGACTCAATAGATTTTCGTGAAGATGTTGTAGTGGTATTGGGAGATTTTTGTTTCCATAAGAGGACAAATATTTCTATGGATTTCATTTAAGGACTCCCCAAATATGGAGGGAAGACAATGATTTTGGTTGTGGTTGCTCGCCTCTACAACTATAGTCATTTTTGTGCCCTCAGCCATCCCTATACATCCTCCTCAGTCGCACAAATTTTCCTGGATTAGATCTTCTGTCTTCATGAAATCCCTTCTTCCATTGTCTCGGATCGCGATGCAAATTTCACCAATCATTTTTGGACAGAACTATTTCGCCACACTGGCACCAAACTAAAGATGAGTTCATGGTCTCACCCACAAACAGATGGTCTGACTGAAATTACCAATAGATGTTTGGAAACTTATCTTCATTGCTTCACCTCCGAACAACAACCTCAGTGGGAGAAGTGGATCCCTCTCGCTGAATGGTGGTACAATACTGCATCTAAAATGACTCCATATGAAGCAATCTATGGTCAGGCACCGCTAGTTCTTATTCCATACATCCTCAGCAGTTCACCATTTCAAGAAATTGACACGGTTCTTCGAAACCACAATCAGATTCTTTGCATTTTGCAGTACAATATTCACATGGAAAGAATTCGAATGAAACAACAAGCCGATCAACACTGTTCTGAGCACACTTTTGAAACAGGTGATATCGTTTTTCTTCATCTACAACCTTCCAAGCAATCCTCCTTGAAACTTAAAGGGATTCATAAGCTTGCTCCAAATTTCTATGGGCCTTATAAGGTTCTTCAGAATATTGGGTCCGCTGCTTATGAATTGGAAGTTCCTCCTTCTTCCCGCATTCATCAAGTATTTCATGTCTCTAGTCTGATGAAATTTCTTGGGACCAACATCTGAGGACAAACTATTTTACCAGAATTTGAGAATGAAGGATCCATCCTTTTGGAACCAGAGGCCATCCTCAATAGGCGTACTCGTCAGCTTTGCTCTCGATCTATCACAGATCTATTAATTCAATGGCACGAAATGCAACCAGAGGATGCTATATGGGAACCATTCCTTCAGATTCAGCATCAATTTCCACATCTAAAGCTTTGAGGACAAAGATTTTTCTAAGGGGGAGAGGATGTTAGGAACCCATGTCAACCCTTCTCTTTACTTTGTTAGTAAATTGTTGTTGGACACATATGCTTTGTAAGTCGTCCCGTAGTATTATATGTTACATGGTATTGATCCATAGTATTGGTGCATAGACTTAGTATATAAGTAAATGTTGAGGCCAATGAAGGAATCCAGAAGTTATTTGTATTGATCTTGCACAAAGGAGATTGCTCCCTCGAAGTGGCCCGCGATCAATAAATCTATTAAGGAGATTGCATTTTCATTAATTAATTGTTGGAGGTTCCTCACACCATTGATTATGTGGATAGATACATGTCCGAGATGGAAACACAAAGAGGTAAAAATTCTCTTGGAAACAATAATGGTTTTATTGATATATCTAACATTGTTTTGTTTTCTGTGCAGCAGCAAAGGCATCTATGGATGCTATATAATGCCTTCAGAATTCATAGCAGGATATGGGAGTTTCACTTGAGTCAGTTGGGTGAGACATGTAACAGTGTTGTGATCCTTAGTACCAGTGTGCATATGGCACATGAGGAGCTTCATGCCCTATTGGAGAGGCTCACAAAATTTTAGATTAGCATTGGGAGTGATGAACTTCCAATTTGGTTGTGGGATCTTGGCATTCCTCATAGTGATAGATTGTTTTAGATGTTAGTGATGGATGTGGGAGTGCAGCACAGGTAGTGGGATACTAGTATTGTGTGGTTTGGGTGTATTAGACACTCTGCATTTCTCAGGTTCATTTGGGACCCTGGGATCATTTTGGGACTTAGTTGTTTTAGATTGGATAGGGGCAAGACTAGTAGGATGTATGTAGCTATCTCTTAAGGGGATTGTTAGAGTTCATGAGCACCGTAGAGTCATGATCAGTGATTCAGACACACTTCCTTTTCCAGTATTCAAATTTGAGGATGGTTGTACGATGAGAGAATTCACTTGGATGCCTATGTAGGCTACCATCCATGTTGAAAGATTTAGTTTTTGCAAATATTTCATCTTGGATATCTAGGAGAGGGAAATGAAGATAGAGTATGACATTTGGATGGTTGTGATCAAAGTGGCGCAACAACAACATGGTGGTTCCTTTCTGATATTAGCCGGGGATCTTAGAAATAGAACTACAATGCAAACTTTCAATAGTTGATACAGAGGCAAGATTCATTTTTGGTTTTCATATGATGAGACCCTTAGTAGACTAGTTGTTGGGGAGTTGATTGAGTGATTTTAGAGTAGAGTTACTCTTCTTGATGGAAGTGGTCAGGAGTTTTCCTATGACAACATTTTGCAGGACCATACTTTGAGAAAATTATTTAACCTTCTTCCTATTGAATGGGAACCATGACATCATTTTCAGCCTCAGTGTGGTGCATATTGTGAAGTGTAGAGTTTTTTTTTTTGTAATGTTTCAAAATTCTATTAATCGAGAAGAGTTAAAAATACAATAGTAAGTATAGTCTGTGGTGGCCTTAACAAAAATATCCTCCACCCATGGAGATCAACAGGATCATAGAGGTTCTGATCAAAATTATACAAAAATCCCTACCCAATGTAGGGAGACCAAGGTAATCTAGTAGTAATGTCATAGCCATTAAAGCCTAAAAACTAGTAGGCTGGTGCACTATGTAACATACTAAGAAACATATTAAAATAAAGTTGTTGAAAAACACAGGGAGGAACCTCCTTAATGGGGCACTAAAGGTGCTTCTGCATAAGAGGGAGTTTCTTCCAGGATTGGGAAACCATAGTAATTTTTGTCCTCCGAGTATTTTACATGGGGCTGAGTGTCTTTCACGGGGAGTTTAATTAGAAGGAGCACAGTCTTCTGACCAACGGGAGCATTTCCATCCTGATCGCTACGAATTATTTTTGTTAGAACAAGGCCCATGGTGGAGGGGACGGGGAAGGAGAGATGAGTTGGCTCCTTGCCTTTCATCTGGAACAGGTTCTTGCCTCTCTATTTGTACATCTCCTTTCAATGTGGAGTGACTAGGTTTCCAGGTGTCGCGTTAGCTTTAGTAGCCGAAGGGGAGACTCCGTGAGCACTGCCACCTGGACATAAGTCGCGACGGAGGTGTCTAGTAGGGGCGTAAGAATCCCAGCTAAGGGTGTTCTCCAGACTGTTGAGAGTGGCTACCATATTTGGTAGGGTGGATCTCAGGGTCTGAGTAGCATGTCTTGTAGTGGACCAATTGGATAGCATGTCATCTATAAGTTCTCCCAACATATTCTTCAGCAGCCAGTAAGGATCCAAAGGATGTTCCTTACTCCCCTTGGAGAGATTGTCTACAATCAGCCTTGCTTCCCAATTATCAATGAGCAAGAAAAATAGAATGTATACCTACGCTCCATATCCTTTCCTAGTTTTCCTTGTTTCCTGATGGGCGTCATTCTTCTTTCTCCCTTTAGTGCCTTTCGGTTGTCCCATGGAATTAGTGCAGAGGATAGAGCGAATGTGAGAGAACATGAGCTCGTGGAGCGCAGGATCAGGAGGATCCCAGGTCGCAGCCCAAAACATAGTGATGATCATGGCTGAAAGTCGAGACGATATACCTTTGAAGAGACTGGAGTTCCAATTCGCTGGAAATATTAACACCGCACGCCAGAGAGACATGGGGATGGTGCACGAACTACCAGGTCAGGCTGGTTGAGAAGACATTGCAAGTGGGAGGCTTAAAGAGTCTAGTGATCTGATGTCACTTCATTTGTAGGATTGATGGTAGCATTTCCACGGGGCTGTTGCTCATGCCCAGGTGTCGTGCTCGTTGGGGCCCATGTGTTGCTGCCACTACTGCAACCCGCATCCGGGGATTGTGAAGTGTAGAGTTGATGACTTGGTCCACTTAAAATTGTATCCTTATACATAGTCATCACTAAGCAAAGAGGCAAAAAATCAATGAACAACAGTTGGCGATGAAGAAAAAGCATTACCACTCCTAGATTTAAATTTCTTGAGGACAAGCAATCTCGGGCGGGGAGGACTGTCATGTACCCAAATTTTTAATTCTAATCCCTTGATGAAAATAATTAAATTTGGCCTAAAGTTATTAGGTAAATTCATAAATTTGAATGTATGAGGCCAAATATTTATTTTTAATGCAAGATTTATTTAATTTGGTCAAGGAGGGCATATAGGAGGCTGATTGGGACCCATATGAGGTGTCTTTCTCCATAAAAATGGTAAAAAGCAACTAAAATAAGGAAACGTAGAAAAGCGGTAAGAAAAAGGAAAGCAACATAAAGCAGGAAAGCAGCATAAAAGATAGAAGCTTCCATATTTTTGCAATAAGGCTCACGAAGGATTAGAAACAACAGGAAAGCACCAAGGAATCTCATTAAAAGCTACAGGGTCCAAATTTAGCTAGTGAGGGTGCATTGGAGGTTAGAGTGGGTCCACATGGTAGTGTAACCTTCCTAAAAATCAATCTAAGAAACTCTAACTCAAATTTCAAGGATGGTAAATGTTTTAATTGATCAAATAACACTATAAATGGATGCTAATGTGTCATGAATGATTATTCTCTCGTATTATTCAACTTTTACTATTATTTTTGGTGAAAATTCTAGGAGGGAAAAAAGCCACCATAACTTTATAAAATGATATGAGATAATCCTTAGAGGATATTTCGGTATTTTGTTGATTGAATTGAATATATCTATGATTTTAATTGCTTGGGTGATGTTCCCCTGACAACCAGTTCGGAAATGTGCCCCTTTTGTCTAGTGTAGCTAGTTAAAGCAATTCAACTAGTGATTGAGGAGTTGGACACCCTATCCATCTCATTGAGATTCATGAAACAAATACATCATTAGATCAGTATACAAATGATTTTATGCAGGGTTTGATTTAGGTAATTTTAGGTTCCAAATCTCTATCCAGTTAGAGATTTAATTACAGTGTTTGTGTAGTTCCAATTTTGTAGTGTTTCGGTGTGTGGTTAGAGGGTGCACTAGTTGGTGCCCAAATATTGAGGAGTAAAACCTAATGGATTTCTAAAATCAGTGGTGACATCAAAACACATCGTTATTGCAGACCATAACCCTTGGTCTGCATTCTTTAATCCAAGTTAGAAGCATTTCCCAGCATAGTTCCAATTCCAAGCCCCTCTCTCTCTCTCTCTCTCTCTCTTTGCAATTCTATTGTCATTTCTTGTTCAAATTTATAGCAAATAATATATGAAATATTGCATATCATACAACATCCTCATATGTACTGTCATTAGTCTTCCATTAATAATAAAACTACTTAGTCTCTTGACCCCAGTTTGATAGTAAATTGTGTTGTCAATATTTACTAGGTTTTGCACTATGAGCCTGTAAATAAAAAATCAATTGTAACATCATTCCAAAATGGTTTTGAAGTGTGAGATTTTCAATTACTAGGAACTAGATTCATAAGACAATTTCACCATGGAATATTTCAGACAATGAGAGAAGAAGAGTAAAGAAGATAAATTGTGGAAATCACTCTGTGTCTTATTCATTGATATGATAACAATATATAATACATACTCCATGGATAAAATTGAATTCCTTTGAGGCAATATGGAAAGAGCAAAAAGAGAAGTCTTAGAAAAGACAAGAAACCCCCTAGGTGGCCAAAGCAGTTTCCAAAAATGTCCTAGAGGCTCACGAATTTAGTAAGTATGGTATGGCAGCTCATGAGTGAAGTTAATGGAATGTGATGATGGCTTTAGAAGGTTATATATGATGTGTAGGTTGAATTGGTCAAGTGGCAAAAGATTCCAAGTCAACTAGCTTTATCTTTTCCACCAGAAAGTAGAAAAAATAGGACAAAGCTAACTAAATCAGGATAGTGTCTTTCTAATTTAGGAATGGAATAAAATCAAACAGAATCCAAGGAAATCTTATCCAGAATCTATCAAAATTCATTTTTGTGAATGAGGATAGCATGTGGTCCACCAAAAGACAAAACTGGCCTATTCTACCTAGTCAAAACTCAGGAAATTAATCATAAATGATTAATTAATTTTATCCTAAGTCTAGAATGACATAGTGGGTTTTTTAAATGTTCCAACACGAAGTCCTTACATACATGTGATAGGGTCAATTTGTTTCCATTATTGCACTAGAAGCAGAGAGTTTTCCACATAATTCATGGAGAAATTGCCTTTGGTCATTTTGGCGTACCCAAGTGTGATGTACCTTGAAATTTGCATACTGTCAAAGCAAGACCATGAGTAAAAATTACGACAGTATGGTGTGTATTTAGTTTTTAGATAATCATACAAAACTCTGTTTCAAAATTCATGAACCTGTGGTAGTGTTTGGGAAGTCAACTATTCGAGAGCTTCCTAGTGCCAGTAGGTAGAATACACTACCAAGAGTTTCCATCTCTCTGATATCCATAAAATGTCTTGGAAGTATAATTGAGGGTCCCTGATGTCAATTAGGATGTATTAGGATCCATCCCTTACCTCATATCATAAAATCATTTGGGTTCGATTCCATTTGGGAAGAGCTGGAAAAAGGCAGTATTTAGCCTCCCAAAAGCTAGAAACTGCACCTAGTTTTCAAATTTCCAATCCATGTTTAGAACTGGAGTTAATATCTCTAATTTTTAGATTGGGGAAATTAGACGTTTAATTTGTATTTATATAAAAACTTAATAAATGTTAAGGGAATTTTGATATAGACTCTTTCTAACATTCTAATTAATACACTGAGATGTGGATTATTCTTAATCTTGTGAAATAAGCATGGATGTTTTGTAAGGAATCTAATTTGTTGTTTTAGATTATCTTGTAAAGGTGTTAGTATAATTTACTTAGCAAATATTGATAATTTGGAATAGAAATTAATTTTTTTTTTAAATATTCTTCTTATTTGATCATTAGAATATTGATTAATTTATTTTTGAACTTTTTGTAAAACCAATTATCAAATTTCCTAAAGGGTAAATATTAATTTATTATATTCCTTGAGTTATTTTAAAATCTTTTAGAATTATTATATTTGTCTTTAAGTAGATTTTTTTAAAACGAAAAGAATTTAAATATTTTAAATTTCATTGAAAGGTTGATGGGTCATCAATCCATAGGGTTTTGCCACTCAAAAAAGGAAGATTCTAATTGGGCCTCTTTTATGATTTTAACACATTTGGTTGATGTTGGGTATTTTTCCCATCAACACTTGACTACTATGCACCATCATACTCATGTGGTTCTTCTCCATTTAATAATGTAGTAGTGGAAGATATCATAGTTTGTCTTATTTATACATACATGGAGAAAATACCAAATGCCTAGCATGCTTTCCCTCTCTTCCTTGCAATCCCCATTTTTCTCTCACACTGCCACTGCCACTTCCACCAACCCCTTCTTCTTGTAGCATCCTACAAATTGGGCATCATTATTTTGCACCCTTGAGAGATCTCATAGAACCACCAAGACACAATGATGTTATTGGGAGCATCCTTTCTCTTTAAAAACCATTTTTAAATAGAGTCTTATTCCATATACATCAACAACATCACCAATATGTTTCACATGGATATTGTAGTCTATTCAATATCATTATGGTAAAATGAATGTATGCTAGTCTAGGCACACATACTTCCTTTTATAATAGAGATCATTGTAATGATCACATGCTCCACAATGTAGGCTCACCATCTCTATTTCATGTTTGTACACCTATTTATCTTAGTTTTATTCATGTCCTAACAATTATAGTTCTTTCACTTGATGCTTCCATATCATTAGCTTCAACATTTGACCCAAACACACTACTCTAGACCTTCACTTTTGTACTTATCCCATAACACTTCTTTAAGATATTATCTTTTCATTCACCTCATCTCTCCATGACAATATGGATACTCATTGCTTATAGAAACACCATATATTTAGGGATACAATAAATCTCAATTGACACACACACATAATACCTTTATCCCTAGCACTGCTAGCATAGTGTTTGATGGTGTCAAACCACCCTTAGCTCACTTCATTTGCCAGCACAAGCATTTCCTCAGATGGTTTCTCCATAATACCTCTTTCATCTCCAACTATTCTAATTTCCTTATTTCTCAACTTGCCTTCTATTCATCCGCACTTCCTTTCAATTGGCACTTTGATCATAGGGATTTATCTTACCATTCGAGCATTCACAGTATTTCCACACCTTCTTTTAAAATGTCATATGTATTTTCTCTAGCATGGATAGTTACAACAACAAGAATTAGGACAAGCATTGCAACATTATCCCCTCATCCTGGCACTATTCTTAAATCGGGAGGAAAGCGTTGATACTTTAGATGTTAATTGGAATGAATTAATAAGGAACAAGGGTGTCCTAGTCCCTCATTACAATGCCTAAGGAAGACATGCCTTCCAAATCAACCAATGCACTTGGAGGAAGAGGAGTGCTCCCATGAGGGCACAAAGTTTAAGGAGATTGATATTAATATTCTAAGTTAAGTGATTAGTGTAACCAACTCTTTCCATCCTTGAGTTGCATGCATGCGGATATAATACTAGTTTTTTCCAACTTATAGTTATGTGCATATAGTTTATTATTTACTTTTTATTGGGCAAATTATTAATTTGTGCACTCATTGTAAATCCTATAAGAAGGCCTTTTGGCCATATGAATAAGCAAGCAATTTGTTCTAGGTTTTGAATTGATGGCTCTTTTCTTCATGGTTATTGTTCTTATTTAGTTTTGTTCATGGTTTTATTGGATGAATCTCTTTGAACCTCATCAATCTTCTATGAGGAGGATAGTAAATGTCATACTACCTTTAATTTTTCCCGGCGGCCATAAGTATATTGTTCTATAGCTATTTTCCGGACCAAAACAAGGTTGCCTCCATCCATTAATCCTTTTATGAATGTTATAGGATGAAGGTTGACTTTGGAGTATTTGCATGAAGTAACTTCCTCTAAGTTGTTATTATTAACATAAGTCATCTTTTTGGATTTGATAATCATAACCTTTGTTTTGTTAATAGTTATTGTGTTAGAATATAATTTTCTGAGAATTCTTAGTTGCCTGTGAAGATTATACAGACACCTTAGCACAAGAGCAATATTACCTACATAAAAAAAAATATAATTATTTTAACTAAAGTATTGCCAAGCACTTAACATCTATATTTCAATTAATTTCTTCCAACCAATAATAAATGTTCTCAAGCTTAATAATAACATCCTCATACAACTTTAACTTAGCATTGTTAACCTCAAAAGTAACCTTCAACTCTTTTACTTTATTCTAAGTACATGAATTTTCTGGATTGAATTACAACTGATATTGATATTAAATTATGACAAACTAAGCTAGTAGAGTATAACAAAATTCAATTAAAATATTGATCTTAAATGTAGAATATTAAAATTGCAATTAACATTTGTCTTAAGGATTGGTAAGAGAAGTAAAAGATTGCTGATTATTTGTTTATAAAATAAATCCAATTAAGTGAGAAAAACAATGTATACACCCTTGTGAGCTAAGATGTCAACAAGAATCAATCCCTTTATTCAAGACATGATCTCATAAATCCCCATAAACGATCCACTACAAATCTTTGTGGAAACAAATGCATGAATGAAGTATACTGTACACACTAGTACAATATGGCCGCCTTGCTTATTCCAACCCACATAGATGGACGCGATGAATAAGTGAGAAACGAGAAATCCTGCATTATATATCCAACCAGAGCCACAACCTACACAGATACTTTTCAACTCTCCTCTATATGATGCTCGCAGAAGTAATAAACGTTAACGATCCCAATATTCCCAGCAATTGAATCAACGTACTCACGCCCATCATCGATCCTGCGTTTGCGGAGGCAGTTGGTCCCTCCTTTGTAGACGGAGACTTAGCTGTGGGCGTGGGATTACTAACCACCGGAGTTGGAGACGAAGGGGCCGCAGCAGGAGGACTCGAAACTGAAACCACCGACAAGAAACAAATTAAACATTAATTCTCCTCCTCCTTCTCGCTGAAGAAACAGACAATGCGAAACAAACAGCAGCTACATCAATGAGCTAATTACATTCTATTCAGTTTACTGATATTGTAAATAAACATTCTGAAGATGATGAGGTAATTACCAGCAGGTGATTTGCATTGGCTGACAGGCGGAGTAGTAATTTTGCAGGCGCCCGGCAGAGCGAGAGCTTGAGTTTGGTTGATAGGAATCCCGAGAGAATTGTTGGTTGTGGTAATCAGCTGGCAGAGACAGGGAACATTGGTGTTGACGACAGAGGAAAGGGCGGTGCAGCAGCCCTGTGGTGGAGTAGTATTGTTGGGTCCTCCCTGCAAGAAGGGAAGGCACGGCGCCAAACTCACCAAAGAAGCAGTACATGACGAACTAGAAGGTGGTGTTGACTGAGCTCCTGCCATGCCCGCATTTCCCCCCGTTGCTATGACGATGAGTAGTAGTGTCATTGCCAGGATGTTGGCCATTATATCAACAGAAATCAATTTAGCCCGCAGAAATTAGTTAGTGACAGCAGACATAAAGTAATCCGTGATGAGTAAGTGTTTGAGAGCAGAGCGTGGGAAGGAGTGTTTATAAAGCCAAAGGGTCATCTGAGGAGAGGGAATAAGTTCATGACGACAAAAGGAAACTGATACACCGACTACTGGGCTGGTGATCTGTCCACCTAACTTCCTACTAAATTCTCCAACTACTACTTGAACAGCGATTTACCGATGAAATGATTGTTGCGTTGTTGTGTGTCTATCTGTTTATTTGTTCGTTAGCTAACTGTTTCCTTCCAATGAGCATCTCCTTAGTCAGCCACTGAGTTGTCATGTTTCACTGTGTCCAAAACGAAACGCAAGCAAACGGTCATACATGAATAAGTTGGGGTCCACCATGGCTCCTTTGTGAATTGTACATCAAGTGTCCACGTGTAATCTGAAGTATAGTCTTTCAACCTAATTTGGTACTGGTGTTGTTCATGTCAATGCTTTTATAATACACATTTTATTTTTTATTTTTTATCTAGAAAAACCACGGGTGAAGTGATCATCCAAGCCATACGTATTCTTTCATTTTCACATGGGATAAGCAACATAATTATCTACTCAAACCTGTCATTCGAAATGCTTGAGGTAGATATATTAGTTGGAGGAGGACCGGAAGTTGATGCCCATCGCGACATTCAGGGACGTAGGTGAGCAACCACCTGAAGAAAGAGATTGAGGTCCAAATCAACAACAATTCGAAAGGAGTTACGAATCGTAAGTGGGTTGACTTCTTTAAATAAATCTAAAAGGAAAGCTTGCATTTGAACAATCAGTCAAAGAAAAAAAAACAACTATTAACTTTTAAGCAACAAGAAAAAGCTGCGTTCTTGCCAAAAAGAACAATCAGTAAAAGAAAAAAAAAGTAACTATTAACTTCAAAGTAACAAGAAAAAGCTGCACTGCAGCATATCCCTGTCAAAAAAAAGTAGTAACAAGAAAAAGCTGCGTTACAGCATATCCTTGCTGAAGATTAAAAAACACAAAGGTCATGAGGGGTTTGGGGACACTTTCCCAACACACAAAGAGCATGTTGCCTCCTAGCCCATGTTGCTGCATGTTACCTTCCAAAAAGATGTTAATAATCATTATTATTATTAATTAATAAAAATCAAAGAAAAGCATATAAAAACTAAAATAAATAAAAAATTACATAACCATCAATATTTTTATTATTGTTATTATTAATTACACCGATAGATGTTTATATCTTAGAATTTGGGGTGGACTAGCATCTATGTTTTTTTCTAAATTGCAAGAGGATGACACAAGTGTATTGTCCAGATTGATTTTATGGCAATTGTTCAAAATTCGAAATAAACAATAATAAAAGAAAAAAGAATTTAAAAAAAGGGAAGTAGATGTATGGATAAATGGTAGCTTATGCATGGATAACTCTTAAATGATGCATGGATAACCAGTAGCTAATGCATCGATAACTTAACTTATTTGTGACACTTAACTTGTGGCTTATTAGTGTTCATCGACTACAAGTTAAGTGGCTGATAAAAACCATTATTATTGTTATTATTAATTATATAAAGTTAGAAGAAAAATATGTAAAAACTAAATAAATAAATAATTCTATTTGCACAGGTAAATACCAATATTTTATAAGACTAGTGGTTTGGTTTTGAACAAAGGGAATGCAAGCAAAATAATAACCTACAAAAGCAAAAATAAAAAGTAAGGAATCACCATTCATGTGAATCGACCTGACATCAAAAGAGAAATATGCATGTGATTGCATTTTCAGAAGGTCCGGGCACTCATGAAAACTCGAGATCTTTGGTAGAGTGAGGAGTTAGGACCGTGCCAAGATTGGTACGACGAGTTGTTCTTGGAGCGAATGTTAAGTGCCAAGAAATATAGTTACGGCCATATGTGATATAAAAATTTAGATGAAATAAAGTTATTTTATATATATATAATTTTTAAATTAAAAAAATATATTTTATTTTAAAATTATATTTTTAATAAAAATTTAGTTTAATAACGATTCCTTCTTAGCCCAGTACTGTAGCCTCCACCGTGATTCCAACCGATTAGTTTCGGGATGCTTTTGAACTACTCCATATAAAAAAAATTGAAAAACAATATTTTAATTAAAACTCAACGATTACACACTTATATTAAAATTCTGTAAAACCTCATAATATCTTTGAACCTTTGATATATTAAAATTCTGCAAAATTCCCTACCTAAAACTACTTGCAGCAGCATGATCTCCGAAAATATCAACGGAATGAAAAATAGATAGTGGTCGTCTCTATTTTACGTGACACGTGCATTTCTTTTTGAATTTGGGAGGATAGAATTTTAACTTTTATGCGGCTGTCATAGCTTTTGTATGCACTTTTGGCACTTTACAGATTCAACTGGCAGTGGGAAGCTGCCCTGCGAGCCCACACTCTTTGCTTTTCGTTGCTGCTGTGAAAGCTCAGGATCCATGCCCACGTTCCATATTACCAAACCTCATTGCAGGTTTTAAGTAATTATGATGTAGGGGCATCGACCCATTATTCCATTAAGAGTTTTGGAGGTTCAAAACACAGGTTTGTTTTTCAAAGAGCAATGTTTGAATCTAAATTTATATTGTAATAGATCAGCGAAAATAAATGAGATCCCATTTCTTCATTTAGTAACAGTTAATAGTTAAGTTATGTTCAGTTAATAGTTGAGTAAAAATAGAATCACTTAGGTTTTCTTGACTCAAAATAACAAAATGATCCTATTGTTCAAGATCTCAGTCATATAGTAGTTATAAAAAAAATCCAATCTCAAGCTTCACGAGGTGGGATTTGAAGAAGGTATCTGTGAATGCAATACGAGGGAAAAAATGGATGAATCTCTGTTATTTTCATTCCTACTACTTTGATTTGTGTGTTAATTGTTTAAGAATGGCGTGCTTGTGCAAATCGTATGGTTTGACCAGATTATTATGATCTCTGTCAGAGTGTTTCCGGGATCGTGGAAGCATAAAAGTTGCAGCGTGGTTTCTTTTTCAATCTCGAGAACATGTGATTGCAGGAATACCAAAATCGACTGTAGTTCTGAGTTTAAACATGGTTTTTGTAATTTGAAGGAGAGGGCGTAGTACCATTTAAACCCACATAATTCCATAGTAAGCAATTGCTCTATTTCCAGTTGAAACGCACAGCTACAGGAAGTTCTGGCAACTCCGCTATAAGCCAGCCTGAGGCGTTGATTACGAGCATACACCCAAACCCGGTCTTATAACGTGAGAATCCAGAGAATGTAAGTCATGAACATAGATCATTAAACACAGTCTCCTTTGTCGACCACGAATTTGCTAAATAATTATTTATAACTGAATTGAAGGTTAAAAAGGGACAAACCAGTCGATTTGTGTTCTAGAACAAAGAGAATTCCTGACTGTTTATACAGGGAATATTTTTCCCTGCACCACATTAGTTCCAACTTCCACTGCCTTGAAAAAAGTTGACCTACTATAATCTACCTGGATATGGATATCACAGCTGTCGAATCTCCCACAAAATACATATGCAGATGTTGAAGCAGCATTAAATGCGAGATAACATACACATTACCAAGTACCAGCTAAGGTAATAGGTGGCATTTTTATGAATTTTAGTTTTTTTAAATAATTTTTTTTTTTTTTTTTAATTTTGACAATTTAAATCACTGGATTTATGTCCCATCAGAGTTGTTCTACACCAATGATAAAATTAGATTATTGTTTTTTAAAAATTATCAAATTTATTTTAATGTTTCAAAATATTAGGTTTAATATTAAAATTTTGCAAACATTATAAAACTTTATTAAAATTTCTGTTTATAAAACACATTAATACAAGTCAATGAACTTTGACTTCCCAACTAAAAGTATATCCCTACCTTGGCAGGGATAATAAAGCAAACTATTAACTTTGCTAAATATACATGTGCGGAATTAGCTTGGAATGGGTTTTTTATATGTTACTTTATCACCATGGAATTTGATGACACTCAAGATTATGATGTGCAGCATTTTTTTTTTAAGAAAAGAAAAATAGCATATTTTAACAAAGGAAATAATATAACATGAGTACAAATCCAGGGCTACAACCAGTCCTTCAGAAAAACATCCAAAGATGTGTGTCAAACCTCCAAACCAAAGGCACCATAGTTCCAAGCTCAAAAAAGATAACAGAGCTACCACTACACAAATAATTGTCCATAATAAACAGAAACAATGTAGCAAGTTGAGTCTACCAACCAAATCAAAAGGTGGAAGTATCACAAAAACCAAGGGAATAACCGAACAACCAAACCCTGAGAAAACATCACAACGTCAACAAAAAGTGCCAACTCCACCAATAAGTAACATGTTGAAAACAGATCTACCAAATCCCCAACTAGACGTTGGCCTCAAAAAACTAATCACCTACAAAAAGAGATGTTACAACCTCAATAAAATAACATATAGTGCATATGATGAAATAAAGAAAAACCGACTAAAACCGATGATAATCCACAGAGCCATGGGATAACAATTGATCGACACTCCATTCCTCTCGAAGAATTAAGCCCTCTTGAGATGATAAAGCAGAATTTGAAAGCTCATATGCTAACTGATTTAGTTCATGGTACACATGGGTGAAGGAGATACATTCAAAACGACTAAATAGAGCATGAGTCTCCCACAACCAATGTGTAAGCAATACCACATTTAATGTAGCAGTTCCATTTTCCCACATAATAATAACCTTTGAATCCCCCATTACCTGGAGGTAGGATACCTCCTTAAGACAAGCAAAACGTAGGAGCATCCAGAGAGCTATTAGTTCACAGTGCGTGTTGGTTCCATCACTAGAATTCATCCAAATTTTGTAGAACCTGTTTGCATTGAGAAAAAGGAATTCCCCGACCCCACTGGAGGCAACACCAAGCTAAGCAACCCCATCAAAATAACCAAAAGGGTAAATCCTTTCAACGGTGAGAGCATGACGGTTAGGTCTGAAGGTAGAGCCAACATGGAATGGCACATGTTTGTTATATTCCATGAATGCATCAAGAGATTTACAACAAAGAAACGTCACATTAGGCTTCAATCCTTCAAACATACAAAGGTTATGGGCCAACCAAACTTCCCAAATCACAAAACAGGGAAGTGCAGCCCAGTCATTCACTTTCCTCAACCAATGACACGGGATCTTTTCAAAAGATAGTGAGTGCTAGTAGAGATGCAGTCTAATAGAAATTCTAATCTCATACCACATTTGTTTTACAAACCAACAGCTTGTGAAAAGATGGTCAATTGTTTTCGCCTAAGAACAACATAAAGGACATCTGCTAGGACGACATCCACCTCTTCGGCACAAATTGTCCCAGGTCAATATGATGTTATTCAATGCAATCCAGATGAAGCACTTTAACTTGAGGGGAATAGATAGCTTCCAAACACTCTTATACCACCACTGGGTCTGGGAGAAGTCCGTGACACATAAATAATCATATGCCATTTTTGTCGAAACCGCCCCATTTTTATCATTACAAGACCAATCAAGCTTGTCGGGAGACTTGAGTAATGTGATATTTAGTATCCGAAGCCCCCTAACACAATTTTTCCATTCCTCCCCCAGGAAACCAAAGAGACCCAACTGTTGTGCAGAGATCCAAGGCATCCCTCACCAATCGAAAAAGTTGTCATCGATTGGTTTAAAAAAAAGTAACCTTTAGATCTCAGAACCCTTATTAAATAAGGAGAAAGAGTATAAATTTGTGGTCCACCCATAATAGGGTCTTCCCCGAGTCGGATCTTGTGACCATTCCCCGGTAACCATGTGAGCCAATTTGAGATAGTAGAAAAATATCCCAACAAACCATTCCAGATGTTGGACACACCTTTCGTACCAGGGATTCCTTTTCTAAACCATTCAGTGACTGAAAGTGATTTTAAGTATTTTCCTTCGATTAAGACACTTTAGGCAGAATTGGGAAATAGTGCTCTCCATAAGTTTTTTGCTTATAGGGTCGTATCAAATAGGTCAAAAATTTGTAATGCCCAACCACCTTTGAGACATGGATGCGCCAAACATTGCCAATTTACCAGATGAATCTTAATTCTATCCATACCGCCAGACCAAATGAAACTGAAAATTCTTATGCGCATACCCTTCATGATCGCCTTAGGTATTTCACAAAGAGAGAGCCAATATATTGCCATATTTTGTAAAACAGATTTTTCTAATTTGAGCTTTCCCCTAGGGAAATCCAATGCCAACACCAATGATTAATCCTTCTATCAAATCTATTTAACAACTAAAGCCAGTCACTGATGAGATAATTGTTTCGCTCAATGAAGAAACCAAGATATTTGGTTCCCCCAGACAACTCCTTAAAATTGTAAGGGAGAAACTGACTGATCTTCTGCTTGATGTCATAATCCACATTATTTTCTAAGAACCATGATTTCTCAGAACTCACCAACATCCCGGAGGCATTACAGAAAAGGTCCGGGATTTTTTTATAGTTCAGCCATTTGGAAAGAGATCCAAGCCCAAAGAGCATAACAACATCAACAAATAGAGTATGTGTCACAAAAACTCGAGCAGTCACCTTTATACCATGAATGTTTCCCTCTCTCTTTGAATTATGGATAAGCCTGCTAAGGCCCTCAATGACCAAAAGAAAAAGTTAAGGTGAGAGAGGATAGCCCTGCCGAAGCCCCTTAGAGCTCTTAAAAAATTTCGATGGAAAACCATTAATGAGAACAACAAAATTCATAGAAGTGACAGAAGCCATAACCATTTTACCAACACCCAAGGTAGTCCAATCTAGATAAGTATGAGACTAAGGAAGGTCCAGTCCACCCTATCATATGCCTTGATAAAATCCAGTTTTAGGAATAGTGAATTTAGTTGTTTTGTCTTTGCAGTATGGAAGACCTCTTAAGTCATATCGACAGCATCCAGAATCTGTCTATCACCAAGAAAACCAAACTGCTCCAAATAAATATATTTTGATAGACCCGACATGAGTCTCATCACAATGATTTTTTATATAACTTTATAAATC
The DNA here is from genome assembly GCA_027924585.1 of Larix kaempferi. Taxonomy (NCBI): domain Eukaryota; kingdom Viridiplantae; phylum Streptophyta; class Pinopsida; order Pinales; family Pinaceae; genus Larix; species Larix kaempferi. The sequence goes on along the minus strand of BSBM01001357.1, from coordinate 7,304,154 downwards.
AGGTTGCAGAGAGCAATTGGCATGAAGTCACTGAAATCCTCCAGATGTGATGTCTTTAGAATGAGGGCCAAAAGAGTAGAGTTTAGTGCCCACGTTAACATTCCATTTCTATGAGACTCTTCCACAGCCGCTCTAATGTCTGGACCCATTAAATCAAAGAAAGTAATGAAAAGTTCAACAGTCCAACCATCCGGACCAAGACTCTTGTCTTTTGCGAATCCTTTCAACACTTTTTCAATCTCCTAAAGAGTAATTTATTTGAAAATATTGTCACCTTCCTCATCCGAGAATAATCTTGGATATTCTTTAATCACTTTAAATTGTTCTATCATTGAAGAAGTTTTTGGATCCCGATAGATTCCTTGAAAATAATTTTTAGCTTCTTTTTGAAGGTCGCTACATCCAAATATTCTCCTACCATCACCATCATTTAGATCCCAAATAGTGTTTTGAACTCTACGAGCTTCAACAAATTTGAGGAAAATTTTGGAATTTTGGTCCTCTACTTTGATCCATATCGCATGGGTTTTCAATCTCCATGATTCCTCTTGAATTTGTAGATACTTCAGTTTCCTTCCTTCAAGCACTAATAAGGTGGCATGTTCCCTAGGACTAAGCTTCCCATAACAATTTTTTCAATAAAAGCTCCCATTTCCTATTCAATATTGACCAAATCCACTGCCATTTATATTTTCCTTAACATTTCCCAATTCACCGTAAATATTTTTAAACTTCTCATTTTAGAGACCAATTTGTCCATCTCATAAAGTTATGATTATACGTTCATATTGGACCATAGATCCCCCACATCTTTTTGGAAGTCTTGATCAGATATCCAGGTGGAATTGAATTTAAAAGGATATCTTTGATGAGACAATTCGATATCAAACTGAAAGATGATGGGGAGATGGTCACTAATGCAGGTCTGATGCACCCAATTTCTGTATTTAAAAAAGTTTTCCAACAATTTTTCACAAATGAAAAAATGATCCAGGCGTTTTGATATAAGATCATCATTCTTTCTCCCATTTGTCCAAGTGGCAGTCAATGGAAATGGTTCAATATCCACTAATTTTTTTAGTGGCGAAGAGATTCTTGAAGAAATCCCCTAAAGGATCCAACCTTTCATGACTCCCCCAAGTCTCTGAAGCACCCCAGGTAAAATTTAAGTCTCTAGTTAAAATAAGGTTATCCAAATCGAGTAGATGTTCAGAGCAAGCCCTCTCCCAAAAAATCGCCCTATCACAGTAAGGGCCATAGCAATTTAAAATGTTGATAAATTTGTCAAAACCTTTCAATTTTCTCGACAGAAGAATCTCCACAAAAACATTAAAATAGTTTATATCCGGGACCTAAGGATTCCAGGAAGCCAAGAGGCCACCCGATAACCCATTCGCACTCATGACACAAATCATCCAGTTAGGATTAATTTTGACAAAAAATGACTTGGCCCTCTCCTCACAAACCATTGTTTCTTGGAGAAGAAGTAAATCTGGGTTTGTAATATGCAAAACATGTTTGAGGGCTAATTGTTTGGGGAGGCCCCCCACTCCCTTAATATTCAGAGAAAGACAGATCATCTACGACCGCGTGCAAGGGATTTAATGCCTCTAGCACCCTGGAATCTGGAGAGGGGGTTTGGTCAAGAGTGCACTAGGTAACATCCACCACCGAATTCACCAAGATGTCACTTTCTTTTGCCTTCCGAGCACTTCTTGTTTTTAAAGGGGAGAAATCTGGTGCAATTCCTCCAGACCTAGCTCCCTGTAATGATTTGGAAGTGCCCGTTGGTTGACAAGTATGGGAAGTATCCATCGGCCGACTCTGCTGATCCAACACTACCCTCCAGTTTTTTTAATAAGTAGGAATGGGGGACTTTTTCACCATCTTAGAATAAGAGGGAATCAATAAAAAGGAAGACCTGCCCACCAAGTCTGCGGGCGACGCCGATTGATATATCGGTGGGAGAGGTGGAATGTCAGAAGGGAGAGAGAAGGGAGGGGTTGGGGAAACAACCAGTGAAATCGATGGATATAAGAGGAGATAAGGATAATATCTGATGGGGAGGAGTCTAAATCCAAGGGAGCCACCGCTTGTAAATGAGGACCAGGAAACAAGTCATCTGAACAAGGGGAGGTTCAATTTGTAGTGCCTAGGCATAAATTTTGAGAGGACTCATGGGATGTTGGAGATTGATCAAAAAATTTCCCATTCCTGGTTCTTTTAATCTCTAATGATCTAATAAAATATTTTTCCAAATTGTTTAAAGACCAATAAAAGGATGGGTCATAAAATTCCAACTTACTCATGATATCCTGCTGATCAGAGCCTGGTGGAGGGAACCGGTTGGAAAATCCATCCATGCCACCAGATTCATCCAACACCCATTCGATGCCATCCTCAGAAGACCAAAGAGGATCCTCGACCACTTTCCTTTTCAGTGTATCGACATCTTGCATTGACGCCAAATATGTCCGACCGCTTTGCAGTTTGAGCATTGAAATGGTATGCCCCAGTAGTCAATGACTTGTGCAAATGTTCAACCATGCCAGTCAATATGTAAGGTATCAATGAGCCCCAGTGAAATGTCGACTTCGACAAGTATTCGCCGCATTCGCTTGACCACCCCATTCATAATATCCTCCTCTAGATGAAGGAAGAGACCAAGGCAGTTTACACCTCCTCAAATGCCCCACAGTTCCACATTGCAAGCGGGAAACTAGGAAAAAGGACCCAAAGGTGTCAGAATCTGATCGTAGCATGGTCCGATTCAAATTCTGTGTGCCAATGCTGAAGCATCAAGCTACCTGAACATTTCAACCAAAGTTTCCCAAGGATGAGAGAAGCATGGTCTTCTTCATGAAACTTAAATCCATACCATCCTCGCACTAGAATAGAAACCTTTGGGACATATTCCAGTATAAGACCCCATGTTTGAGCAGCCCACCAGACAATTTCCTTCTGATTCATTTCCATGTAAGAAAATTTTCCAACCAGAGTTGTCATATTGAACTAGACCAGCTCTTCCAAGCTAATGTCCTTGCCCATAGTGAGCCAATGTTCTCCCAGACGACTTTTCCACTTCTCAAGTCGCCTCTTTAATCTTTGAGATGTATTATGGGGATGTTTGTCGCCCTTGGAAGAAATCACCCCCTAGTCACGATCAGAAGGAGGCTGAGAACCCCCCGAAGAGTCCTTCCCCCTGGCAGTGGACAACTGTCCCTTTTTTGATATGTGGGTTCCTCTATAAGAAGAGAGTTCTCCACCCGGTGGAAAAGTTCGTTTTCCTTTGAGCATTTCCTTGTAAAACTCATCCGATTTTATAAGGTTATTTTACTCTATCCAAAAATACATCGACGACGGGGACAGTAGGCACGGATTATGCAGAGCAGGAGGTTCCCCCATTTTAGCACTTGGTGCCAAGAGAATTCCCAACCTGTTTCCGCTAACAGCAGACCAATTAGACCGGACACCACCGACCAACTCAACCGCAACCAAAAATCACAAATAGTATTGTAATATGTGGGTACCCAGAAAACTAAGCAGTGACCACAGCTTTCCGAGAAAACTAACCAGTGATCACAACTTTCCAGTAGACTCACGGTGTTTCCACTGCCGACGATCCAGAAGAAAAGACCCCTTCTTTCTGGCTAAATCACAAGCGTTTTGTTGTTGTCAGTCCATAAAAAAAACATTCCACACAAAATAGAGCACCGAAAAACGGGTTAACTGACATGGTTTCAAATAGACCGAGCGAGCTAACACTAATCCCAACCACACACTGCTAAATTTGTCTAAATAACTCTAAAAAAAACTCAATAATGTTGAACCATTTCCACATATTTTTTTTTACCTATATGGGCTTCCCTGAGCCACCCACCACAAGCCACCATCGCCATCATCGCACCTCCCAAACCCCATCCAAACTCCGAACCAGTCGAAACCCTAATCTCTTGGAATAACTCAATATCACGAGGGAAGACTAGACATTATATGTTTCTTTCCTCTCAAGAGAATAAGATAGATAAAATCAAACCCAAGATGCCAGAGATGAAGTGCAGAACGTCCTCCATTGTTCTACTCTGATGGATGTCCTCCTCGCAGAATGGGAAACATGTGTATGGAAACAACATATATGGTCTCTTCTTCTTCTTGACCTACTAGTCAAATTAAAGTACATGGTGACTAAACTCCACCAAACATTCCCTCAGATGATGTACAATATATACTAGATAGATGGATACATGTTTTTTTTAAAATAGAAAGTCTGTTTTGTTTTGAATTTCAAATAGTAATAGTTTACTTTTTTTCTAAGTTTTATGTAATAGCTTTAGTTATTTTTATTTTAAATCTAAATAATATAAAAAATTGGTTTTTCTTTATAAAAAAAAGTACAATTCTTAAATCTACATATAAATTACAACCATAAATCTAATAATAAAATTAAAAGAAAATCATATCATAATATACTCTAGTAGAAATTCTTTATATAATACTTTATCACAATGGAATTTAATGACACCATATGCACTTCTTTATGCTTAAATCATGTCGTTAAATAAAATATCCATGTATTAAGAAAAGTTTATTTTGGTCTTGAAAACAATTGTAAATCATTGAATCTTTTGATTTGGGACAAAAAGAAGTTCCTCTTTGAAACTCGCATCACTCCTGTTATCTTATATGGTTGTGAAGTTTTGGGTTGCAGCATCTCTAGAGAATCCTAGAGAAAGATTGAGCAAATCCAAAAGTGTTTTATTACTTATAACCTTTGAATAAAAAGCAATACTCCTTATCTTCTTCTTCTTATAGAAGCAGGTATTCCACCCATTGACAACATTGCTATGACAAGGTACTTGACATACAAGTAGAAGATGGATGGCATGGGAGACCAGAGACTCCCTAAAATTGCTTTAAAATCTAGCCAAGACAACTTGTGGCTCAAGAGAGGTTGTCATAAAGATAGCATAGCTTGGTTAAACCATCCGGGGATAGACGAAACTGCAACTTTGCAAGACATTGATAGCATCAAAAGTACTATTACAATAAAGTTTAAGGAGAAAATGTGGAGTGCAAAGGATTTATAGATTAAAAGGAAGTTAAGATACTACAAGGAAGTCATTAACCCTAAACTTGAAGACCAAAATTATCTCTCTATTTTAAATAGCTCGAAGAAGAAAACTAACATAGCCAAATTAAGAACGAACTCTCACAAGCTTCGTAGTGAAACATGGCGTTGGACAATTCCTAAAACACCATAGGAGGAAAGGATTTGTCATCTCTGTGAGGCTAAGAGCGTTGAGGATGAAATTCACTTTCTCTTAGTGTGACCTGCCTACAACCACATTAGATCGGAGTTTCACAATCTCTATTATTGTAATAACCTCGCTAATCTTTTGACCTCTCAAAACTATGGCGACCTCGGTTCGCTTCTTTCTAAGTTGTTTGAGCATAGGAATAATTTGTCACATCAAATCAAGTAATTTTGTAGCGTCCTATAGACCAGGTTGGTTTCAGCGGACATTAACCACCACCACCATCATCATCATATATGTTATTTTCCAAAAATAGTCAAGGGTATATGTAAATCACAATGGATTATTATTGACTACCTATTTATAGGTTATTTTTCAAAATTAGTTATGGATTATTATTGACTAGGTTATTTTTCAAAAATAGTTAAGGGTTTATATGTAAATCACAAATCATATATATTTTAGAGAAAATTAAGCTACTGAATCTTGATGGGTTTGAAATAAATTTTTTGTTTGTTTGTTTGTTTGTGTTTGTTAATTTTTTTAAATTTATGTAAGATTCGAATCTTATATAAGATAGTAAAAAACCACACCATTTGACCCCACCTTCAGCCTCAACCTGAAAGGTCTAATCAAATTAAGGGAAACAATCACAATCATTCTTACCAATGGTACCAAACACCTCATCTTGATAGTACTTTAGATCAAAGCTAGTTTCCTCTCTACAATGTTGAAGTAATGGATAATGTGAATAACACTTATCACGTTCAAAATAAATATAAGTATGTTAGAAATTTTAAAACAATCACGTTTATTTTTAAAATATCCTCCTCTTATTATTCCCTGCGTTTAGGATGGCAGGGACTTTAATAATTGGCCTGTCACCTTTTGTACTAATTTGCACTTAAATCCATGCATTTATCTTTCATTCAACCTAAAGTTTAGACATGGGTATTTCATGAAAAAAATTGTATTGACAAATCATATACTTGGAGGTCTTATTTGGCCTCATATTAAGGTCGAGTGCAATATTCAACATAATAGTTCTAATTTCAGTTGTTATTATACATTCCATTGGGTTTAAAAATTTATGGTCAAGTAATGCTACAAATGATTTACCATTAGTCTTAACAATAGATGTCGGTTTCTTCATCCGAAAATACTTTCTTATCGCACTTCCCTTTTAATGCTGCCATTGCCCCACCGCCCATGCTACCACCACCTCACCATGTACAATAAAATGGGTCATTATCATTTCATGGTTTCCTTTAGTTTCTTGGCTGCCTAAGCCTCTTCCTAGGCTTGCACCTTCTTGAACAACTTATGATTTGTTTTCTCTCATAAGTTTTTCATTGGAAACAATGGAGGATTCTTCTCGTCCACTATCTCCTTCATCGGTACAATCAACGCATCTTTCGACAAATTGCAGAACACTGCAATATGAATTTGATGCCTCAAAAAGAGCATCAATGCACGTAGGTACTACAAATGAGCTAAACCAGTGCTAATCAGTGGAATCCATGTCAATAGAATTAGTAATGCAATCATCACAATCGTCACACTGGCCCTCTGTGCAAGCCACTCTTGAATGATATGCAATGGATTGATTAGTGAGTTTCATGTGTGATTCATGTAGACATCTAACTCCAGGGACATTAAGGTGACAATTATCATATATACAAGCAAACTTATGCATGTCCATTGTGCATAGAATGAGTATTGCATCCGAACTTCAAGATCTAGGATAGACCATGGCTAGACACATAAACAATACAATTATCATATATAGAAGCAAATTTATGCATGTGCATTGAGTGGAAGTGGAGCAACATATCTATGTTGACTGCTTTTCTAAATCACTATCTTATATATGTCATGCCCATCCCATAAATTCTGAAATACCGCAAGGATAATTGGTCTAACCACTGGATATAGCACGCCCGTTAGCTAGTAAATAAATTCTTGTTATGTATTCCAATAACACTCGAGCGTTATAGAATTCATAATGCTCACGCGTTATGTATTTCTATAGCGCTCGAGCATTACTGAATTCATAACGCTTGAGCGTTATGTATTTATATAATGCTCGCGTGTTTTGATTTCCTATCATGCGTGTTAAGTGACATGGCAGGCTTGGGCCCGCCCATGCCTAGTTCAAAGAAACGCTCGCATGTTTTCCTTTCACTAAAATTTCTCATGTTTTGTGAAATCACAATTGCATCTAAAAGGTCCCTCAACATGGTGCGAGGGCACTTTATATTATTAAAGTGATATGTACTTTATAAGGTTCCTTTATAATATTAAAGTGTACTTTTTATTATTTTAGGGTTAAAGTGACTTTTCGAAAAGATGTGACTTTTATATATTTATAAGTGATTTAATTCATCTTGAGATTAAATCACATCCTTAGGTCTTGTTGGCCAAGATCTAATCCTGGCCAAAGAAGATGAAAAGAAAAGGAATTACCCTAAAATGGTAAATAAAAGAGAGTTAATGAGACAATTGGCATTCATTCCAATGATAGAATTTTGGAGTGGCTTGAATTCCAAGAGAGGAGTTTGAGGAGAAGAGAGAAAGGGACGAGTTTAAAGAGAGGAAGGGGTTGAGTTGAGAAGAGAATAGAGGTTCAAAGGGAGTGCATCTCTCTAAGTGGAAGAGGGGCACAAACTACAAGGAGAAGTCATCATTTGTAGTAAGGTGAAGGAACCTGCTTCCCAAAGTGAAGGGAACAAACTTCAAGGCACATTGTAGTTGAAAGAAACACTACACAATGAACGAAAGTGAGGTCATACAATTGTGATAGTGAGGCCATATAACACATAAATTGAGGCATTTGGTGGGCACAACCTTCGAGGTGATTTTGATGTTCTTTGTTGTTATTACAAAGTGCAATCTAATCCTTGATTTTATTCTTTTGGCATAGATAATTTGACTCAAGAGGAGGGATCGCTTCAATTCCCAACTAATAAGGCACTTAATTTTTTAGCCTAGTTTTGTAGTTTATATGAACACAAGTATCACATGTATCATTAGGATTTGATGTATTTTTACAATATATCTCCATAATTTATCATGGTCTAGATATGTATAATACATAGTTTAAAATGAAATGTGGTAGCTAGGAATGCCATTGAGTTGTTATATCATCTCTAGATGAAGATGGTTTCTTTGTTGAGTATGTGGAAGCTCTATTAACTTGGATAATTTTCATAACAAATTTGTCCATTTGACTTCATGCCACAAATTACTATTGTTGATTTCTAACTTCTTTTATATTTTTCTCAAGATTTGATAAGGCATAGATCCATAGCTAGCTCAAACATCTTGTTCATCACGAGGCTTGATAGACAAATGCTACAAATATCTCTCTATTTTGTTTTTTTATTTAATATTTTGATTATAAAGTCACCTCAAAATTAAATGTTTTGGACCTTATTAATACTTAAACCTATATATTTTGAGTTTAACATTAATGTTTTTTCAGTCACATTTAATTAAATGGTTGTTTCGTATTAAAAAACCATAGTCCAACTTTTAGAGTGTTACAACTAATGTAATTGGAGTTTGTTTTTACCTCCATTGTAAGTTTGAAATTTGTTTGATTGATAAATGCATTTATCATGTTAGAAAATAGGAAATGTGTTTTATAGAGAATTTTCACCCATCAATTGGAGTATACATCACTTATTAATGACATAATTTCTTAAATATATTTGGAGATGGGATGCTAAAGTTTTATTGTTTTATTTTTTCTTTCTCTTTAATACAAATTGTGTTTGTAAAACTTTTTCAAGATGCCATTGTATAACAATAATTTCATAATAAGCATGAATTGAGATCTTGTTTGAGAAATATTTTGATTGATTGATATTTAAGAGATTGACAATTAATTGACATATTACTTGTAATAATGGAAATGAGGTGAAAAGTTTGAAGAAATACTTTACTTTTCAAATTTTATCTATGGAATCTTCATTTACAATTCATTAGTGATATTGTATGTTTACCACATTACCTTTCTTTCAATATAACATTTTGACTTTATTTTATTTTTTATTATATCCTAAATTCAAATTCATTTTATCTTTAATCCAAATTATATTTCCCATTATTTATAATCATTCTTATAAAAATAGATTATTATGTTTTTAAATGATTACTTTTTTCGATCTCTATGTACTTCACTTTTATATTCTTTCAATTTTTTCTATTTATTTGATGCCATGCATATACATTTAAATTACTTTTCAAACTTTATTACAAACCAACATAATATTATGTACTTCACTCATATATTCTTCCAATTTCTCTATTTGTTTGATAGCATGCATTTAGATTACTTTTTAATACTTTAAAACAAGTCAACATAATATTTTGAAATGCAGACAACTTTCAATATTTTCATACAAGTGGACATAGTATTTTGAAATGAAAGCCAACTTAATCGCTTATTAGAATGGATATTCTTATTTCTAACATGGTATGGTAGTGTCAATTGGAATTGGGCTTAGGTCTTGGGTACATTTTTAAATTTTTTTATATAATTAAGTTGCGGTTATGGGTTTAAGTCAATTATGTTATAATTTGGTAATTAATATTCAAGTTATTAAGAATATCAACTCTAAAAAGCTTGAAATTTTTTTCAAAAGTTAAACCACTTTGATATGTAACTTTAATGGTGAAAGTATATATATAATAATAATAATAACTAGCACATTGTATCTAAAAATTCGGTCCTTAAGATTTTGATTGGGGAAAAATGCCTCCTTTTCCCATTATGAATGAATAGATTAATGAAATGACAATGATTAAATTTGTGGTACGTTTTGGGTCACAACAATCTCCATTGAGCCGCCCAACCACAGAGAATAGTATATAACTTATAAGTATGCCAACAAAACAAATAATGTATGAAAGATTTTTTAAACCGGGAAAACCAGTGGAAACATCTTTGAAAAAGGCACACAAAATTTAATGTAAATTTTTATAATCCTTAACAAAATCTTATTTCTTATAATTCTAGATATGATTATGAAATTTCTTGATATGATTTATCTTATTGAATGGAGACAGGATCGCGTTGGGACAGGAGCGAAATTAATTACTCACGGAGAACTTTGCGATATTCCCGGCCGTGTACACAGCTGGCCGCGTTGAAGATTTGATTTGAATCCACTACCTGAAAACGAAATAACATTCATAAGGATTCAAATCTCATAAGCGTAACGGATTTCCATCTTGGGAAACGTTTTGATGTTAACTAATCATTCAAGGTAAGCTAGAATAATATGAGCTTCTGAACAAAATGGGGTTGTTAATTAGAAGGTATTGTTTATGAAAAATAGGATATGGTTCAATGGTGGAGCAAAGACATTCAAAAATATAGTAGTCATTGGTTAAAAGATGTTAGTTTGGTAATTGATTTATTTATAAGATGTGTTTTTTTATGAAATAAAATGGTATATAGTAGATAAATGTATTGTTAAGATTGATTTTATGGATTTTTCAAAATTCGAAATAAAAATTATAAAAAAGAAATATAAAAAATAACTAGTAGTTGAGGTATAGACCACAAGTGATTACAATTAAATATAATAAATAATAAAGAACTTGTTCATGACATTTAACTTATAACTCATAGATGTTCATTAACCACAAGTTAAGTGACTCTACTAATCAATATAACAAATTTATTTACCACATGACTCTCAATAACATTAATTATTTAACCTTAATTTAATCTCCTGAACATGCATGAATACACATTCACATCATATACCCATTGTTATTTGCTCCTTGCTGGATGCAAACAGATCCAAAAGTTTCTTAGACATAATTATATACGGTCTCTATCACAGTTTTGAGCTTTAATATGCAATTCGCTTCATACTATTTACCATTCTGTGCTGAAACGTTGAGGGACATTATCCCGAGGTGATAAATAACACTGATTATTCTTTTATGAAATAAATCCAATTAAGGAAAAAAATATTTATACACACTTGAAAAAAGCCAATGAAACTTTATTTAATACATCTGTCAAATAAACAGGAAATAAAATATGGGAATGGACGAATTATAGGATACACAGGCGGATTAAGAATCCTTGGAAAATAAATGAATGAACGAACTATACGATACAGATTCGTATGACGCGTATCACTACTAGTACAACACTAAGTGTATCGTGCATCATATATTCAATAAGAGCCGTTGCACGTACTGCATATACATTTTTCACTTCTATATGCTGCTCGCCGAAATAATAAACGTTAACGATCCCATTATTCCCAATAAATGAACTACCTGAATCAACATGCTCACGCCCATCATCGATCCTGCGTTGGCAGAGGCAGTTGGCCCCTCCTTCGTAGATGGAGAAATTGCCCCACCAGTAGTAGGAGTCACAGTTGGAGGAACAGCGCCTGCCGTGGTTGCGGGAGACTTAGCTGTGGGTGTGGGATTACTAACCACCGGAGTTGGAGACGAAGGGGTCGAAGCAGGAGTTGTGGGTGTGGGATTACTAACCACCGGAGCTGGAGACGAAGGGGCCGAAGCAGGAGGATTCGAAACTGAAACCATGAACAAGAAACAAATTAAACATAGAATTAATTATCCTACATCAAACAGCAACTACATGAATTAGCTAGTAGAACATTACAATCCTGAAGATGATGAAGTAATTACCAGTAGGTGATTTGCATTGGCTGAGAGGCGGAGTAGTAATTTTGCAGGCGCCTGGCAGAGCGAGAGCTCGAGGTTGGTTGATAGGAATCCCCAGGGAATTGTTGGTTGTGGTAACCAGCTGGCAGAGACAGGCGGCGCTGGTGTTGACGACGGAGGCAAGGGCCGTGCAGCAGCCCTGTGTTGGAGTAGTATTGTTCGGTCCTCCCTGCAAGAAGGCGAGGCACGGCGACAAACTCACCAGAGAAGCACTACATGACGAACTAGGTGGTGTTGACTGAGCTCCTGCCAGGCCCGCATTTCCGCCCGCTGCTATGACGATAAGTACTAGTGCCAATGGCAGAACGTTGGCCATTATATGAACAATATTAATCAATTGAATCCCGAGCAAGCCAGGCAAGTTACCCCTAAAACGCACAGAAATAGTTAGATATAGATCTCTACAAAAATTGGTTGGCGACAGAAGAATTACAGAAAGAAAATAAGAAACGTGAAATGCGTGATGAGTGCGTGTTTGAGAACATAAGATAGGAGGGTTTATTTATAAAGGCCAGGGCGGATGGGGGTGAGGGAATAGCCGCCGCAAGAAGGTGCATGAAGACAAACAGAAGGATACAGCGACTACTATGGCTGGTGATCTGTTTACCGAACTTCCTACTCCACCGCCGTTTCGAATATGAAAAGCGATTTAGCAATTAAATGATTGTCGTCTGTGTGTGTATTTGTTCGTTACCAAACGTTTCGTTCCGATGAGCATCTCCTCTTTAGTCAGCAGTGAGCTGTCCTGTTCCAATGCATCCAGAGGCTAGAGCTACAATTCTTAAACGAAACGCGAGCTAACGGCCAAAACATAGGACCAAGTTGTGTGATCCTCCACGTGTCAATTGGACATGACAGTGACCACGTGTCCGCCTTCGACCTAAGTCGGTGATGTGAATGCTCTCGCAATCCTCAATAGACAAAGTGCAGATTTGTATTCTTCAATAAGTTTGATATTGGATGAAAAGTGGGATAAGCACCATACTTATCTCCTGAATCTAATAATTCTAGGTATGGTTAGCTGAAGGTGGAGGAGAAGTAGATGCCGATCGAACAGAAAACGATATTGAAGGGACGTAGTTGGGCAACCAAGTCAAGAAAGTGGAGGTTAATATTCATAACCAGGTTGACTTCTTTAAATGAATGTAAAGAGACCGATTGCACTAAGTCACCGCATTGAACAACACACGACAATGCAAGGAAATTATTGCCCAAAAGGGTTAAGAGTGACGATGGCATTTGGCTACAAACTCTTTTCAAAGTAATTATCAAGTAAATATTCTCTTTCTACGGTATATGCAACACGAGGTTTGAGTTTGTGGAGAATTCTAAGATGTAACTTTTCAAAGATACCCGTTTGGCAATCGAGAAGGGCAACACAAGGCAATAGGGGGGAGGTTGAAGCACTCAAGCCAATGTGTCTCAAATTAATGAAAAGAGGATGTAAAGAAGGGGCATGAGATTCCACATAATGGAGGGCGAGGGTGGAAGGTGATGCTACTCCACAATTATGAAGAGATAAATATAAGTAATGAGAAGGTGGAGTGCGAGGGTGGAAGGTGATGAAGAGATAAATAGAAGTAATGAGAAGGTCTTATGGAGGGTGGAAGGCGATGAAGAGATAAATAGAAATAATGAGAAGGTCTTATGGAGGGTGGAAGGTGATGCTACTCTACAATTATGAAGAGATAAGATAAATAGAAGTAATGAAAAGGTCTTATGGATTGGTTATATTATTAGAGTTAAAAACAAATAGAAGCATTAAAGTGAGCAAGGAGACCTTTATATAAAAAAAGGCTTTGAAGGTTTCTTTTGGACTAGCTACAATTTATTAGGGGAGCAAAGAACACATTCAAGGCCTTCATCCATCTCAAATGGATATACATAGTTTTTAGAAAATTCATTCACTAGAATGTTCCTAGGAGGTTAGATAGAAATTATTGTGAGAAGGTTTACTAAAAGGTTCCATCTATTAGAAAGTTCCTAATAGGATAAAAACTATATAAAAAAGTAGAAGAAACATAATGAGATGTCTTGTGAAGTATATTGTAATTGGAGCTTTGATTAGGGGTTGCACCCTTGAAGAGGCAAGTGAACATTACACTCAACAATAAAGCTATTGTTATTTTGATATTTGTCTCTCCTTCAATTTCCTATTGCTATGGTAATTCTATTATTTTGATTATAAATATTTCTATATTATGTTATTTCCATGATGAATTTCCTATTATGCTAATAAGGTACTTAACACGAAATTTTCCCTAATATTTTCTAAGTCTCCATAGGCTCTTCTTAAATAGAACCAACTAAGGGGCACATGTAGTTCACAAATCACATTGAAAAGGATGAGCCACAGAACCTTGTTAGTTTCAACTCAGACAGATGCCCCATGTTGATCACTACATTACATCAAAGCTAGTTTCCTCTCTACTATGTCTAACTAGTGGAGATTGGGAATATCACATATTATTGCAATGAAGGCCATGCTTTTGTTTCGTGTCATTTATCATCTATGTCAATAGGGCGTGGGATAAGGGGCACTCAAATCGCCCCGGTATTCCGGTGAGTGGTTTTCCGGCGAGGCACAGTTCCACCCTCTTCTGATCATTTTTTTGGAATTTCGACGATCTGGGTCGTCTTAAAATGGCCCAAAACCCCTAGGGGCACAGTTCCATGGCATAGTTCCACAGTAAACTGGTGGAACTATGCTTCCGCTGGTTTTTATATCCGAATCTAGGGAACAAATGGCCGAAAAAGTGGGGCGATTTGAGTGCCCCTTATCCCATGCCTGTCAATAGTAGAACCATTAATTTGCAATGTTCATGACACACTAAAAAAATATTCAAAACACTTAATATGTTTATGGACTTGAAAACTTACCTTTATTTTTAAATTTTAACATATCCTCCTCTTGTTTCGCTAGTTACTTACTGGTAAATTGATTTATAATTGTATGAGCAAGCATTACGCAATGCTATGAAAGACTATGGTTATAACAAAAATGCAAAAATTTAACTTAGCATTGAATCTCCTAAGAAGTAGACCTAGATCATCCAAAATCTTGTGGAAATTTTCTACTCAATGTCATTAATAACCAATGCACATAGTTAATAATTAACTTGTTCTCTTTCATGCTTTATCAAATAGTTTGCATTCAAATCACTTGCAATTGAATTTGATACTCTGACTCACTACAATCACTTGTTTATAATTATTGGCTAACCAAATCTAATGGTTACAATCATGTTTATCCTTTGCTTGTTGATTGTTCAACTTCCCATAAACTATTTGACCTTCCTACTTATTACTTCATATTCCTCAATTGATTACTCAAATATGTATTTGACTCTTTGGATGTCACATATTTGTCATTTGTGATTGTTTTCCTTCTTTTAACACATTGGTGTGTTTTTTTCTATCACAATCATTTCTTGTCACATTTGACATGCATACTCCTTATTGTATTTGACTTGTGTGACCATGTTATCACTATTTCGATCTTCCTTTGCATATTGTTCTACAAATTGCTTCATTTATGTACGTGAGTTAATCCATTATGGATTCCCAATTAGAATACGATCCATTTTGACTACTATTTTCTTTGATGAAATGTGTTAGAACATGCTACCTCAAGTTTCTATGGATTATACTCCTCTAACAACAACATCACTAGTATTAAAAATGGTAGTTAGTAAGATCACAAAAGAATCAGTTACACTTGGCCTCTTTTCTATGATGAGGGCATTGCATATGCCTCCTGATATTGACTTGATGAGACTCTAGCATAGTGTGGATGCATAGAGAACAATATTGTATTATGATACTTGTTTGAGTTCTAGCAATGTTTTTGAAGTTACAGAAGTTTCACAATTCTTAAAAGTGTTCTACAACTTAGTGTACTAGTATGTATATATGAATGGCCACACATGCACCTTAGGAAAAGGAGATCAGTTCCTAGTTCCTTCTTCCATAGAAGCTACCTCACTAGATTTGGATCAATGCAAATATGGGTTTATAAAGTTTGAAGTGCACCCTTTAAGAGCATGTATACATATAAGTGTATGAAATGGACTTCAAACAATTTTAGTGTGGCTTAAATGATGCTACATGGAATGATTTGTAGAGGGAAATGTTTAATATCACACATTCTACAATATCTTATTGGGTTTCAAACATATAAATACTCCTTATAGTGCTCTTCATGAAATGTCCCACCAAATTCTATTGAGTCATCTATTGTGTAATTAATTATAGAAAGAGCCTATGAATAAGTAGAAGTATATAGGCAGATCGTATGAGTTTGAGATACCTATGACACCCATGAGATTTAGTGCATAACTTACAATGGATTTCACTTCTTCACGATCTCCTCCCTAATTAGACAATGGTCATAGATGGTCCCAACAATATCAACAACAAGAATAAACACTAGAAAAAAATACTTAATATACACCTTTGGTCATACCAATGCAACATACCCACTCAAAACCCAACAAAAATATTAATATAACATATCCTAATCCATCCAACCTTACGTTCCATATGTGCATGGGAAACACACATCTTCACCCATCTTCCATCAAATGGTCTTAGTCCACTACTCTTTTACCACCTTTAACAATCACTATCATCCTTTGCTAGTCCCAATTGTGGAGGAAATCCATCAATCCACCCCTTCTTCCATAATAAATGCATAAAGAACCTTTCTAGATTTTTCATTTTCCTCCCACCTTGTCCCATGCAACTTAGCAAACATCCTATCTTCTACCCTAGAGTCCAGGGATGATTTTATGGGAAAAATTTAGCCCAAGGGAGAAATTAGAGGGGTCATAAGAAAACCTAGGGCGAATTTTTAATATAGAAAGGGTTTTTTGAAGTTTAATAAATTCGGCCCATATTTATTAAACCCCTACCTATAGGATATCGATTCGCCAAACCAAGGAGAGAGGGAAAAACGAATTTAGAATTTTAGCCATGCGAAATATAGTTGAAATGGCGAGCTCGCCCTGTCTTTTCCGTAATGGAGGGGACTGGTAGCTGGTTCACCCCGATTTTTCATTCATGGAGGTGATTAGCGGTTTTCTCACCCAGTTTGTTCGTTAATACAGGTAATTTGTAGTTAGATCACCCACAATTTGTGGACCATGGAGATTTTGACTTCCAGATTCAAGGTAAATAAGAAATTTGGCAGTTTCTGAATGCCGGATTTCATGGTAAATACAAAATTCGACGGTTTCAGCTCTTAGATGAAGATTTTGATATTCCAAATCGGTCCACATTTAGAAAAACGTGGAATAATCTAGTAAAATGGAGACCTTTTTTTCTATATAATGTTGCAAGAGTGATCATAAAAACCCACACGAAGAATCATCATATCTTTGCATGAAGCTTGACAGTGGCTGAGTGGAAAGCAATTTGAGAGTAGTTGAGTCGAAATCCATTTGACAGTAGTTGAGAGGTTGAGTGGAAAATATTTGCATTTGTTCAAAGTTTCCTAGGGTCTCCAGTTTTTATAGAGGTTAGTTTTCCATGGAACCAGATACTATTTAGTGAAATTTATGCATTTGTTATTCAAATTTGAGTTTCTCAACTTCTATATATCCTTCAAGGAACATTCATTATACATTTAGTAATTTTTTCCATGCTCTATAGCTAGACATTTAGTCTATCCTTTTCAAGCTTTCTTGGATTTAAAAACCACTTTTATACAACTGCGTGTTAGCTTTCACAATGTTGGTCATCACTATTAAAGACGAAGTTGACCTTGCCTTCTAGTTTTTCCACACAACACTCCATACTATTCCTTCAACTGGGCACTTTCAACTTGTTTAGGAAAGTGTTTTTTTACTAAGCATTTACTTTCTTTCCTTTTGTTGTTGTTAAAGGATTTTCTCGTAATGACCAATTTTTAGACTAATTCACCCTCCAAAATTCATCCTTTTATGTTCTCTAAGATGTGGCACAGAGTTGTTGTTACCTCAGTGTCTACACGATTTTCATCTGGCGTCAACAACTGGTTTATTTAATCTCTTACACACCATAGTCACTCTCCTTGGCTTACTTTTTCAATGCTACGGTGACCAGTCTGAAAGCACAACCAGAAAGCATTAAAGTTTGAAGACTAGAATTGGCTGGCATGTAATCCTCCATAAATCATTCTATCTTCTTCCATTAGATTGAATGGCATGGCATTCTTATGTATTGGAGTGGTCACTTCATAGAGGATATTGTTGAAGAGCATCTATATTGGGAGGGTTGTTTTCTAAGCATATGCTTTGACGTGTTCATTTTAATTGGAATTTTGATTGGAGTGACTTTCCTTTTGTCACTTATTTGCTTCCATTGCTCCTGGTTTGTTCTAGATAAAAATTCATCCAAAAATACCTATTACAGTGCCTCAAGGCTCAAAGGAAGTTATGAAAGCTGTGGTTTAGATTTGGAAAAGAATCCATTTTTTTGCAACTAAATGGACTAGATACAAGAAACTCCATAGAAACCATGAGTCACTCTCAAGATTAGCTTATAGAACTGCATAATTTATGGAGTGTTTCACTTGAAGACAATAGATTAAAAGGTACATATCTATATTTTGATGGAGGATTTTTCTTCCCATTTGTAAAACCATATTAATATTCCATTGCTAGGTACTACCAACTGCCCTAAAAAAATGAATGACAAATTGATAGGTTGCAAATACATAGGAAATCATTATCTTCATTATGGACAATAATTTCACATATTTCTTCTAGCAAGAGAAAAAATCCATCTTATTAAGCATCATATACTCCTATAACAACAACCTACTAGGATATAATAGTCCCCTATTCAGATTATAGTATGAGAGTGAATCCTTTTTACTATAGAATGTTATGGGATGAATTTTGATGGCATATACTTTCCATTATTTATAAGTTTGGCCACATGTTAGTGATTGGAATGTTTATGCCTTGCAAGTGTTATACCCTTCATCATATTCCTTTGAGGAGAGCATTCAACCTTTTGAGGGTTGATGCATATCATTATCTTATTTGGAGGTTTCTTACAGCCTTGGTAGGATTATTTCGCTACATTAGGAGGGCCCATACCCCTAGAGGGATTTCACTTTAATTTTGGACAACACTCTAGGATGAGGGTTGTTGCATGATTTGGGTTATGTTTTGTCCACTTGGAGGATTGTATATGCTCTAGATTGAGGGGTCATCCCACTTGGATCCATTCCCATTTAGAGTTTTTGACTTTCTTACACATGGCTTAAGGAGATCAAGACCATCTGTGCATGTGATAAGGTAGTTTGCAAATTGATTTATGTGGAGATCAACTCTTTGACGGAAGGAGGGGGGGGGGGTTGGGGTATTTCCCACTATTACTTCAAGGGTATATTGCACATAATTTTATGCATGCTTTACCGAGTATGTTTTAATTTTTTTTCCATTCCTATCCTCATTTTAGGACCATATCTCTATTTTGGACATATTCTTATTGGGCACTAGCTTTGAGAACCTTTGGAGGCTAGATGATGGTATTTTCTTGCTATTGGTTCCTTATTTCCTGGAGGTTCCCTCTTTCCTTGTGCCTTTCATATCTTGGAGGTTATCTTATCGAAATGAAGACATTTTACATGGCATGTGATCCTTATTTCATGGATCTCACTCTCAACATCAAATACTACAATGAACTTGTTGAGACTACAATGAAATTAAGTTGAGGCTCTCCACGGTTGTGCTTCATTGTCTACCCAAAGCTACTCAGAGTGAACATAATTATTTGATTTAGGGTATCATGGAAGTTCTAAATGCTCTGAAACATGCCTTCAAATAATGGACATTTGAAGGCATGTTTCAAATTATCATCCCTAAAAGTGATGAGCCCTAGTCACCTATAAGAATTATGGGCTAATCCTAGGCACTATTGGGAACATATCAGCAAGAAAAGAACATCTCTAGACAACAAACAAACCTAAATTTGTTTCTCACATTCAACTCTCTTATATGTTTCTCACATTCATCCGACAGTGCAGTGTTTTTGTTTTCCATTTGACATTGTGTGATATGTAACTCTCCTATCTCAACTTGATAGTTTTTCCATTTTCTGTCTCTTCTTGTAGTTTGGTATTCATATAAAAGGTTATCAAAGTCATGAAATATAAAAGTTGCATGAAAATGAGAACTTGGAAATACTACACCACCACCCTACGAAAATGTTTAAATTACAAAAAGAGTGATACTTGGGTGGATACAATTTGCAGACCTAGACAACTTTTAAGGCTTTGATATGTCCAAGACACAAATATTGTGAAAGACACCCTACACTTCAAGAATTTTATAATATGGCTATGCTAATGTCAACAAGCACACAAAAACTAATAAGAAAACAATAATTTGGAGTCTAAATTAACTCCCATGTCAACATATCCTCAACTTGATAAAAGCAACTAAACATTATAGTGCATTGAGCTAGTGAATCGTGATATTTGTGTAATACATATGGTTCTATGCGAAAAAAGTAGATAAATATAATACATAGGCTGGAACTGAACAATTGAGTCATTAATTGAAGCTACAATTGAATTAGGTGTTAGCAATACAAAAGATGGGGAGTAAGCACTAAAGGGGAGGAAAATGTCCTTGTCCTCCACAAAGTTCTCATATTACTTAGAGAAATAAATTCTAGGAGTATCCTGTCGATTCATATTGGGCTAATTTGACCCTCTGTACTTCACCGATCTCACACCAACTCTTGAATCCAGCAATACAAACTCTGACTATTGTTGTGGATTGAGTTGTAGATTTCTAATTTTGAGGTTGTTTATGGATTTGAAGAAAAAATCCATACTATATTTACATGTACTAAGCCATCTTAAATGCAAGTATTGTAACCATATTCCTTGAAAGATGTGGTAAGGCAAGGATAAATTTCTTTGATTCACAATCAATGCCAAAATCTAGTAATTTTTTAGCTGGAAAAATGGAATAAATGCTTTGGAATCCTTGGAAGATCACAAGGAAAATGCATTGATATGCATGTTTATTAGCACATGTCCCTAAGCATATGATCTGGTTCCAGGATAAAATCAAATTTGACCCAAGTAGTCACTCTTAGTTTTTTTGTAGGTTTTTTCATCATCTACTTCAAAAATCCGGCGTCAACAACTAGTTTATTTAATATCTTCCACATCATAGTCACTCTCCTTGGCTTACTTTGTCAATGCTACGGTGACCATTCTGAAAGCACAACCAGAAAGCATTAAAGTTTGAATACTAGAATTGGCTGGCATGCAATCCTCCATAAATCATTCTATCTTCTTCCATTAGATTGAATGGCATGACATTCTTCCAAGAGATTGATTCCTTGCTGATTTTCTTCATGAGTAGCATCCTTCTATTGCATAAGTTTCTTCTATGCCTCTTTTTGGAAAAGTAGAGTTTGATCTTTGCTCTTCCTCTTATGGTAACTCTTCTAGCTTTATGGTTTCTTAATTGAATTGTTGGCTTCCCTTTATCATTAGTCAAATTTTGTGAGATCTTCAATTCCACAAGCTTGAAAAAAATCCCTTGCCCATCTTTGTTAGTATTTCCAATTCCCTAAAATATCCCCCAAAAAATGGCACAATCTTTGTTAGTATTTCCAATACCTTGAATTTGCTAGGAAGATAGGGTACTCAAATCACTTTTCCCATATTAACTAAATTCAAATTTGAAATCTTTAATTTCTTTTAGTTTTGTTGAGAGTATCTTTCAGGTGCATCCAAAAACTACTTTCCTCTCCCTTGCACTTCTCTTTACATAACTACTATGTTGTCAAACATAATGAATGAAAATTATAAGGGCTATCTGCAAAAACCAATCACCCATAATGGATCTCTAAGAACCAATCACAATGTCTCCATTGAGATTGAAGAAAGTCAATGATAGGAATCCTTATCAATTCATTTTTCCTTTTAATTAAAAAGTGATGATCCAGTTGTTAGAAAAAGAGGATCGCAGATCAATAACAATAAACATAAATGCAAATATAATCACACACACATTACAAGAGAGACATAGATATATCGTGGTTCACCCCAACTTGGGATATGTCCACACTGAATTTGCTAGTCCTTATTTTTATTACTGTCCAGCAAGGTGAAGGGATACAACCTGTAGCACAGCCGCTGCACTTACTCTTCACTATCTAACAGTCTCTCTCCTGATCTTAGAGATATTTACAATGCATAAAATCTAAGACATCTATTCCTAGACGTATTACAATGTCTTTCTTTTATAGGGGAAATACAATGGGAAAATACCACGGAATACCCAAAACCATGGGCCCGCAAAACAGCTGGCGAAAAAAGCCCCAAATTTTTTTTCTCGGGGCACTGCCCCCAAACCCCCGCCGGGGGACCGCTGGCCCCTGGACCCCCCAGCTAGGGGGGATGGTCCCCCCTAGAACCTCGTGGGGGGGCAATGCCCCCCCACACCCCGCCGCTGGGGTGAGTGTACAGTCCACCTACATATCATATAAAACTGGGGTAGAAACACGGCTAAAACAATATCATCTATGAGACCCGAAGATCTGGCTCCACAACCAACAATATCCCACTTGGAGACTGATCAAAACAACTCCACTACTGCTGTACTTGTTGGACCTTGGACTTGGTAACTTTCTCCTCTTCACCTTCATGCTAGAAGGCCAATTGAAACTGAGCAGGAACTCAATTTCTCTCTGGTCACTACCTTTGTAAACATGTCTACAGGATTCTGGCTAATATGTATCTTTTCCAGCTTCAACAGTTCATCTTCTAGAACATAGCGTATGAAATGGTACTTGAGTTGTATATGTTTAGTCCTGGAATGGAATGCTGAGTTCTTCACAAGATGAATGGCACTTTGGTTGTCACTATACAACTTGCTATCCTTCTGCTTCTTACCCAATTGCTCCATAAACCTCTGCAACCAAATCAACCAAATCATCTCTTTACTAGCCTCTGTAACAACAACATACTCTGCTTCCATTGTTGAAAGTGCAACAACCTTCTGCAGTTTCGAAATCCAACTTACTGCTGTTCCACCTACAGTAAACACATACCCTGTGGTGCTCCTCTTGCTATCCTTATCACCTGCCATATCTGCATTAACATATCCCTGTAGAATAGTGTCTGAACCTCCAAAACATAATGCATGAGTGGTGGTACCTCTCAAATACCTGAGAATCCACTGTACTTCCTTCGAATGTTCTTTACTTGGCTTGTTCATATATTTGCCCACAACTCCCACTGCTTGTGCAATATCTGGTCTTGTGCACACCATGGCATACATCAAGCTACCAACTGCTGATTGATAGGGAATCTTGGACATGTAATCTGTCTCTTCCTGTGTCTTGGGACACATTTCCTTACTTAGACTGAAATGGCTGGCCAAAAGTGTACTTACTGGTTTTGCATTCTGCATTCTAAACCTCTTCAACACCTTTTGTATGTACTCACTCGGAGACAATGTCAATTTGCGATTTTTTCTGTCTCTCGTTATTCTCATACCAAGGATTTGCTTTGCAGCACCCAAATCCTTCACTGCAAATGAATTAGCTAGCTTCCTTTTGAGTACATTTATATCCTGCATGTTAGTACCTACAACAAGCATGTCATCCACATACAATAACAAGATAATATATCTTTCATTGTCTAACTTCTTGAAATAAGCACAGTGGTCAGAATGACATCTACTATAACCTTGTTCTGTCATAAACCTGTCAAATTTTAAATACCACTACCTTGGAGCTTGCTTCAAGCCATACAAACTCTTTTTCAACTTGCATACCAAGTTCTCCTTACCTTTGACCTCATACCCTTGTGGTTGGTGCATATATATCTCTTCCTCCAAATCCCCATGGACAAAGGCTTTTTTTACATCTAACTATTCAAGATGCAAATCTTCTACCGCCACTAGAATTAAGATAGTCCTAATTGAAGTCATCTTAACAACATGAGAAAATATTTCATCAAAATCAATACCTTTCTTTTGTGTAAACCCCTTTACAACAAGTATGGCCTTGTACCGCTTCTTACCTCCTTCTTCTTTCTTCAACCTATAAATCCATTTGTTCTGCAATGCTCTTTTACCAGTAGGCAACTGAACCAGATCCCAAGTCTAGTTTCCTACCAATGAGTCCATCTCCTCATTCATGCCTTGCTCCCACTTCTTTCTAGTTTCCACCTGCATTGCTTCTTTATAACATTCTGGTTCACTAGCATCAGTCATCAACAAATAATACATTGAAGGAGAGTATCGTTCAGGGAGTCTACTTAACCTGGTAGATCTTCTTGTAGTTGCAGGAGTTTCAGGTACTTGTTGTTCTTGATTTTCTAGCACCTTTGGAACTTCATTTTCTTGAATTTCATCAAGTACTGTGTACTCTGTGGTTTCCTTTTCCTGTTTCTTTTCCCGCAACTGATCTTTATACATGACCTTTTCATTGAATATCACATCTCTACTCCTGATGATTTTGTTATTTTCATAATCCCATAAGCGATAACCAAATTTGTCAAAACCCGAAATTTCTGAAAAATTTAAAATTTTTATTATAATAATAAATGTTAATTAATATACTCTAGTAGAAATTCTTTATATAATACTTTATCACAATGGAATTTAATGACACCATATGCACTTCTTTATGCTTAAATCATGTCGTTAAATAAAATATCCATGTATTAAGAAAAGTTTATTTTGGTCTTGAAAACAATTGTAAATCATTGAATCTTTTGATTTGGGACAAAAAGAAGTTCCTCTTTGAAACTCGCATCACTCCTGTTATCTTATATGGTTGTGAAGTTTTGGGTTGCAGCATCTCTAGAGAATCCTAGAGAAAGATTGAGCAAATCCAAAAGTGTTTTATTACTTATAACCTTTGAATAAAAAGCAATACTCCTTATCTTCTTCTTCTTATAGAAGCAGGTATTCCACCCATTGACAACATTGCTATGACAAGGTACTTGACATACAAGTAGAAGATGGATGGCATGGGAGACCAGAGACTCCCTAAAATTGCTTTAAAATCTAGCCAAGACAACTTGTGGCTCAAGAGAGGTTGTCATAAAGATAGCATAGCTTGGTTAAACCATCCGGGGATAGACGAAACTGCAACTTTGCAAGACATTGATAGCATCAAAAGTACTATTACAATAAAGTTTAAGGAGAAAATGTGGAGTGCAAAGGATTTATAGATTAAAAGGAAGTTAAGATACTACAAGGAAGTCATTAACCCTAAACTTGAAGACCAAAATTATCTCTCTATTTTAAATAGCTCGAAGAAGAAAACTAACATAGCCAAATTAAGAACGAACTCTCACAAGCTTCGTAGTGAAACATGGCGTTGGACAATTCCTAAAACACCATAGGAGGAAAGGATTTGTCATCTCTGTGAGGCTAAGAGCGTTGAGGATGAAATTCACTTTCTCTTAGTGTGACCTGCCTACAACCACATTAGATCGGAGTTTCACAATCTCTATTATTGTAATAACCTCGCTAATCTTTTGACCTCTCAAAACTATGGCGACCTCGGTTCGCTTCTTTCTAAGTTGTTTGAGCATAGGAATAATTTGTCACATCAAATCAAGTAATTTTGTAGCGTCCTATAGACCAGGTTGGTTTCAGCGGACATTAACCACCACCACCATCATCATCATATATGTTATTTTCCAAAAATAGTCAAGGGTATATGTAAATCACAATGGATTATTATTGACTACCTATTTATAGGTTATTTTTCAAAATTAGTTATGGATTATTATTGACTAGGTTATTTTTCAAAAATAGTTAAGGGTTTATATGTAAATCACAAATCATATATATTTTAGAGAAAATTAAGCTACTGAATCTTGATGGGTTTGAAATAAATTTTTTGTTTGTTTGTTTGTTTGTGTTTGTTAATTTTTTTAAATTTATGTAAGATTCGAATCTTATATAAGATAGTAAAAAACCACACCATTTGACCCCACCTTCAGCCTCAACCTGAAAGGTCTAATCAAATTAAGGGAAACAATCACAATCATTCTTACCAATGGTACCAAACACCTCATCTTGATAGTACTTTAGATCAAAGCTAGTTTCCTCTCTACAATGTTGAAGTAATGGATAATGTGAATAACACTTATCACGTTCAAAATAAATATAAGTATGTTAGAAATTTTAAAACAATCACGTTTATTTTTAAAATATCCTCCTCTTATTATTCCCTGCGTTTAGGATGGCAGGGACTTTAATAATTGGCCTGTCACCTTTTGTACTAATTTGCACTTAAATCCATGCATTTATCTTTCATTCAACCTAAAGTTTAGACATGGGTATTTCATGAAAAAAATTGTATTGACAAATCATATACTTGGAGGTCTTATTTGGCCTCATATTAAGGTCGAGTGCAATATTCAACATAATAGTTCTAATTTCAGTTGTTATTATACATTCCATTGGGTTTAAAAATTTATGGTCAAGTAATGCTACAAATGATTTACCATTAGTCTTAACAATAGATGTCGGTTTCTTCATCCGAAAATACTTTCTTATCGCACTTCCCTTTTAATGCTGCCATTGCCCCACCGCCCATGCTACCACCACCTCACCATGTACAATAAAATGGGTCATTATCATTTCATGGTTTCCTTTAGTTTCTTGGCTGCCTAAGCCTCTTCCTAGGCTTGCACCTTCTTGAACAACTTATGATTTGTTTTCTCTCATAAGTTTTTCATTGGAAACAATGGAGGATTCTTCTCGTCCACTATCTCCTTCATCGGTACAATCAACGCATCTTTCGACAAATTGCAGAACACTGCAATATGAATTTGATGCCTCAAAAAGAGCATCAATGCACGTAGGTACTACAAATGAGCTAAACCAGTGCTAATCAGTGGAATCCATGTCAATAGAATTAGTAATGCAATCATCACAATCGTCACACTGGCCCTCTGTGCAAGCCACTCTTGAATGATATGCAATGGATTGATTAGTGAGTTTCATGTGTGATTCATGTAGACATCTAACTCCAGGGACATTAAGGTGACAATTATCATATATACAAGCAAACTTATGCATGTCCATTGTGCATAGAATGAGTATTGCATCCGAACTTCAAGATCTAGGATAGACCATGGCTAGACACATAAACAATACAATTATCATATATAGAAGCAAATTTATGCATGTGCATTGAGTGGAAGTGGAGCAACATATCTATGTTGACTGCTTTTCTAAATCACTATCTTATATATGTCATGCCCATCCCATAAATTCTGAAATACCGCAAGGATAATTGGTCTAACCACTGGATATAGCACGCCCGTTAGCTAGTAAATAAATTCTTGTTATGTATTCCAATAACACTCGAGCGTTATAGAATTCATAATGCTCACGCGTTATGTATTTCTATAGCGCTCGAGCATTACTGAATTCATAACGCTTGAGCGTTATGTATTTATATAATGCTCGCGTGTTTTGATTTCCTATCATGCGTGTTAAGTGACATGGCAGGCTTGGGCCCGCCCATGCCTAGTTCAAAGAAACGCTCGCATGTTTTCCTTTCACTAAAATTTCTCATGTTTTGTGAAATCACAATTGCATCTAAAAGGTCCCTCAACATGGTGCGAGGGCACTTTATATTATTAAAGTGATATGTACTTTATAAGGTTCCTTTATAATATTAAAGTGTACTTTTTATTATTTTAGGGTTAAAGTGACTTTTCGAAAAGATGTGACTTTTATATATTTATAAGTGATTTAATTCATCTTGAGATTAAATCACATCCTTAGGTCTTGTTGGCCAAGATCTAATCCTGGCCAAAGAAGATGAAAAGAAAAGGAATTACCCTAAAATGGTAAATAAAAGAGAGTTAATGAGACAATTGGCATTCATTCCAATGATAGAATTTTGGAGTGGCTTGAATTCCAAGAGAGGAGTTTGAGGAGAAGAGAGAAAGGGACGAGTTTAAAGAGAGGAAGGGGTTGAGTTGAGAAGAGAATAGAGGTTCAAAGGGAGTGCATCTCTCTAAGTGGAAGAGGGGCACAAACTACAAGGAGAAGTCATCATTTGTAGTAAGGTGAAGGAACCTGCTTCCCAAAGTGAAGGGAACAAACTTCAAGGCACATTGTAGTTGAAAGAAACACTACACAATGAACGAAAGTGAGGTCATACAATTGTGATAGTGAGGCCATATAACACATAAATTGAGGCATTTGGTGGGCACAACCTTCGAGGTGATTTTGATGTTCTTTGTTGTTATTACAAAGTGCAATCTAATCCTTGATTTTATTCTTTTGGCATAGATAATTTGACTCAAGAGGAGGGATCGCTTCAATTCCCAACTAATAAGGCACTTAATTTTTTAGCCTAGTTTTGTAGTTTATATGAACACAAGTATCACATGTATCATTAGGATTTGATGTATTTTTACAATATATCTCCATAATTTATCATGGTCTAGATATGTATAATACATAGTTTAAAATGAAATGTGGTAGCTAGGAATGCCATTGAGTTGTTATATCATCTCTAGATGAAGATGGTTTCTTTGTTGAGTATGTGGAAGCTCTATTAACTTGGATAATTTTCATAACAAATTTGTCCATTTGACTTCATGCCACAAATTACTATTGTTGATTTCTAACTTCTTTTATATTTTTCTCAAGATTTGATAAGGCATAGATCCATAGCTAGCTCAAACATCTTGTTCATCACGAGGCTTGATAGACAAATGCTACAAATATCTCTCTATTTTGTTTTTTTATTTAATATTTTGATTATAAAGTCACCTCAAAATTAAATGTTTTGGACCTTATTAATACTTAAACCTATATATTTTGAGTTTAACATTAATGTTTTTTCAGTCACATTTAATTAAATGGTTGTTTCGTATTAAAAAACCATAGTCCAACTTTTAGAGTGTTACAACTAATGTAATTGGAGTTTGTTTTTACCTCCATTGTAAGTTTGAAATTTGTTTGATTGATAAATGCATTTATCATGTTAGAAAATAGGAAATGTGTTTTATAGAGAATTTTCACCCATCAATTGGAGTATACATCACTTATTAATGACATAATTTCTTAAATATATTTGGAGATGGGATGCTAAAGTTTTATTGTTTTATTTTTTCTTTCTCTTTAATACAAATTGTGTTTGTAAAAACTTTTTCAAGATGCCATTGTATAACAATAATTTCATAATAAGCATGAATTGAGATCTTGTTTGAGAAATATTTTGATTGATTGATATTTAAGAGATTGACAATTAATTGACATATTACTTGTAATAATGGAAATGAGGTGAAAAGTTTGAAGAAATACTTTACTTTTCAAATTTTATCTATGGAATCTTCATTTACAATTCATTAGTGATATTGTATGTTTACCACATTACCTTTCTTTCAATATAACATTTTGACTTTATTTTATTTTTTATTATATCCTAAATTCAAATTCATTTTATCTTTAATCCAAATTATATTTCCCATTATTTATAATCATTCTTATAAAAATAGATTATTATGTTTTTAAATGATTACTTTTTTCGATCTCTATGTACTTCACTTTTATATTCTTTCAATTTTTTCTATTTATTTGATGCCATGCATATACATTTAAATTACTTTTCAAACTTTATTACAAACCAACATAATATTATGTACTTCACTCATATATTCTTCCAATTTCTCTATTTGTTTGATAGCATGCATTTAGATTACTTTTTAATACTTTAAAACAAGTCAACATAATATTTTGAAATGCAGACAACTTTCAATATTTTCATACAAGTGGACATAGTATTTTGAAATGAAAGCCAACTTAATCGCTTATTAGAATGGATATTCTTATTTCTAACATGGTATGGTAGTGTCAATTGGAATTGGGCTTAGGTCTTGGGTACATTTTTAAATTTTTTTATATAATTAAGTTGCGGTTATGGGTTTAAGTCAATTATGTTATAATTTGGTAATTAATATTCAAGTTATTAAGAATATCAACTCTAAAAAGCTTGAAATTTTTTTCAAAAGTTAAACCACTTTGATATGTAACTTTAATGGTGAAAGTATATATATAATAATAATAATAACTAGCACATTGTATCTAAAAATTCGGTCCTTAAGATTTTGATTGGGGAAAAATGCCTCCTTTTCCCATTATGAATGAATAGATTAATGAAATGACAATGATTAAATTTGTGGTACGTTTTGGGTCACAACAATCTCCATTGAGCCGCCCAACCACAGAGAATAGTATATAACTTATAAGTATGCCAACAAAACAAATAATGTATGAAAGATTTTTTAAACCGGGAAAACCAGTGGAAACATCTTTGAAAAAGGCACACAAAATTTAATGTAAATTTTTATAATCCTTAACAAAATCTTATTTCTTATAATTCTAGATATGATTATGAAATTTCTTGATATGATTTATCTTATTGAATGGAGACAGGATCGCGTTGGGACAGGAGCGAAATTAATTACTCACGGAGAACTTTGCGATATTCCCGGCCGTGTACACAGCTGGCCGCGTTGAAGATTTGATTTGAATCCACTACCTGAAAACGAAATAACATTCATAAGGATTCAAATCTCATAAGCGTAACGGATTTCCATCTTGGGAAACGTTTTGATGTTAACTAATCATTCAAGGTAAGCTAGAATAATATGAGCTTCTGAACAAAATGGGGTTGTTAATTAGAAGGTATTGTTTATGAAAAATAGGATATGGTTCAATGGTGGAGCAAAGACATTCAAAAATATAGTAGTCATTGGTTAAAAGATGTTAGTTTGGTAATTGATTTATTTATAAGATGTGTTTTTTTATGAAATAAAATGGTATATAGTAGATAAATGTATTGTTAAGATTGATTTTATGGATTTTTCAAAATTCGAAATAAAAATTATAAAAAAGAAATATAAAAAATAACTAGTAGTTGAGGTATAGACCACAAGTGATTACAATTAAATATAATAAATAATAAAGAACTTGTTCATGACATTTAACTTATAACTCATAGATGTTCATTAACCACAAGTTAAGTGACTCTACTAATCAATATAACAAATTTATTTACCACATGACTCTCAATAACATTAATTATTTAACCTTAATTTAATCTCCTGAACATGCATGAATACACATTCACATCATATACCCATTGTTATTTGCTCCTTGCTGGATGCAAACAGATCCAAAAGTTTCTTAGACATAATTATATACGGTCTCTATCACAGTTTTGAGCTTTAATATGCAATTCGCTTCATACTATTTACCATTCTGTGCTGAAACGTTGAGGGACATTATCCCGAGGTGATAAATAACACTGATTATTCTTTTATGAAATAAATCCAATTAAGGAAAAAAAATATTTATACACACTTGAAAAAAGCCAATGAAACTTTATTTAATACATCTGTCAAATAAACAGGAAATAAAATATGGGAATGGACGAATTATAGGATACACAGGCGGATTAAGAATCCTTGGAAAATAAATGAATGAACGAACTATACGATACAGATTCGTATGACGCGTATCACTACTAGTACAACACTAAGTGTATCGTGCATCATATATTCAATAAGAGCCGTTGCACGTACTGCATATACATTTTTCACTTCTATATGCTGCTCGCCGAAATAATAAACGTTAACGATCCCATTATTCCCAATAAATGAACTACCTGAATCAACATGCTCACGCCCATCATCGATCCTGCGTTGGCAGAGGCAGTTGGCCCCTCCTTCGTAGATGGAGAAATTGCCCCACCAGTAGTAGGAGTCACAGTTGGAGGAACAGCGCCTGCCGTGGTTGCGGGAGACTTAGCTGTGGGTGTGGGATTACTAACCACCGGAGTTGGAGACGAAGGGGTCGAAGCAGGAGTTGTGGGTGTGGGATTACTAACCACCGGAGCTGGAGACGAAGGGGCCGAAGCAGGAGGATTCGAAACTGAAACCATGAACAAGAAACAAATTAAACATAGAATTAATTATCCTACATCAAACAGCAACTACATGAATTAGCTAGTAGAACATTACAATCCTGAAGATGATGAAGTAATTACCAGTAGGTGATTTGCATTGGCTGAGAGGCGGAGTAGTAATTTTGCAGGCGCCTGGCAGAGCGAGAGCTCGAGGTTGGTTGATAGGAATCCCCAGGGAATTGTTGGTTGTGGTAACCAGCTGGCAGAGACAGGCGGCGCTGGTGTTGACGACGGAGGCAAGGGCCGTGCAGCAGCCCTGTGTTGGAGTAGTATTGTTCGGTCCTCCCTGCAAGAAGGCGAGGCACGGCGACAAACTCACCAGAGAAGCACTACATGACGAACTAGGTGGTGTTGACTGAGCTCCTGCCAGGCCCCGCATTTCCGCCCGCTGCTATGACGATAAGTACTAGTGCCAATGGCAGAACGTTGGCCATTATATGAACAATATTAATCAATTGAATCCCGAGCAAGCCAGGCAAGTTACCCCTAAAACGCACAGAAATAGTTAGATATAGATCTCTACAAAAATTGGTTGGCGACAGAAGAATTACAGAAAGAAAATAAGAAACGTGAAATGCGTGATGAGTGCGTGTTTGAGAACATAAGATAGGAGGGTTTATTTATAAAGGCCAGGGCGGATGGGGGTGAGGGGAATAGCCGCCGCAAGAAGGTGCATGAAGACAAACAGAAGGATACAGCGACTACTATGGCTGGTGATCTGTTTACCGAACTTCCTACTCCACCGCCGTTTCGAATATGAAAAGCGATTTAGCAATTAAATGATTGTCGTCTGTGTGTGTATTTGTTCGTTACCAAACGTTTCGTTCCGATGAGCATCTCCTCTTTAGTCAGCAGTGAGCTGTCCTGTTCCAATGCATCCAGAGGCTAGAGCTACAATTCTAAACGAAACGCGAGCTAACGGCCAAAACATAGGACCAAGTTGTGTGATCCTCCACGTGTCAATTGGGACATGACAGTGACCACGTGTCCGCCTTCGACCTAAGTCGGTGATGTGAATGCTCTCGCAATCCTCAATAGACAAAGTGCAGATTTGTATTCTTCAATAAGTTTGATATTGGATGAAAAGTGGGATAAGCACCATACTTATCTCCTGAATCTAATAATTCTAGGTATGGTTAGCTGAAGGTGGAGGAGAAGTAGATGCCGATCGAACAGAAAACGATATTGAAGGGACGTAGTTGGGCAACCAAGTCAAGAAAGTGGAGGTTAATATTCATAACCAGGTTGACTTCTTTAAATGAATGTAAAGAGACCGATTGCACTAAGTCACCGCATTGAACAACACACGACAATGCAAGGAAATTATTGCCCAAAAGGGTTAAGAGTGACGATGGCATTTGGCTACAAACTCTTTTCAAAGTAATTATCAAGTAAATATTCTCTTTCTACGGTATATGCAACACGAGGGTTTGAGTTTGTGGAGAATTCTAAGATGTAACTTTTCAAAGATACCCGTTTGGCAATCGAGAAGGGCAACACAAGGCAATAGGGGGGAGGTTGAAGCACTCAAGCAATGTGTCTCAAATTAATGAAAAGAGGATGTAAAGAAGGGGCATGAGATTCCACATAATGGAGGGCGAGGGTGGAAGGTGATGCTACTCCACAATTATGAAGAGATAAATATAAGTAATGAGAAGGTGGAGTGCGAGGGTGGAAGGTGATGAAGAGATAAATAGAAGTAATGAGAAGGTCTTATGGAGGGTGGAAGGCGATGAAGAGATAAATAGAAATAATGAGAAGGTCTTATGGAGGGTGGAAGGTGATGCTACTCTACAATTATGAAGAGATAAGATAAATAGAAGTAATGAAAAGGTCTTATGGATTGGTTATATTATTAGAGTTAAAAACAAATAGAAGCATTAAAGTGAGCAAGGAGACCTTTATATAAAAAAAGGCTTTGAAGGTTTCTTTTGGACTAGCTACAATTTATTAGGGGAGCAAAGAACACATTCAAGGCCTTCATCCATCTCAAATGGATATACATAGTTTTTAGAAAATTCATTCACTAGAATGTTCCTAGGAGGTTAGATAGAAATTATTGTGAGAAGGTTTACTAAAAGGTTCCATCTATTAGAAAGTTCCTAATAGGATAAAAACTATATAAAAAAGTAGAAGAAACATAATGAGATGTCTTGTGAAGTATATTGTAATTGGAGCTTTGATTAGGGGTTGCACCCTTGAAGAGGCAAGTGAACATTACACTCAACAATAAAGCTATTGTTATTTTGATATTTGTCTCTCCTTCAATTTCCTATTGCTATGGTAATTCTATTATTTTGATTATAAATATTTCTATATTATGTTATTTCCATGATGAATTTCCTATTATGCTAATAAGGTACTTAACACGAAATTTTCCCTAATATTTTCTAAGTCTCCATAGGCTCTTCTTAAATAGAACCAACTAAGGGGCACATGTAGTTCACAAATCACATTGAAAAGGATGAGCCACAGAACCTTGTTAGTTTCAACTCAGACAGATGCCCCATGTTGATCACTACATTACATCAAAGCTAGTTTCCTCTCTACTATGTCTAACTAGTGGAGATTGGGAATATCACATATTATTGCAATGAAGGCCATGCTTTTGTTTCGTGTCATTTATCATCTATGTCAATAGGGCGTGGGATAAGGGGCACTCAAATCGCCCCGGTATTCCGGTGAGTGGTTTTCCGGCGAGGCACAGTTCCACCCTCTTCTGATCATTTTTTTGGAATTTCGACGATCTGGGTCGTCTTAAAATGGCCCAAAACCCCTAGGGGCACAGTTCCATGGCATAGTTCCACAGTAAACTGGTGGAACTATGCTTCCGCTGGTTTTTATATCCGAATCTAGGGAACAAATGGCCGAAAAAGTGGGGCGATTTGAGTGCCCCTTATCCCATGCCTGTCAATAGTAGAACCATTAATTTGCAATGTTCATGACACACTAAAAAAATATTCAAAACACTTAATATGTTTATGGACTTGAAAACTTACCTTTATTTTTAAATTTTAACATATCCTCCTCTTGTTTCGCTAGTTACTTACTGGTAAATTGATTTATAATTGTATGAGCAAGCATTACGCAATGCTATGAAAGACTATGGTTATAACAAAAATGCAAAAATTTAACTTAGCATTGAATCTCCTAAGAAGTAGACCTAGATCATCCAAAATCTTGTGGAAATTTTCTACTCAATGTCATTAATAACCAATGCACATAGTTAATAATTAACTTGTTCTCTTTCATGCTTTATCAAATAGTTTGCATTCAAATCACTTGCAATTGAATTTGATACTCTGACTCACTACAATCACTTGTTTATAATTATTGGCTAACCAAATCTAATGGTTACAATCATGTTTATCCTTTGCTTGTTGATTGTTCAACTTCCCATAAACTATTTGACCTTCCTACTTATTACTTCATATTCCTCAATTGATTACTCAAATATGTATTTGACTCTTTGGATGTCACATATTTGTCATTTGTGATTGTTTTCCTTCTTTTAACACATTGGTGTGTTTTTTTCTATCACAATCATTTCTTGTCACATTTGACATGCATACTCCTTATTGTATTTGACTTGTGTGACCATGTTATCACTATTTCGATCTTCCTTTGCATATTGTTCTACAAATTGCTTCATTTATGTACGTGAGTTAATCCATTATGGATTCCCAATTAGAATACGATCCATTTTGACTACTATTTTCTTTGATGAAATGTGTTAGAACATGCTACCTCAAGTTTCTATGGATTATACTCCTCTAACAACAACATCACTAGTATTAAAAATGGTAGTTAGTAAGATCACAAAAGAATCAGTTACACTTGGCCTCTTTTCTATGATGAGGGCATTGCATATGCCTCCTGATATTGACTTGATGAGACTCTAGCATAGTGTGGATGCATAGAGAACAATATTGTATTATGATACTTGTTTGAGTTCTAGCAATGTTTTTGAAGTTACAGAAGTTTCACAATTCTTAAAAGTGTTCTACAACTTAGTGTACTAGTATGTATATATGAATGGCCACACATGCACCTTAGGAAAAGGAGATCAGTTCCTAGTTCCTTCTTCCATAGAAGCTACCTCACTAGATTTGGATCAATGCAAATATGGGTTTATAAAGTTTGAAGTGCACCCTTTAAGAGCATGTATACATATAAGTGTATGAAATGGACTTCAAACAATTTTAGTGTGGCTTAAATGATGCTACATGGAATGATTTGTAGAGGGAAATGTTTAATATCACACATTCTACAATATCTTATTGGGTTTCAAACATATAAATACTCCTTATAGTGCTCTTCATGAAATGTCCCACCAAATTCTATTGAGTCATCTATTGTGTAATTAATTATAGAAAGAGCCTATGAATAAGTAGAAGTATATAGGCAGATCGTATGAGTTTGAGATACCTATGACACCCATGAGATTTAGTGCATAACTTACAATGGATTTCACTTCTTCACGATCTCCTCCCTAATTAGACAATGGTCATAGATGGTCCCAACAATATCAACAACAAGAATAAACACTAGAAAAAAATACTTAATATACACCTTTGGTCATACCAATGCAACATACCCACTCAAAACCCAACAAAAATATTAATATAACATATCCTAATCCATCCAACCTTACGTTCCATATGTGCATGGGAAACACACATCTTCACCCATCTTCCATCAAATGGTCTTAGTCCACTACTCTTTTACCACCTTTAACAATCACTATCATCCTTTGCTAGTCCCAATTGTGGAGGAAATCCATCAATCCACCCCTTCTTCCATAATAAATGCATAAAGAACCTTTCTAGATTTTTCATTTTCCTCCCACCTTGTCCCATGCAACTTAGCAAACATCCTATCTTCTACCCTAGAGTCCAGGGATGATTTTATGGGAAAAATTTAGCCCAAGGGAGAAATTAGAGGGGTCATAAGAAAACCTAGGGCGAATTTTTAATATAGAAAGGGTTTTTTGAAGTTTAATAAATTCGGCCCATATTTATTAAACCCCTACCTATAGGATATCGATTCGCCAAACCAAGGAGAGAGGGAAAAACGAATTTAGAATTTTAGCCATGCGAAATATAGTTGAAATGGCGAGCTCGCCCTGTCTTTTCCGTAATGGAGGGGACTGGTAGCTGGTTCACCCCGATTTTTCATTCATGGAGGTGATTAGCGGTTTTCTCACCCAGTTTGTTCGTTAATACAGGTAATTTGTAGTTAGATCACCCACAATTTGTGGACCATGGAGATTTTGACTTCCAGATTCAAGGTAAATAAGAAATTTGGCAGTTTCTGAATGCCGGATTTCATGGTAAATACAAAATTCGACGGTTTCAGCTCTTAGATGAAGATTTTGATATTCCAAATCGGTCCACATTTAGAAAAACGTGGAATAATCTAGTAAAATGGAGACCTTTTTTTCTATATAATGTTGCAAGAGTGATCATAAAAACCCACACGAAGAATCATCATATCTTTGCATGAAGCTTGACAGTGGCTGAGTGGAAAGCAATTTGAGAGTAGTTGAGTCGAAATCCATTTGACAGTAGTTGAGAGGTTGAGTGGAAAATATTTGCATTTGTTCAAAGTTTCCTAGGGTCTCCAGTTTTTATAGAGGTTAGTTTTCCATGGAACCAGATACTATTTAGTGAAATTTATGCATTTGTTATTCAAATTTGAGTTTCTCAACTTCTATATATCCTTCAAGGAACATTCATTATACATTTAGTAATTTTTTCCATGCTCTATAGCTAGACATTTAGTCTATCCTTTTCAAGCTTTCTTGGATTTAAAAACCACTTTTATACAACTGCGTGTTAGCTTTCACAATGTTGGTCATCACTATTAAAGACGAAGTTGACCTTGCCTTCTAGTTTTTCCACACAACACTCCATACTATTCCTTCAACTGGGCACTTTCAACTTGTTTAGGAAAGTGTTTTTTTACTAAGCATTTACTTTCTTTCCTTTTGTTGTTGTTAAAGGATTTTCTCGTAATGACCAATTTTTAGACTAATTCACCCTCCAAAATTCATCCTTTTATGTTCTCTAAGATGTGGCACAGAGTTGTTGTTACCTCAGTGTCTACACGATTTTCATCTGGCGTCAACAACTGGTTTATTTAATCTCTTACACACCATAGTCACTCTCCTTGGCTTACTTTTTCAATGCTACGGTGACCAGTCTGAAAGCACAACCAGAAAGCATTAAAGTTTGAAGACTAGAATTGGCTGGCATGTAATCCTCCATAAATCATTCTATCTTCTTCCATTAGATTGAATGGCATGGCATTCTTATGTATTGGAGTGGTCACTTCATAGAGGATATTGTTGAAGAGCATCTATATTGGGAGGGTTGTTTTCTAAGCATATGCTTTGACGTGTTCATTTTAATTGGAATTTTGATTGGAGTGACTTTCCTTTTGTCACTTATTTGCTTCCATTGCTCCTGGTTTGTTCTAGATAAAAATTCATCCAAAAATACCTATTACAGTGCCTCAAGGCTCAAAGGAAGTTATGAAAGCTGTGGTTTAGATTTGGAAAAGAATCCATTTTTTTGCAACTAAATGGACTAGATACAAGAAACTCCATAGAAACCATGAGTCACTCTCAAGATTAGCTTATAGAACTGCATAATTTATGGAGTGTTTCACTTGAAGACAATAGATTAAAAGGTACATATCTATATTTTGATGGAGGATTTTTCTTCCCATTTGTAAAACCATATTAATATTCCATTGCTAGGTACTACCAACTGCCCTAAAAAAATGAATGACAAATTGATAGGTTGCAAATACATAGGAAATCATTATCTTCATTATGGACAATAATTTCACATATTTCTTCTAGCAAGAGAAAAAATCCATCTTATTAAGCATCATATACTCCTATAACAACAACCTACTAGGATATAATAGTCCCCTATTCAGATTATAGTATGAGAGTGAATCCTTTTTACTATAGAATGTTATGGGATGAATTTTGATGGCATATACTTTCCATTATTTATAAGTTTGGCCACATGTTAGTGATTGGAATGTTTATGCCTTGCAAGTGTTATACCCTTCATCATATTCCTTTGAGGAGAGCATTCAACCTTTTGAGGGTTGATGCATATCATTATCTTATTTGGAGGTTTCTTACAGCCTTGGTAGGATTATTTCGCTACATTAGGAGGGCCCATACCCCTAGAGGGATTTCACTTTAATTTTGGACAACACTCTAGGATGAGGGTTGTTGCATGATTTGGGTTATGTTTTGTCCACTTGGAGGATTGTATATGCTCTAGATTGAGGGGTCATCCCACTTGGATCCATTCCCATTTAGAGTTTTTGACTTTCTTACACATGGCTTAAGGAGATCAAGACCATCTGTGCATGTGATAAGGTAGTTTGCAAATTGATTTATGTGGAGATCAACTCTTTGACGGAAGGAGGGGGGGGGGGTTGGGGTATTTCCCACTATTACTTCAAGGGTATATTGCACATAATTTTATGCATGCTTTACCGAGTATGTTTTAATTTTTTTTCCATTCCTATCCTCATTTTAGGACCATATCTCTATTTTGGACATATTCTTATTGGGCACTAGCTTTGAGAACCTTTGGAGGCTAGATGATGGTATTTTCTTGCTATTGGTTCCTTATTTCCTGGAGGTTCCCTCTTTCCTTGTGCCTTTCATATCTTGGAGGTTATCTTATCGAAATGAAGACATTTTACATGGCATGTGATCCTTATTTCATGGATCTCACTCTCAACATCAAATACTACAATGAACTTGTTGAGACTACAATGAAATTAAGTTGAGGCTCTCCACGGTTGTGCTTCATTGTCTACCCAAAGCTACTCAGAGTGAACATAATTATTTGATTTAGGGTATCATGGAAGTTCTAAATGCTCTGAAACATGCCTTCAAATAATGGACATTTGAAGGCATGTTTCAAATTATCATCCCTAAAAGTGATGAGCCCTAGTCACCTATAAGAATTATGGGCTAATCCTAGGCACTATTGGGAACATATCAGCAAGAAAAGAACATCTCTAGACAACAAACAAACCTAAATTTGTTTCTCACATTCAACTCTCTTATATGTTTCTCACATTCATCCGACAGTGCAGTGTTTTTGTTTTCCATTTGACATTGTGTGATATGTAACTCTCCTATCTCAACTTGATAGTTTTTCCATTTTCTGTCTCTTCTTGTAGTTTGGTATTCATATAAAAGGTTATCAAAGTCATGAAATATAAAAGTTGCATGAAAATGAGAACTTGGAAATACTACACCACCACCCTACGAAAATGTTTAAATTACAAAAAGAGTGATACTTGGGTGGATACAATTTGCAGACCTAGACAACTTTTAAGGCTTTGATATGTCCAAGACACAAATATTGTGAAAGACACCCTACACTTCAAGAATTTTATAATATGGCTATGCTAATGTCAACAAGCACACAAAAACTAATAAGAAAACAATAATTTGGAGTCTAAATTAACTCCCATGTCAACATATCCTCAACTTGATAAAAGCAACTAAACATTATAGTGCATTGAGCTAGTGAATCGTGATATTTGTGTAATACATATGGTTCTATGCGAAAAAAGTAGATAAATATAATACATAGGCTGGAACTGAACAATTGAGTCATTAATTGAAGCTACAATTGAATTAGGTGTTAGCAATACAAAAGATGGGGAGTAAGCACTAAAGGGGAGGAAAATGTCCTTGTCCTCCACAAAGTTCTCATATTACTTAGAGAAATAAATTCTAGGAGTATCCTGTCGATTCATATTGGGCTAATTTGACCCTCTGTACTTCACCGATCTCACACCAACTCTTGAATCCAGCAATACAAACTCTGACTATTGTTGTGGATTGAGTTGTAGATTTCTAATTTTGAGGTTGTTTATGGATTTGAAGAAAAAATCCATACTATATTTACATGTACTAAGCCATCTTAAATGCAAGTATTGTAACCATATTCCTTGAAAGATGTGGTAAGGCAAGGATAAATTTCTTTGATTCACAATCAATGCCAAAATCTAGTAATTTTTTAGCTGGAAAAATGGAATAAATGCTTTGGAATCCTTGGAAGATCACAAGGAAAATGCATTGATATGCATGTTTATTAGCACATGTCCCTAAGCATATGATCTGGTTCCAGGATAAAATCAAATTTGACCCAAGTAGTCACTCTTAGTTTTTTTGTAGGTTTTTTCATCATCTACTTCAAAAATCCGGCGTCAACAACTAGTTTATTTAATATCTTCCACATCATAGTCACTCTCCTTGGCTTACTTTGTCAATGCTACGGTGACCATTCTGAAAGCACAACCAGAAAGCATTAAAGTTTGAATACTAGAATTGGCTGGCATGCAATCCTCCATAAATCATTCTATCTTCTTCCATTAGATTGAATGGCATGACATTCTTCCAAGAGATTGATTCCTTGCTGATTTTCTTCATGAGTAGCATCCTTCTATTGCATAAGTTTCTTCTATGCCTCTTTTTGGAAAAGTAGAGTTTGATCTTTGCTCTTCCTCTTATGGTAACTCTTCTAGCTTTATGGTTTCTTAATTGAATTGTTGGCTTCCCTTTATCATTAGTCAAATTTTGTGAGATCTTCAATTCCACAAGCTTGAAAAAAATCCCTTGCCCATCTTTGTTAGTATTTCCAATTCCCTAAAATATCCCCCAAAAAATGGCACAATCTTTGTTAGTATTTCCAATACCTTGAATTTGCTAGGAAGATAGGGTACTCAAATCACTTTTCCCATATTAACTAAATTCAAATTTGAAATCTTTAATTTCTTTTAGTTTTGTTGAGAGTATCTTTCAGGTGCATCCAAAAACTACTTTCCTCTCCCTTGCACTTCTCTTTACATAACTACTATGTTGTCAAACATAATGAATGAAAATTATAAGGGCTATCTGCAAAAACCAATCACCCATAATGGATCTCTAAGAACCAATCACAATGTCTCCATTGAGATTGAAGAAAGTCAATGATAGGAATCCTTATCAATTCATTTTTCCTTTTAATTAAAAAGTGATGATCCAGTTGT
Source organism: Larix kaempferi (assembly GCA_027924585.1). Lineage (NCBI taxonomy): Eukaryota > Viridiplantae > Streptophyta > Pinopsida > Pinales > Pinaceae > Larix > Larix kaempferi. The sequence continues at coordinate 7,262,116 of BSBM01001357.1, read as the reverse complement.
TAGAAAAAGAGGATCGCAGATCAATAACAATAAACATAAATGCAAATATAATCACACACACATTACAAGAGAGACATAGATATATCGTGGTTCACCCCAACTTGGGATATGTCCACACTGAATTTGCTAGTCCTTATTTTTATTACTGTCCAGCAAGGTGAAGGGATACAACCTGTAGCACAGCCGCTGCACTTACTCTTCACTATCTAACAGTCTCTCTCCTGATCTTAGAGATATTTACAATGCATAAAATCTAAGACATCTATTCCTAGACGTATTACAATGTCTTTCTTTTATAGGGGAAATACAATGGGAAAATACCACGGAATACCCAAAACCATGGGCCCGCAAAACAGCTGGCGAAAAAAGCCCCAAATTTTTTTTCTCGGGGCACTGCCCCCAAACCCCCGCCGGGGGACCGCTGGCCCCTGGACCCCCCAGCTAGGGGGGATGGTCCCCCCTAGAACCTCGTGGGGGGGCAATGCCCCCCCACACCCCGCCGCTGGGGTGAGTGTACAGTCCACCTACATATCATATAAAACTGGGGTAGAAACACGGCTAAAACAATATCATCTATGAGACCCGAAGATCTGGCTCCACAACCAACAATATCCCACTTGGAGACTGATCAAAACAACTCCACTACTGCTGTACTTGTTGGACCTTGGACTTGGTAACTTTCTCCTCTTCACCTTCATGCTAGAAGGCCAATTGAAACTGAGCAGGAACTCAATTTCTCTCTGGTCACTACCTTTGTAAACATGTCTACAGGATTCTGGCTAATATGTATCTTTTCCAGCTTCAACAGTTCATCTTCTAGAACATAGCGTATGAAATGGTACTTGAGTTGTATATGTTTAGTCCTGGAATGGAATGCTGAGTTCTTCACAAGATGAATGGCACTTTGGTTGTCACTATACAACTTGCTATCCTTCTGCTTCTTACCCAATTGCTCCATAAACCTCTGCAACCAAATCAACCAAATCATCTCTTTACTAGCCTCTGTAACAACAACATACTCTGCTTCCATTGTTGAAAGTGCAACAACCTTCTGCAGTTTCGAAATCCAACTTACTGCTGTTCCACCTACAGTAAACACATACCCTGTGGTGCTCCTCTTGCTATCCTTATCACCTGCCATATCTGCATTAACATATCCCTGTAGAATAGTGTCTGAACCTCCAAAACATAATGCATGAGTGGTGGTACCTCTCAAATACCTGAGAATCCACTGTACTTCCTTCGAATGTTCTTTACTTGGCTTGTTCATATATTTGCCCACAACTCCCACTGCTTGTGCAATATCTGGTCTTGTGCACACCATGGCATACATCAAGCTACCAACTGCTGATTGATAGGGAATCTTGGACATGTAATCTGTCTCTTCCTGTGTCTTGGGACACATTTCCTTACTTAGACTGAAATGGCTGGCCAAAAGTGTACTTACTGGTTTTGCATTCTGCATTCTAAACCTCTTCAACACCTTTTGTATGTACTCACTCGGAGACAATGTCAATTTGCGATTTTTTCTGTCTCTCGTTATTCTCATACCAAGGATTTGCTTTGCAGCACCCAAATCCTTCACTGCAAATGAATTAGCTAGCTTCCTTTTGAGTACATTTATATCCTGCATGTTAGTACCTACAACAAGCATGTCATCCACATACAATAACAAGATAATATATCTTTCATTGTCTAGCTTCTTGAAATAAGCACAGTGGTCAGAATGACATCTACTATAACCTTGTTCTGTCATAAACCTGTCAAATTTTAAATACCACTACCTTGGAGCTTGCTTCAAGCCATACAAACTCTTTTTCAACTTGCATACCAAGTTCTCCTTACCTTTGACCTCATACCCTTGTGGTTGGTGCATATATATCTCTTCCTCCAAATCCCCATGGACAAAGGCTTTTTTTACATCTAACTATTCAAGATGCAAATCTTCTACCGCCACTAGAATTAAGATAGTCCTAATTGAAGTCATCTTAACAACATGAGAAAATATTTCATCAAAATCAATACCTTTCTTTTGTGTAAACCCCTTTACAACAAGTATGGCCTTGTACCGCTTCTTACCTCCTTCTTCTTTCTTCAACCTATAAATCCATTTGTTCTGCAATGCTCTTTTACCAGTAGGCAACTGAACCAGATCCCAAGTCTAGTTTCCTACCAATGAGTCCATCTCCTCATTCATGCCTTGCTCCCACTTCTTTCTAGTTTCCACCTGCATTGCTTCTTTATAACATTCTGGTTCACTAGCATCAGTCATCAACAAATAATACATTGAAGGAGAGTATCGTTCAGGGAGTCTACTTAACCTGGTAGATCTTCTTGTAGTTGCAGGAGTTTCAGGTACTTGTTGTTCTTGATTTTCTAGCACCTTTGGAACTTCATTTTCTTGAATTTCATCAAGTACTGTGTACTCTGTGGTTTCCTTTTCCTGTTTCTTTTCCTGCAACTGATCTTTATACATGACCTTTTCATTGAATATCACATCTCTACTCCTGATGATTTTGTTATTTTCATAATCCCATAAGCGATAACCAAATTTGTCAAAACCCGAAATTTCTGAAAAATTTAAAATTTTTATTATAATAATAAATGTTAATTAATTGCATTCCTGGTCCTGTTTAATTTCAGTAACTAATCATAATCTTGTTTAAAAGGTTCTGTTTTAATACAAATGTGATTTTTTTTTTTTTTTTAATTTTAAATGTTGACTGTTTTCGTTTCTAACTTCAAAGGGAGAGCTAGCCATAGCTGACTGGCTTACTTAGCTTACGAGCTAATGCATAATTTGTCTTTTGTTCGCAGGTACACCGGTGAAGTATGGATCACTGTAATTTAATTTTTGTAAGCATCAAAACTCCTTTCCCTGCACTGTAAAAACTTAAAGAAGATCTATTTACTATTACTGGTTGTCGTGTAAGACAGTAAAGTTCTTTTCATGAAGTTTACGATTGAAATAAGATTGATAGTCTGCCTCGACTTGATATCTCTTATCCTGGATAGTATCATCAGGTTCTGCGATGAATTACAATGTTTCCGTCATATCCATTGTGTTATGAACATGACTCTATGTTAATGCTGTAAACTATCACTAGAACAATTGTTTGTATTATGTTCATCGTATGCATAATGTGACGTTAGCATAATGTAACCTACTGTCAACTATTAGCTGTAATTACTGGTTATTAGTATGAGTTGGAAAAGTGACGCCTCTAGCGATGTTCCATTTTATTCATCTATATTTCAAAGTCCAATGTCTACTTAGTATTATTGTTTAACTTATGTCATCTAACTGTGCCTTGTTTTTAAACTACGTTCATGGTATGGACCTGTAGATGAGTTTATATTTAAACATCATAATAATAAAGATTGTTATTCTCATTGTTGATTGTTTAACAATAGTATCGGGAGAATTATGATAATAGGACTTATATAACCATGGTGTATCCCACCATATGGTCAAGGTAATATTTCAATGTTTTAAATGATGTGGGGTTCTCTTTTGAAGATTGACTACATCATTGTTCAAATGATTGTAGGAAAAAGAAATATAATGTGCCCTTGACATTATCGATGGCTTGGTTTCAATATATATACATTACAATGATTGTGTATCAATCATAGTGTTTTTCCATATGTTGAACAAGACTTATATCCATGCAAATGATTTGAAATCGTTGAACAATTAATCGAGCTGCAACTGAACTATAGAAATTCGACCCATGTGAAGTTGATAAATTTAATGGCTACGAGGTTGACTCTCCTCCTTGCGTTGGGTGATATATAAGTCAGTATTGAAACCCTACCTGTTCATTATCTCTGCCTTCGGGCTCGGGTTGTAAGGGAGAAACCCTCCATGTCTGAACTTGAAGTTGGGCACTGTAAAATGCTAATTGCTTAGGTTCTGGTCACGTTTTTATTCTCTGGTAGTATAGAAGTCTTTGGGCTTTGCTATTGGCGTCTGCTACTGTTGCATTTGTATCTTGGTCTCGTTGTCATCACTATGTTTGAGTCACCTGTTACTTACAGTTTTCCACTGTCGCTGGTGTGAGTTTGAGGCAAGGTTTCTTTGTTGTTTTAATCCATGAGGTGGTTGTGTATTGGTGTTTGAAGTGTGCTCCCCGACTGGTTCATTCACAGCTTAAGGGTTTTGTCTAAAATGTTGCCTGTCGCGGCTGTCAATAGAGAGGTTCTGGAAGTTTCCCTTGCTCCTCCAACTGACGAATGTAATGGGGTTTCGCTACCGACTCAACTTGTGGCTACCAAGTTGTCCACGGGGTTGCTTCCTCCATTGGCTCAGGTAATATAATATCAATGGTTTCACAGTTTTCAGTTTTGCAAAAGATTGTTTAGATTTACATTCGTATTAACAACTCTCGGCACTCAGTAATGTGCAGGTCATGCTGTTCCTGAAGGTGCACGGGGTTTCATCTCCAGCGCTGGCTCCTCCGGGTAAGCCTGGTTATTCCATGGCTGTCTCTCTCTTTGTTGGTTTTGTTGTGCTAGGGTTATGTCTGGAAGGGACCTCCTGTGTAACGGGGTTGTTATTGTTCTTGTGACATGGATACAGTCACATGTATAAATTGTTTTGCTTATAATAGATAGGGTTTGTTACCCCGGCATGTCTACGAAGAACCATCTACTGCTCAGACTGTATGAGGCCCAGGGGTTGTTATTGTCATTGTATTTTCTATGAGTAGGGTTTTAACCAACGCTGTATAAGTTAATAGTTACTGTAACTATTGGGCCTGTCATGTGGCCGTGTATCATTCTGCGTTTTTATTAAATGAACAAAGTGTTTAAATATAGGAATTGTTTTGAGTTCTCAGATACTTGCAGAGGATGATAACTCTGCTGTAGGTGAAATCAATGTGTTTGTCTCTCTGCGTTTTCTTTGATTTTGAGTGTTTAATAAAAAAAATGTTGATGTTTACTACCCTTACTGTAATGGCTAATTAAAATAGGGTTAACCCTGGCGAGTTGGGGGTTCTCTTCCTGGTTAAAAACATATATATGAAAATGTTTGAGTTAGGTGGTGACTGGAGACGAGTTGTGAAATTTTTGGTTCTTGTATAAATATCGAATGTAACTGTGGATGAAAAAATATACATAAACTATGTATGAAATCTCCTGTAGGTTCAATCTGTTATATGAGGCATTTCTTTTCGTTTGTTTTCAATCTATCGAAACAATGTGGTCTGGCTACGGCTGTAGTAGATTTGTTATCCACTCCCAAGGGGAAATACTGATAATGAAATAAGTCTTATTACAATAAATATCTACGAGGGTTTATAACAGCCAACAATGGCTAAGCTCGTTGATAGCTTCTCTGCGTGTTAAGATGTTTGAATATTGATAGGACAACCTACGACAGTGCTGTGTATTACATGTAATACAAGCTCGATAATGAACAGTAATCTATGCTTGTGATTTGGATAAAGAAACAATGAAGTCTCTAAGTAGTAAGACTTGGCTTCGAGCCAGTCAATATGTTTGTCTTGTTTTAAAATAACTCTGTCAACTCTGTTGTGATAACATGGCTATAAATACTATAGTATTAGGTTTAAAAGACAAAAACAATTTACAGTTTATGTGTTTGTATTTGACTACGATTTTTATTGAATAAGATTGTATGGGAAGTTTTTTTTTTTTAAAACAATAAAACATTATTGCAACCACATCTTTTGGATAGTCGATAACAGTCAATTATGTTCTGAGTATAGATAAATATAATGATATAAGTTTTGTTCTCCTTTAGCTCGATATAGAGAATAACCTGTATCTATAGTTGACAGAAATATGAAGCAGATATAAACTGGTATATTGCCCTAATAGAAATTATCCCTGTACATTTCTCTATTGGGAAATATTTCACAGTAATTCTAAGATTTATCTACGTGTCTATTCTTATGATTGTTGTAATAAGTGTATTTCTGGAATGACTACTGTTTAGTATTCTATGTCTATTATTTAACTATTAATAGAAATTCTAGAATAAATCACCATGATATTTGATTACTGTAATAGTAACAAATATATTCTGCATAAAATAATTACTCTATTTAAGTGATAATAGGAAAAATTCTAAGACATATGAGTTCTGTAAATTCTAACAAAAGACAATACAGAAAGACTGATCTACTGAAAATAAATACTGTTCAAAACACGGTTGAGATAGTCCATTCTACATTTAAATTTATTAAATAAACAACAGGAAGAGTGGCAGAACCTGTATCTATGGTAGACAATAACAGCAATGGGAGGCTGTTCCTCCCTACCAATTCCTTGAGAGTGCCCAGACAGCACTTCTCAGGACCCCCGAGCTTGTTCTGGTCTAACTGGCTGGAACTAGGTACAGCCAACAATTCCCTCATCCAAAGCAGCTATACTGGAACCAAGTTACTGCAACTTCCTGACTCAAAACACTTCCTTACTGTTTTCCCACTTCCTCAATGGGACTCCTGAATAGCATTCACCTGAATGTATTCTCCCTCTAGAACAAATGCTGAACCCCCAGCTCAGTTCATTGAGTAGTATTTAAAAGATTGCCTAGGTCTTAGTTGGGTTAACTGTCATTAATGAGCCACCTGCTCAGATTCCACTTTCTTGGGGAATCATGACCCCAAAATATAGGGAAGTTGCCACCTGCAACTCAGGAAGTGTTTGAGGATGCTGCCACTTGTCTTTTGTCCTTCCACCTAATTCCATCCACCAGTTAGACCAGTAACCTCTTTTAACAGCTCTCCCATGCTGTTGTCTCCATAATTTATTTATTAATAATAATTATTCAGAATTTACATTCCATTTCTGGAGACTCTGCTGAGTCATCCATTCCTACTTAGCATTAAATTTAACATAATGTCTCAGGAATATTAATAAAATAATTACATTATTTTAATAAAATTGGGGTATGTGACATACACACCCCCTTAAAATGTAACATCGTCCTCGATGTTACTTATTCTTCTTCTTCAGCCACCTGCTGGAATAGATGGGGATATGCTTCCCGCATCTTACTTTCCAGCTCCCAGGTAGCTTCTTCAGGACTAAGGTGCTTCCATTGCACCTTCACTTGTCCAATTATGCGGTTCCGTAGAGTAATTTCCCTCCTCCCGAGGATACAATCCGGTTCCACCAGAACTTCCCCTTCTGGTTCTACCTGTACAATGTTCCAATCAATAACATGAGTAGCATCATGAACATACTTTTTCAAAACAGAGATATGAAAAACATTGTGTACTTTTAAATTTGGTGGTAATGCTAACTGATAAGCAACTTGACCGATTCTAGATAAAATTTCAAATGGACCACAGTAACGTGGTGCTAATTTTGCACAACTTCCTAATCTTAGGGAGCTCTTCTTTGGCCTTACCTTGATGAACACATGTTCACCTACCTGGAACTCCTTAGGAGTTCTTTTCAAATCTGCTTGACTCTTTTGCCGATCCTGGGCAATCTTCAAGTTCTCCTGCACTTGTTTCACAATCTGTTCCATTTCTTTGAATAAATCAGGTCCTAACACTAATCTATCTACTGGATTACTCCAAGAGATAGGAGTGTTGCATTTTCGTCCATACAAAATCTCAAAAGGACTAAACTTAGCTGATGATTGATAGCTGTTATTGTATGCAAATTCGGCTAAGTGTAAGTAATCCTCCCACTTACCTGGTTGATCTTTAACATACATCCTTAACAGAGCTTCTAATACCTGATTAACTCTTTCAGTTTGTCCGTCCGTCTGAGGATGGAAAGAGGTGCTGAAATTCAAAGTGGTGTTTAATCCTTTGAACAAGGATCTCCAAAAATTTCCTGTGAATTTAGGATCCCTGTCTGATATAATAACTTTTGGAATATCGTGTAACCGAAAAATCTATTTTAAAAAGATATCTGCTATGTTTGCAGCCTTGTATGTGGTTTTAACAGGAATAAAGCGTGCTGATTTACTTAATTTGTCTACCACTACCATAATTGAATCATTCTGATGTTGATTTTTGGGTAAACGTGTAATGAAATCCAGGCTGATTATTTCCCATTTCCAGCTAGGAATAGGTAAAGGTTGCAGCAATCCAGCTGGATGTTGGTGTTCTGTTTTTACTTGTTGGCAGTCCAAACACCTAGCTAAATACTCAGCTGTTTCAGATTTCATGTTAGGCCAAAAATATTCTTTTCTCAACATGGTGACAGTCTTTTGATAGCCTGGGTGCCCGGAGTAAGGGGTTTTATGAATTTCGTCTAGAATTAACAGTTTAACTTTAGGTGCATTAGGAATATACAACCTGTCTTTAAACAATAAAAATCCGTTTTCATTTAAACTATACCCTTTTATCAAACTTTCTGTGGGTTGTTCTTTGGCTGCAGTTTGTAAATGCTGATAATTTTCGTCTAATTTTATCCCTTCAGCCAGCTGTTCATTTAAGTCAGAGTTGTAAGTGCTGCTAGCTGATATAAAATTTAGCTTTGCATTTCTGCTCAAGGCATCAGCCACCTTATTTTCCTTCCCTTTTATGTGTTGGATTTCAAAATCATATTCACTTAGGAATGCCAACCACCTGGCTTGTCTTGCATTTAAATTAGGCTGATCTAAAAGGTATTTCAGACCTTTATTATCCGTTAGTAAAGTGAATTTTCTGCCTATTAGATGGTGTCGCCACATCTTTAAAGCATGAATTACAGCAGCTAATTCTAGGTCATAGGTGGCATAATTCTTTTCATGGATTTTCAGCTTCCTAGATTCGTAAGCAATGACATGTCCCTCTTGAGTCAGTACTCCGCCTAAACCATCATTACAAGCGTCGGTGCAAACTATGAAATCTTTATTTGGGTCCGCTATTCTAAGAATAGGTGCAGTTGTCAATAAGGTCTTAAGTTTCTTGAAGCTTTCTTCACACTTCGCATTCCAATCAAACTTCTTGCCTTTCTTTTGCAAAGAAGTGATTGGGTTGGCTATTTTTGAAAAGCCTTCAATAAACCTCCGGTAGTAACCGGTAATCCCCATGAAAGATCTAACGTCCGTCACATCTTTAGGTACTGGCCATTCTTCAATCGCCCGAATCTTCTCGGGATCCACTGAAATCCCTTCCTTAGTGACTACATGTCCTAAGTACTGGATTTCGTCTTTGAAGAAGTCACACTTACTGAATTTCGCAAAGAGCTGTTGTTCTCTCAGTTCTTGTAAGACTATACGTAAGTGTTCTTTATGCTCCTCCTCACTCTTAGAATAGACTAAAATGTCGTCGATGAATACGACAACAAATTTATCTAAGTACTTATGCATTATGTTGTTCATTAAGCACATAAAAACAGCTGGGGCATTAGTAAGCCCAAATGGCATTACGACAAATTCGTAATGTCCGTATCTTGTTCTAAAAGCTGTTTTGAAAATGTCTTCCTCTTTAATTCTCACCTGATGATATCCCGATCTCAGATCGATCTTAGAGAATACCATAGCTCCACGTAGCTGATCAAATAGATCATCTATACGAGTTAACGGATACCTGTTTTTAATCGTCATCTTGTTTAGTTGACGATAATCTATGCAAAGTCGCATAGTTCCGTCCTTCTTTTTAACGAAAATCACTGGTGCCCCCTAAGGGGATACACTGGGTCGAATATAATTCTTGTCTATTAACTCCCTTAACTGAGTTTTCAACTCGTTAAGCTCCAAGATATTCATACGATACGGGGCTTTTGAACTGGGAACAACACCTGGTACTAGCTCAATTGTAAAGTCTAGCTCCCTCTTGGGAGGTAATTCTGGGATTTCCTCAGGAAAAACGTCAATAAATTCATTGACTACAGGGATGTTCTCTACTATTTTCTGGTTGCTTTCAGACTTATCTGTCTCATCTGTAATAGTTACAGCATAGGTCTTGCACCCTTTTCTGACTGCCCTTTTAAGTTGTAAGGCAGAAATTTGCCTAACTACTGTTTTCCTAGGGATACCCCTGACGGTTACAGGCTGTCCACTACTGTTCACACATCTAAAAGTTTTGTCAAAACAGTTTAAAACGACCCTATGTTGTTCCAACCAATCCATTCCGATAAGTATGTCATAAGAGCCAAGTGGTAAGATGTTCAGTTTAACTGTAGTTCTAAAATCATTCATGTTTAAGATGCATTCTTTTACATAACAGTTTACTTTCCTCTTTGCCCCAGTAGCTAATTGTACAGACCAAGAATTATCAAATCTTTCAACAGTCAATTTACATTTTTCTACTAGTTGAGGTGAAATATAACTAAGACTAGCACCTGGATCTATTAAAATAGTAACAGGGGTTTTGTTAATCATACCTCCTACTTCCACCATGGAAGTTTGGTAGTCAGCCTGGCGGTTTTCCAACGCTGCATTGATTCGGGGCATAGTTCCTGCAAAATCTCCAACTGTCATTTCATCTTGAACAGTATGAATATTGTTGATTTGTTTCTTTCTGTTTGGGCAGACTGAAGCATAATGAGGCTCATTACACTCCCAGCACTTGACAGGTTCTTTTCGCTCAAAATTTTTGGTGTAGTTTCCATGGTTATTAGGAGCCTCCTTGCTGCTTTTGTAATTGTTCGAATGGCTGACAGCTCCATTTTTGTTTCCCTGGAAACTTTTACTATTAAAGTGGTTTCCGTTTCTGCCATTCTTGAAACTTTTATGGGGGACAAACTCCTTTTTCTTGTACTCGATCAGATTGCTATTCTTTTTGGCTTTCCAGCTGGCTATTCCCTCTTTCTTTTTATTCTGTTCATAACAGAAATTAGCTTTGCGCATAGCTTCTTCCAGTGTTTTGGGGTTGTCATATTCAATTCTGTCCTTGATATGATAGGGCAGACAACTAAGAAACCGCTGTATTTTTGGTTTCTCTTCGACAAAATATGGTACATACTGCAACAGACTTAAGAATTTACTGTTTAAGTCCTTCATCGTCATAGATCCGAGCTTTAGTTCATAAAATTCCTTGGCCCTCTCCTCATAATACTGTTTAGACAGAAATTTCTTCTTGAAGTATCTTTTAAAAGTACTCCAATTAACTTCTCTCTCTTTAATCCCCTTGACCCTTTTCAGATCTTGCCACCATATGTCCGCCTTTCCCGAGAGGTTGTAGATGGCCATTCGTGCCTTCAGCTGATTTGAGTAGTTATAGATCTGAAAATATTTTCTCATCCCGGATAACCAGGATTCCGCCTCTTCTCCAGTTTCAGATTCTCCATTGAATGTTGGGGGCTTTATCTTCTTAAACTCCCCGGAAATATCTTCATAAGGCCTGTACTTTTTCCTTCGGTTGTGCAGCTCAGCTTAACTGCTGTCACTGCTAGTGTGATAACTGGGTTGTCCCTTTCTTTCTTCAGATGATGAACTGCTGTCGGATTTAGCTGGTTTTGTCCTTTTTGACCCTTTTTGATGACTAACTTCTTCTGAGTCAGCTCGTTTGCTCCTTCCTTCTGTCTGAAATTTTTCTATCAATAGCTGATTTAACTGCTCCTGAGTCTTTAGAATCCTTTCATTATCCTTCTTGAATGTTTCCATCTCTGTCTTTAATCCTTTTATGGTCTGCATCAGCTCAGTGGTGTGAGCAATTACTTCTTCTGTCTCAGGTTCTCTTGACATCTGTCTTGTCACAGCATTTGGAGATTCCTCCTCAGCGTATTCTCCCAGTTTTTCCATACCTGTCTGAAAAATTCAGAAAAAGGAAATTTTCTGTTTTGTACATGAAACCGAAATATAAGTTAGTACTTTATATATTTAAAAATTTCTTTTATGGTCACTGTTTTGCAGAAGTTAGTGGAGTCACATCCAAGCCTAGTGTCTGAACCTGGCTCTGATACCACATGTCAAAACCCGAAATTTCTGAAAAATTTAAAATTTTTATTATAACAATAAATGTTAATTAATTGCATTCCTGGTCCTGTTTAATTTCAGTAACTAATCATAATCTTGTTTAAAAGGTTCTGTTTTAATACAAATGTGATTTTTTTTTTTTAATTTTAAATGTTGACTGTTTTCGTTTCTAACTTCAAAGGGAGAGCTAGCCATAGCTGACTGGCTTACTTAGCTTACGAGCTAATGCATAATTTGTCTTTTGTTCGCAGGTACACCGGTGAAGTATGGATCACTGTAATTTAATTTTTGTAAGCATCAAAACTCCTTTCCCTGCACTGTAAAAACTTAAAGAAGATCTATTTACTATTACTGGTTGTCGTGTAAGACAGTAAAGTTCTTTTCATGAAGTTTACGATTGAAATAAGATTGATAGTCTGCCTCGACTTGATATCTCTTATCCTGGATAGTATCATCAGGTTCTGCGATGAATTACAATGTTTCCGTCATATCCATTGCGTTATGAACATGACTCTATGTTAATGCTGTAAACTATCACTAGAACAATTGTTTGTATTATGTTCATCGTATGCATAACGTGACGTTAGCATAATGTAACCTACTGTCAACTATTAGCTGTAATTACTGGTTATTAGTATGAGTTGGAAAAGTGACGCCTCTAGCGATGTTCCATTTTATTCATCTATATTTCAAAGTCCAATGTCTACTTAGTATTATTGTTTAACTTATGTCATCTAACTGTGCCTTGTTTTTAAACTACGTTCATGGTATGGACCTGTAGATGAGTTTATATTTAAACATCATAATAATAAAGATTGTTATTCTCATTGTTGATTGTTTAACAATAGTATCGGGAGAATTATGATAATAGGACTTATATAACCATGGTGTATCCCATCATATGGTCAAGGTAATATTTCAATGTTTTAAATGATGTGGGGTTCTCTTTTGAAGATTGACTACATCATTGTTCAAATGATTGTAGGAAAAAGAAATATAATGTGCCCTTGACATTATCGATGGCTTGGTTTCCATATATATACATTACAATGATTGTGTATCAATCATAGTGTTTTTCCATACGTTGAACAAGACTTATATCCATGCAAATGATTTGAAATCGATGAACAATTAATCGAGCTGCAACTGAACTATAGAAATTCGACCCATGTGAAGTTGATAAATTTAATGGCTACGTGGTTGACTCTCCTCCTTGCGATGGGTGATATATAAGTCAGTATTGAAACCCTACCTGGTCATTATCTCTGCCTTCGGGCTCGGGTTGTAAGGGAGAAACCCTCCATGTCTGAACTTGAAGTTGGGCACTGTAAAATGCTAATTGCTTAGGTTCTGGTCACGTTGTTTTTATTCTCTGGTAGTATAGAAGTCTTTGGGCTCTGCTATTGGCGTCTGCTACTGTTCCATTTGTATCTTGGTCTCGTTGTCATCACTATGTTTGAGTCACCTGTTACTTACAGTTTTCCACTGTCGCTGGTGTGAGTTTGAGGCAGGGTTTCTTTGTTGTTTTAATCCATGAGGTGGTTGTGTATTGGTGTTTGAAGTGTGCTCCCCGACTGGTTCATTCACAGCTTAAGGGTTTTGTCTAAAATGTTGCCTGTCGCGGCTGTCAATAGAGAGGTTCTGGAAGTTTCCCTTGCTCCTCCAATTGACGAATGTAATGGGGTTTCGCTACCGGCTCAACTTGTGGCTACCAAGTTGTCCACGGGGTTGCTTCCTCCATTGGCTCAGGTAATATAATATCAATGGTTTCACAGTTTTCAGTTTTGCAAAAGATTGTTTAGATTTACATTAGTATTAACAACTCTCGGCACTCGGTAATGTGCACGTCATGCTGTTCCTGAAGGTGAACGGGGTTTCATCTCCAGCGCTGGCTCCTCCGGGTAAGCCTGGTTATTCCATGGATGTCTCTCTCTTTGTTGGTTTTGTTGTGCTAGGGTTATGTCTGGAAGGGACCTCCTGTGTAACAGGGTTGTTATTGTTCTTGTGACATGGATACAGTCACATGTATAAATTGTTTTGCTTATAATAGATAGGGTTTGTTACCCCGACATGTCTACGAAGAACCATCTACGGCTCAGACTGTATGAGGCCCAGGGGTTGTTATTGTCATTGTATTTTCTATGAGTAGGGTTTTAACCAACGCTGTATAAGTTAATAGTTACTGTAACTATTGGGCCTGTCATGTGGCCGTGTATCATTCTGCGTTTTTATTAAATGAACAAAGTGTTTAAATATAGGAATTGTTTTGAGTTCTCAGATACTTGCAGAGGATGATAACTCTGCTGTAGGTGAAATCAATGTGTTTGTCTCTCTGCGTTTTCTTTGATTTTGAGTGTTTAATAAAAAAAATGTTGATGTTTACTACCCTTACTGTAATGGCTAATTAAAATAGGGTTAACCCTGGCGAGTTGGGGGTTCTCTTCCTGGTTAAAAACATATATATGAAAATGTTTGAGTTAGGTGGTGACTGGAGACGAGTTGTGAAATTTTTGGTTCTTGTATAAATATCGAATGTAACTGTGGATGAAAAAATATACATAAACTATGTATGAAATCTCCTGTAGGTTCAATCTGTTATATGAGGCATTTCTTTTCGTTTGTTTTCAATCTATCGAAACAATGTGGTCTGGCTACGGCTGTAGTAGATTTGTTATCCACTCCCAAGGGGAAATACTGATAATGAAATAAGTCTTATTACAATAAATATCTACGAGGGTTTATAACAGCCAACAATGGCTAAGCTCGTTGATAGCTTCTCTGCGTGTTAAGATGTTTGACTATTGATAGGACAACCTACGACAGTGCTGTGTATTACATGTAATACAAGCTCGATAATGAACAGTAATCTATGCTTGTGATTTGGATAAAGAAACAATGAAGTCTCTAAGTAGTAAGACTTGGCTTCGAGCCAGTCAATATGTTTGTCTTGTTTTAAAATAACTCTGTCAACTCTGTTGTGATAACATGGCTATAAATACTATAGTATTAGGTTTAAAAGACAAAAACAATTTACAGTTTATGTGTTTGTATTTGACTACGATTTTTATTGAATAAGATTGTATGGGAATTTTTATTTTTATTTTAAACAATAAAACATTATTGCAACCACATCTTTTGGATAGTCGATAACAGTCAATTATGTTCTGAGTATAGATAAATATAATGATATAAGTTTTGTTCTCCTTTAGCTCGATACAGAGAATAACCTATATCTATAGTTGACAGAAATATGAAGCAGATATAAACTGGTATATTGCCCTAATAGAAATTATCCCTGTACATTTCTCTATTGGGAAATATTTCACAGTAATTCTAAGATTTATCTACGTGTCTATTCTTATGATTGTTGTAATAAGTGTATTTCTGGAATGACTACTGTTTAGTATTCTATGTCTATTATTTAACTATTAATAGAAATTCTAGAATAAATCACCATGATATTTGATTACTGTAATAGTAACAAATATATTCTGCATAAAATAATTACTCTATTTAAGTGATAATAGGAAAAATTCTAAGACATATGAGTTCTGTAAATTCTACCAAAAGACAATACAGAAAGACTGATCTACTGAAAATAAATACTGTTCAAAACACGGTTGAGATAGTCCATTCTACATTTAAATTTATTAAATAAACAACAGGAAGAGTGGCAGAACCCGTATCTATGGTAGACAATAACAGCAATGGGAGGCTGTTCCTCCCTACCAATTCCTGGAGAGTGCCCAGACAGCACTTCTCAAGACCCCCGAGCTTGTTCTGGTCTAACTGGCTGGAACTAGGTACAGCCAACAATTCCCTCAGCCAAAGCAGCTATACTGGAACCAAGTTACTGCAACTTCCTGACTCAAAACACTTCCTTACTGTTTTCCCACTTCCTCAATGGGACTCCTGAATAGCATTCACCTGAATGTATTCTCCCTCTAGAACAAATGCTGAACCCCCAGCTCAGTTCATTGAGTAGTATTTAAAAGATTGCCTAGGTCTTAGTTGGGTTAACTGTCATTAATGAGCCACCTGCTCAGATTCCACTTTCTTGGGGAATCATGACCCCAAAATATAGGGAAGTTGCCACCTGCAACTCAGGAAGTGTTTGAGGATGCTGCCACTTGTCTTTTGTCCTTCCACCTAATTCCATCCACCAGTTAGACCAGTAACCTCTTTTAACAGCTCTCCCATGCTGTTGTCTCCATAATTTATTTATTAATAATAATTATTCAGAATTTACATTCCATTTCTGGAGACTCTGCTGAGTCATCCATTCCTACTTAGCATTAAATTTAACATAATGTCTCAGGAATATTAATAAAATAATTACATTATTTTAATAAAATTGGGGTATGTGACAAAATTCATCAACCCCATATCCAATAAAGGTACATTTCTTGGATTTAGCTTCAAGCTTTGTTCTATTTTCTTTATCAATATGGACAAATGCTTCACAACCAAACGTTCTCAGAAATGAGTAGTTTACCTTTTTATCTGTCCATGCCTCCTCTGGAATACCACCATCCAAAGCACTTGAAGGTCCTCTGTTTATTAAATAAACATCAGTATTTACAGCATCTGCCCAAAATTGTAAGGGCAACCCTGCATGCAGTTTCATACACCTTGCACGCTCCATGATTGTTCTATTCATCCTTTTTGACACACCATTTTCTTGTGGTGTTCTTGGGACTGTATTCTCTCTACGAATCCCATGGTATGAACAGTAACTATCAAACTCCTTGCCGCAGTACTCACCTACATTATCAGATCTGAGACACTTCAACCTTTTCCCTATCTCATTCTCAACCAAAGCTTTCCACTTCTTAAAAGTAGCAAACACATCAGATTTCTATCTAATGCAATAAACCCAAGTTTTCCTAGTTTCATCATCAATAAATGTAACATAATAATGAGAGCCACCAAGAGATTGTACCTAAGCCGGTCCCCATACATCTGTATGCACTAGCTCTAACTTTTCATTCTTCTTTTGTTTCCCAACCCTGATAAATTTGACTCTCTTCTGTTTTCCATAAACACAGTTTTCACAGAATTCCAAACTTACTTGCTTCAAATCTGGCAGCAACTTCCTTGAGTGGAGAATCTGCATCCCCTTCTCACTCATGTGGCCAGGCCTATGATGCCACAATGTTGTATTTGTTTCTGTGGAAGCTAAAGAGATAGAATGGTCAGTATTATGAGGACATAAATACAACGTACCTATCCTGTCTCCTTTTGCTATCACCATTGATCGTTTAGTGATCTTCCACCACTTTTCTCCAAATGTAGATAGACAGCCGCCATCTCTCAACTTCCCTATTGAGATAAGATTTCTTTTCATAGCAGGAATATGCCTAAGATCTTTCAATAGCCAGTCAGTTCCATTCTTAACTTTTATCCATACCTTATCTATTCCAACAATTTTACATGGCTCATCATCACCCAATAAAACATGTCAAAAATCGCCAGGAACATACTCATGAAAGTATTTCCTATGGGGTGTAGCATGACATGAAGCTCCTGAATCTACTACCCAATAATCACTAGTATTATCTAATGCAATAATCAAAGCATCTTGTAACACATCACCTGCTACATTTTCTTCCTGGGTAGTTTCCTTCTGTGTATCTCCTTTCTTCTTTAGAGATCTACAGTCTTTCTTTAGATGTCCTTTCTTTCCATAGTTTCAGCACTCTATTTTTCCCAGTCTGGACTTGGATCTACCCATTTTAGACTTGCCATGATTACCTTGGCTCTTTCTTCTCTCCTTTTGTCTTCGCCTGCTCTCCATGGTCAACGCATTACCTGATGTCTCATCTGTGCTTTTTCTTCGCATTTCCTCGCTAAGAATAACACCAATAACATCATCAAATTTCAAGGTGTTTGAACCAGAGACAGAGTTACTTACAGCCATGACCAAGCTATTCCAGCTTTTTGGCAATGAACACAAGATTAGAAGAGCCCTAACCTCATCATCAAAGTTCACACTTACAGAACTTAGCTAATTTGTAACCGTATTAAACTCATTTAAATGATCAGTAACATATCCACCTTCAGACATCTTCATATTAAATAAACGCTTCATAGAAATATCTTGTTGGAGGCCGAGGGTTTTTCATACAGCTTACCCAGTGCGCTCATCAAATCCTTTATTGTCCTTTCTTTTGAGATATTGAAAGCCACCAACAAATCTAGGCTCAGCCGTATTGTTCCCAAAGCCTTTCTATTAAGAGCCTCCCATTCTTCGTCCTTCATAGCCGTCGGCTGCTTTGCTTTTCCTCCCAACAGTAGGAATAGATCCTTCTGGTATAGATAGTCCTCCATTTGCATCTTCCATAACTGAAAGTTTTGGCCATTAAACTTCTCGACCTTAAACTTTCCTTCTTCTGCCATTGCTCCCACTCGAATCAGAAACCCTAGCTTCCTGCGGGTTTATCTGCCAAATAGACCTTTGGCTCTAATACCAATTGTTAGAAAAACAGGATCGCAGAGCAATAACAATAAAAATAAATGCAAATATAATCACACACACATTACAAGAGAGACACAGATATATCATGGTTCACCCCAACTTTGGCTACGTCCACACTGAATTTTCTAGTCCTTATTATTATTACCGTCCAGCAAGGTGAAGGGATACAACCTGCAGCAGCCGTTGCACTTCCTCTTCACCATCTCATAGTCTCTTTCCTGATCTTAGAGATCTTTACAATACATAAAACCTAATAAATCTCTTCCTAGCCGTATTACAATGTCTTTCTTTTATAGGGGAAATACAATGGAAAAATACCACGGGATACCCAAAACCATGGGCCCGCAAAATAGCTGGCGAAAACAACCCCAAATTTTTTTTCTCGGGGACGTTGCCCCCAAACCCCTGCCGGGGGATCACTGGCCCCCATACCCCCCATCCAGAGGGGATGGTCCCCCTGTAACCCAGTGGGGGGGCGATGCCCCCCCCCACACCCCCCCCCCACACCCCCCCGCTGGGGTGAGTGTACAGTCCACCTACATATCATATAAAACTAGGGTACAAACACAGCTGAAACAATATCATCTATGAGACTCAAAGATCTGGATCCACAACCAACACCAATGTCATTTCAAAGAGTCTCAGTGTCCATAGCTTTTAATATATCCATACTGCAGAACATAAGAATGCAACAACTCTGATGCTTTCTATTTTTAATTCTCCATAAGTGTTTATATGGCCATAATGCAAAAGTTGGTCTATAGAAAAGATCCAATAGTGTTTACATGGCCATAATGCAAAATTTGGTCTAGAGCAAAGATCCAACAAATTACAAAGGAGAAACTATTATCTCTCCACACTATCTTCTAATTAGATTTTTTCTAAAGAATAGATCCATCTGATATTTAAAAAAAAATTATTCCAACAAATTACTAAGAATTTCAAAGGACAAACTATTTTCTCTCCACGACAACTTCTAATTAGAATTATAGAATAGATCATCTAATTTTTTGAAGAAATTTTCTTGCTTACAAAATAATTTGAAAGTTGCCTTTACAAATCTTGTTTTTACTATTTTTGCATAATATAATTACATAATATTTTATTGAAATGACATAATTCCACCAACTGTAAATTTCATTATGTTATCGTAATCCAGTGCACTGCATTGTATATACAATGATCTAGTTATCAATTGGATATTTCATTATGTTATCATAGTCCAGAGCACTGCATTGTACATGCAATGGATGTGGTTATCACTGCTGTCAAGGATGATGATGAAACCTTGAACTTAGTTTTTAACTTTTTAACTTTCACCTTAATCATTTTCCTCTTATCTTTTTAACTTCTGACTTTCATTATTATGCGTTCACCATATGAATACATTAAACAACAATACAAATAAGTTTGTCAATTGACCATATGTATATCTATATCTGATATCATATTGTATTTAATGTGCAGTAATATTATGAAGGAAGCAGTCCTATTTACAATATACCATATCAATAAATACTATACTATATCAATTTGATTACAACCACTTCACATTGGTTTATGTTTTTCACATTAATTTTACTAGGCCTAACCTTTTGCCTAATTGCCAATAGGGCAACAAATTCAGTATGTAGTAAAGCAAATTAAAGTAACTCTAGAGCTCCTCTCTATTAATGGATAAATTCATTGTATATTAACTAAGTTTATGTTCACAAAACCTCAAAAGAATTGCTCAATATTCAAATGCAAAAAACCAATTTAAATTAGAATAATTCTGGAAACTTAGTTTTAATTATCTGCTGCTCATTCAATTTAACCTTATTTATAAAACCATTGCAAAATGGTGTTAATCATCTTCCAAAGAGTCCAATATATCCTCTAGCAATTAGCATACACAATTTTTTACTTCTCCACCTCTATTTGATTTCTCTTTCACATCTTGGACCTTCATTGCATGAGAAACGACTTTGAGGTATAGTGTGGGATTGTCTCAAGTGAAACCATTTTGTAAACCTTCCTAGAATGGTGGAACGTTGTTCAAGAATATTCAGAATGTAAATGTGGTGTAAATAGATAAATTCAGGTGCATGATATTTTCAATGGACATAAACTATAAATAACTTGCTTGCCTGCTTTAGATATAGGTTTGCTTGGAGAACTTGGGGGCCCTTTTCTCTTTGGCTTATAGGCATATATGTTTGTCCTACCTAAATATGCATCCATTGTCAATGACTTGTGGTGATAAGATGCAATGGGGAATGCCATGTATTTATCATTTGAGAGGCTTTTCATCCACTTGCTTTATGACCTCATTTTGTTTCTATGTCATTGGAACCATTTTAGCAAAATCACATTGCTGGCTCCAAAAATAATAGCTTTCTGATTGGAAAGTTTTCACGTTGCTGGCAATGATTGGAAAGTTTTCTGATTATTTTGGACAATATACCATAGAAATTCCCTCGTACTTAACTTTGTATCTAATTATCCATGTAGTACTCATCTTTGTACAGTTAGCCAAATGGGGGCTGTATTACTAGGGAAATTTGTTAGTATTGTTACCCAAGACAACTGCATCTTGCTTTAGGAGATCTATAGATTGAGTACATCAAATGGTTACAAATTGATTTCCACATAGCCTTTCACATCTAACTAACAATTTGCTTGACTGTCCTACGTTTCAGTTGTAAATGTACATTGGATAGTGCCCTTTGTCATGTGAGTTGTTTTTAGCAATTAGGCTTTGTTGTATACATACAACAAAATGAAATTACCCAAGCAAATCTTAAATCTTCTAAATACAAGTGAAACTCTTTCTCCCTTCAGTTCCTAGGATTGTTGCAGCCTGCTTTAGGAGACCCATACATTTACTCCATTAGGTTGTTAAAACTACTTTCCAGACAACCTTTTGCAAGTACGTGTGACTAACAACATACTTAAAGTGAGAGATCTCGTGCAAGGTAACATTGGCACATACTCCAAGTATTCCATTATAACTTTACGATTTTAGGTGATAACAAGTATTCGATAACCAACTAAGTATGCCCATTTAATATCTTTGACTACAATTTTACAACTTTTTCATTTGCTAATTTATTCTTAACGCACTCCTAAAAGATCCATAGACTCCCTCATCCTAGTTGCCACAAAGCTAGTAGCTTCAATTCCAGAATTTCCAGGAGGTGGTTGTGTTTATACTGTAACAGAGAGTCTGTGTTTTAAAATTAAACTTAAAAAAAAAAAATCAGTAGGCTTGGGGAAGGTAGCAACAGGGGATGGTACAAGTATTCATACAACCCTTGAACTATTGACAAATCTAGCCTTAGTGAATGGAATATAGATGGTGCAGTTTGAATCTAAAAACCTCTCTGCTGCATATTGGTATTTTCATTCCAAATCCAACCTCAGAACATCTACCTCCTTTGTGTCTTTCCAGTGTTTGTTTTTAAGGATGGATCTTCACTTTTTCCATTGACAACAATCTGGGGAAGAGCTGCAGTATGGGTGTGCTATGCATCCGTTGAAAAACATCTTCAACATTATACTCTACCCCTGATATAGAATGAGGAAAAATGGCCTACTATTACATGCTAGGTACAATCTGAAATATGCCTTCATGGATTCTTTTTAAATTTTATGCCTAAGATAAGCTACAAGAATTTGGAAAATTCGCTACATGTATACATATCATGGCACATGTATATCCTTTCTTGAGTCAGGCACAATCATCAAAATAGGATTTTGAATTCCCCATCCCTTCTACTGAATCTTCAATCATTTTGAACCCTGAAAGGAGTTGAGCTTTTTTTTCCCAATATGTGCAAACAAGACCCTCAGGTTATTTGTTTCCCTTTTGAATACATATGAGGGCCCACTGCTTATAAGATATAACAATCTGAGGGTATGTTGCTCCAAAATCTTGTTTCTACAGGCTCCCATAATGTTGATATTGAAACTAGAAGCAAGACTATTTTTACAATTGTAAGCATTAGACCCACATCAATTATAAGCATTACAGAGTTATTACTCGTTTTTGAACAACTAATACAATTTGTGTTTTAGAATAGCACATGCATTCCTAATGTAGGATGTTATGGAGTCTAAAGTTCAAGCCAAGACAAATTGAATTTATCTTATATATGTAATATAACCTATTGAAGGTAGCAAAAAATTTAAGACATCCTTCCACATTAAATTTTCCTCTGAATTTTTTATTAAATTGTGTATTACAAATAACCAATGTAAATAGGAATCTTATGTGCATTAAGACCCTAATTATTGGTTAAATATGTAGGTTATTAATGAATTGTCTAATAATGAAGATAGTTTTGAGAAACCTATTGCTAGTTGGTACTTGGATCTTGTCCAAGTTGAAGAGGGATCCATTTGAAGAGGGATAGAGATTTTTTTTGTTTAGTGTAGGGCCCAGGGATCATGAGAAAGAACAACTTTTCAAAAATATTGAATTTTATGCTAAAGTGTTAACCATCAAAAGGGGTAAACCTGATATTTATGAATTATCTTCTAATGAAGATAGTTTTGAGGCTTGCATCATTGTATGTATTCTAGTTCTTTGATCCATTCTCATTGTAATTTTTCTCCTGGATTGGCTTTCCACTTTCAGAGTTTGTTTTTTTAGGCTTTAGATGAGATCCATACTTCGCTTTTTGTATCTTTCTTTTTATAGGATCCGTCTTGGTGCTCCCACTTTATATGGGCATCATTGTACCCCACAGTCCCATTGACCTACTTTAGTGGTCATTTGTTGGACATTAATAAAATTATCTTATCTTATCTACGAATCTTTCTTAAGCCTCTTTCCACAAGAAATTTCTAATTTCTTATCCCATGGTCTAGTAGCAACAAGAATCGTTGTAAAAGCGCGGGGAATTGTTTTTTGACCTCGGGGCAATTGTTTTTGGAGCTCGGGGGAATTGTTTCTGGGCACGGGAAATCAATCTCGTAGTGTGGTCCCCTCTAAAGCGAACTTTGGGATTGGGAGCATGAAGGGGAGGGAAGCTTCCTTGTAGCTAGTCTCCAAACACACTGGGTTTTGATTCTTGAATGTATAGGAGACACAAAAATAACATTATACTCAACAATATATACTGAATTTTTGGTGTTTATTTTCTTAGGTGGCCTTGTGTATTTGGTTGGACAGAAGTGAAATATATACTATTGTAGTTTTTATTTCAGATTCATCCCTAAGGCTGGTAGTTCACAGGAAATAGATCCCGGAAGCTTCAAGTTTGAGGTGAGATGTTTGAATTTGCATTAAAGCAATGATTTCTTGAAATTTACACAGATCTTTGTGATTTAGAGTGTGTGATGCTAAAATAAGGCTAGCATAAAAATGGCCATTGACCATCATACCATATACATACATACAAGCTAGCATAGATCCATGTTACACCTGGATCTATTGGAGGTTGTGAGGTTTACACTTGTGGAGTTTTTTTCTCCCTCTCAGTGCTTAATAGATCTAGGTTAGGATGTATCTATGCTATCCATATTTATTCTTGAAGGATTTTGATCTCTAGTTGTCTAAGTGTGGCCATCATCCCAATTGAATTAAGGCCTTAGACAATGATACTATCATTTGCTACATTTCAGTTTACATTGATGTGTTTATAACTTTATTCTTAATTAAATTTTGTTGTTAGTATAACACCTTTTTATCCCGAGACAACATGGAATTTAGACCAAATGATTTCATTGAACAATTGGCCACATTAAAATTACTTTAGGAACTCCAATCAAATGATTTTACTAATAGTGTTGTCTTTCAACCACAATAATAGTTTAAACACATTTATAGCATGTTAAATAATGAGATATAGAGAATGGGCTCCCTTCCCTTAGTGTAGGACATTGCATATTTAGAGACATGCACAGAGGGTCGAGATAACTAGTTGCAAAGGATGTATTCTGGGTACATTGCATCATTAAACAACAATATAAATGGTCACCTACATCAGTATATCTTCAGTCCTGTGCAGGAATTAGAGTTATCTAGGTAGTTTTACCTTTGCAAGTGTTCACAAAATAGTAGTAAAATGGTTCCAGTAGTTGTGGGCACTTCTTAGTAGTCTAAGTCATCAAAGCAACCTCGAAGAATTCTTAGTAACAATGAAAGGGAACCTAGATTAATGTAGTATTTGAAATCGATTTTGAAGTAAGGATATTGGAAAGAAAAATACTGAAGTGAATGGCCGAGATATATGGAGAGTTTGAAAGTCAACTATGGAATTTATTTCATGCATCATGGATTCATCCTTGGCAGTCTAAGAAAGTATTTGCAACATTCATATAGTGTCTTATATCTTCCTGTATACAGTGGAAATGTTAATAAAACAAGACATTAACTAGGTAGCCAACAAAAGGGGGACACTTTCAGCCTTATTTTAAACTTGAATAACAAAGATGGATCTAGAAATGTAAGGTATCCGACTTGTTCTTCTAGAAAATAAGGAGGGCCAACATGTCCAAAGAAATGTTAAGGATGACTTATATACCCCTGCTTCCTTAGATTTTACAATGGCTCTGTATTCGTCACTCTATTATTATCTTCAAGTGGCAGAACTATTAATCTGTGAAAAATATCGCATCTCTGGTTAAGTTCTAGAAAGAGGATATGTTGGAGGTTAATTGATGTATTTCTGACCCACTTCCACTTTTTTGTATAGCATATCTCTCCAATGCTTGCATCCTGTAGCAACTTGATGCTAATGAGGGTTCATTGTGTGTTTTTTGGTCCATTTGATCATACCTTGGGATACTATCATGGAATGATCAACCTTGGGAATGTTTTGAAGAAAATATCCAGCTTATTGAGTGCTCTGTAGCAGAAGATTTTTCAGAGTGTCAAGAACACTTTTGTAATGCATTTGAGGTACCATGGAATTTATGTCACCTAATGACAATTCATAGATTGTTATTGTGTGGATTTACTTTGCTTGAGTGAGCTGGGTCACATTGGATCCATGGACTATTACTTATATTTGGAAATGGTGGCCTTTTCTCTGGACTCCATTTCTTGTATGAAATTAACTTGACCAAATTTGATTTCTCTCTTAAATATGTATATTTTATTTTAACCCCGGGAGGATTGGTCGAAGATGATCACTCTCACCAATTTTGTGCTCCTTGTTCTTTGATACCCTTCTTGTGTAAGTGATTTTCACATTACTATTTTGTGCCCATGTCAAGGAAATTGCATCATGTGGGGGAGAGTGCCCATATTTTAAGATGAAGAAAGATCTTATAGTTGTGATTGAGTTTGCTATCCTCAATTTATTGATCATGGTGTAGCCTACAACTGATAGTATGTCATCCTATTTTCCCTTTACTGCTGCTTTTTCACCCACAGGGCTACTCAGAATTGGCCTTACGGGGCTATTTACTATTGTTGTTTATATGCCCATAATTGCCTATATTTGAGATTCATTGTTGTTGGGAGGCTAAGATATGCTCTGAAATGCCCAAACTATGCCCAAATTGAAGGATTAAGCTGTTAGAAAATATTAACATGCATATGATGCCTATGAATGTGCCCAAAATTATCCCAGACTGTAGGTTTATTGCTTCTTAATGTTGTTAGAGGGTAACATGCTCCATAAACCGCCCCTATGACTGACTGCCATAAATCTTGCTCCAAAAGTACTACATGAGATGATGAAATCAACTAGGAAAGTATCAGAAATTCTAGGCAGTTTTACATAGGGAATTAGATATTGTTATTTATATATTTTATTCAGACCTAGTTATTAGCTTAGCTTTCTTTCTCTTGTTTTCAACATTTATATATCAAAAATTTATTGTGCCAAAAATACGCAGAATCTCACGCCATTGATGCCATGAGAGACAAAAAGAAGAATATGGCCATGTTCCCCAACGTGGAGTTCAGTGGAATCATAGCAAGGAGTCAAGGATTTCTCTTTCACATGGTTCTTGAAGCTTTTCCAGTAGATTCAAACCATCAAATTTCAACACTCATTCAACTACTCTTACAATAATACATATCTAACTTATTGTGGCCAAGCCCCCCCAAGGGGAGGTATTTGGAGTCTTATCTAGGACTTATCTTTCACATGATTCTTGAATCCTTGGCAGTTGCTGATTCGATATTTAGATCATAAAAATTCAACGCTCAATCAACTATGCTTACAATACTACATATCCAACTTAGCTTCAAGTCATTGTTAGGATGGATTTGATAACATAAAATAAGTTAAGTTTATTAATATTTAACAGATATTCAAAACTGAAATCAGATTGTTTGTTATGTGTAGTGTATGCCCAATATTCTAGCGTAAATAAATCACACCTTCCCTTCTGTGTAGTGTATGCCTAATATTCTAACATAAATATTTCCAAATATCCATACAATGGTAGTACACAATGAATGTTTTCTATAAACAATTCAAGCCTCAAATATAGGCCATTAATTAGGCACATAAGCTTGGGATAAATAATAGTCATTTGGGCATGTTGATGCAATTGTAGAGTTGCTTACTAGGTTACTCTTGTCAAGGTCCTTTTTTACTTGAAATCACATAACCATTTTAAGCATTTCTCATCGAAAAGACAAAAGAAAAAATAATGGTTAGTGATATTCCTGTTAGGATATTCCTATACTCCATCCTAGTGCCACCAGTATTTTGATCATTTACATTTTCAGTCATGCATGCACTTTTAGCGTTTGCATGCATCATTTAGGGTTTGCATGCATTCCGATCATCAATCCAGCACCTAGCCCTCAGTTAGCCAATCCCCGAGAGCTTCTCTCATATCAGTTTTTTCCCTCCTAGAGCTTAGTGCGCCCTTCCTCCTTGATTTAAGGAAGCCACTGGTCCTTTCTCACCTACCAGTCCAGTTTACTTCAGTTATCCACCAGTATTTCCTTGATTTGAGGCCAGATTGACTCCTCACTACTGTTATCACTCCGATTGACCTCTGATGAGACATGACTACCTATTTTGAGTCCAGTTAGCTCCTCATGCGCCCTCCATTGAGCCTCCTTTGTTTAGTTAGTGTCTCCATGTTCCAGTTACATTCAGTTACACCTACCACACTCAGTTAGACTCAGTTTGATTGATGGTTGACAGTTACTTATGCATTGATGACTCCACCGATGATGAGATAGACTACTAGTTGTGCTCCGATGACACTCCAGTGATCCTTTGATCACTCCATGAAGGCTACTTCAAATTGCCACCTTAGGCATTCGAATCCTCATGCATTGTATTATTTATTTGTCCATATTGTGATTAATTAATTAGTGTGTGTGAAGTATTTCTGCTTCTATCCAAGTTCTACTGTATTATTATTTTGTTGCTCATTTACTACATTGACCACTCTTCTTCTATTTTCCTGCTTAATCATAATTATTCTCTTGTGAGGTATACATCATCTCTTAGATCTGCTGTGAGTATTTTCACATGGTATCAGAGCATGTTGAGAGTATTGTTTATCTCCATTCCTGAGAGTTTTTGCAGGTTATTACCAAGATTTCGAGTGCAGCAGTTGCAACAGTTTCTGCATTTTTGTAGCAGTAGCAGTTGCAGATATTCTCTATTGTTTTTCAGGTCTTGTACAGCTTCAATGAATTCAGAAGAAATTAATTCTCTTTCTCCATTCAACTATGATGAATGGAAACCTAGAATGATAGCATACTTTAAGAGCCATGATTTCTTTGATTGTCATTTTGAAAGAGAGTTCGAAACCTCTGAAGAGAAGATTGTTTGGTTAAATAAAGGTGATGGAGCCTTTGGAGCAATGATGCTTTCTTTTCCTGAATAAATGATATTCCAATACCAATACCTTGATGTTTTTGAAACTCCAAAAGGGTTATGGGCTCACCTGGATGAAAGATTCAGCAAACAAAATGAAGGAATTGGTCCAAAACCTTTCGAGAACAAGCAAAGTGATGCATTCGCCCTCCTTGATGGTCTCCCAGATCATGAAATAGTATCATCTCATATTGAAGTTGTCCACAAAGAACTTGCAGATTCTACACTCATGCTCCAAATTTATTCTCTTTCTGTGCCAGCTCACACTCTAGATATTGCAGAAGGTCCTAAATCCTCTGTTGCACCAAAGTCTGTTGGTTTGCATCATGATCACATGATTATTTCGAAGGAAAAGTCAGCTATTGGAGGTAATGCATTCTCCCTCCTCAAGCAATCACCTCTTATTTACTACTATATGATCATTATTCCATGCTTTTAGAAGGTTATTGAAGAATATGGCCATTGCCAACCGCTTGGGATAATTTCTCATGCATCTAATGGTTTTGATCTCACCTCTTATGGTTCAAAGGAGATCTCAAGAAACCATTTCCATTCGCTTGAGATAATTTCTCATGCATTTACTGGTTTTGATATCACCTCTTATGGTTCAAAGCAGATCTCAAGAAACCATGATTCAAGTCTTGGATCTAATTTGGATTCTAAGCAATTACTACTTGGGATAATTTCTCATGCATATGATAGTTTTGATCTCACCCCTGCTGGTTCAAAGGAGATTTGAAGAAACTAGTCTTCAAGTCTTAAATCTGATTTGGATTTCAAGCAATAATTATTATTTGATGGTTCTTTTTGGCATAATCTCACCCATGATGGTTCGAAGGAGAAGACAAAAGACTATCTGCATATTCATGTTTTTGATCCTACCTCAACTAATTTGAATCACAGGTTCAAGGATAATCCTCATACTTTTGGATTTGTTCTCATCACATTCGATCTGAAGAGCAAGTATAAGCACATGCTTTTTGAGCATGATCCACTTCTTCCCAAGAAGAAGATACCTCCAGTCATATGACCAAGCATCACACCTGCTTGGGTTTGGAGCATTTATTTTTTATGTGTGCCTTACAGTCTGTTTTGATGGGGGGGGTATTTTTCCCATCAAATTTTCCCCACTTCCTTGGTTTATTGACTATTATTATTCATTGTATTGGGTGACCTTTAGTCTTAGTTACCAGGGCCTAGGATGGATTAAGGGGGGGTGTTAGGATATTCCTATACTCCATCCTAGTCCCACCAGTATTTTGCTCATTTACATTTTCATTCATGCATGCACTTTTAGGGTTTGCATGCATCATTTAGGGTTTGCATGCATTCCAATCATTAGTCCAGCACCTAGCCCTCAGTTAGCCAACCCCCGAGAGCTTCTCTCAAATTAGTTTTATCCCTCCTAGAGCTTAGTGTGCCCTTCCTCCTTGATTTAAGGAAGCCACTCGTCCTTTCTCACCTACTAGTCCAGTTTACTTCAGTAATCCACCAGTCTTTCCTTGATTTGAGGCCAGACTGACTCCTCATTGTTGTTATCACTCCGATTGACCTCCGATGAGACATGACTACCTATTCTGACTCTAGTTGGCTCCTCATGCGCCCTCCACTGAGCCTCCTTCATTTAGTTAGTGTCTCCATGTGCCAGTTACATTCAGTTACACCTACCACACTCAGTTAGACTCAGCTTGAATGATGGTTGACAGTTACTTGTGCATTGATGACTCCAACGATGATGAGATAGACTACTAGTTGTGCTTCGATGACACTCCAGTGATCCTTTGATCACTCCATGAAGGCTAATTTGAATTTCCACCTTATGCATTCAAATCCTCATGCATTGTACTATTTATTTGTCCATATTGTGATTAATTAATTAGTGTGTGTGAAGTATTTCTGCTTCTATCCGATTTCTACTGTATTATTATTTTGTTGCTCATTATACTACATTGACCACTCTTCTTCTATTTTCCTGCTTAATCATAATTATTCTCTTGTGAGGTATACCCATCTCTTAGATTTGCTGTGAGGATTTTCACAATTCCAAGCTACTTTGAAAACTATGGAATCCCAAAATTCAAAAAATGAAACACAACATAAGATAGGTTTCATCCAAACATCCTATCTAGGTCTCCTTGTTGGCCATTTCACCCCATTTTTCAAACAAAATCATTACTAGGCATTCATTTTCAGAACAAACAATGCATCTATGCATTGCCATCATGAATCTATCGCTAGCAGAAAATTCTTGAAATTCCTACAAATTTGGCTTTCTTGCATGAAATGACACACAATTCCAACAATTCCATCCATGTTGCTTACCAATTATGTATTTCATCTGCAAAATCTATATTAATGGAGCTTGCACAATCATTTTTTTTTCTTGCAACATTTGTTACATTCAGCTTGCCTAGTTGTATGGTTGTCTCTTTGATTCAAAGTTCATTACCTGAAAATCCTTCAATCCAACCTCAATAGAAGCAAGGAATGCTAAAGTTGGGTATCATAGTTTGAAATATTTGTTTATATTTTCTTCATAAACATAATATATATGTCTCTTGTTGGTTGGTTAATCTTTGTTTTGGGCCTTATATCAAGCACGCAAAAAGGGAGTCATTGATTCAATCCATCTCCTCTTCTCATGAGTTCATTGATGATTGTGGTTTTGATTGGATTTGAGACTATAATATGTGTCATTTCTATGTGCAATATGGCTTGGGAATATGGTTCAACCAATTGAACTAACCCTTGGGACTCATCAGATTGGATAATTATGCAATCCACTATAACTTTGAAAATATGTGAAAGCTTCCTTAATGTATGTATGATATATCTACATTATAAATCTAGGAAAACGCAAGTTAGAAGTGTATATTTCATGTTAAATACAAATTAAGGTTAGCAGATGTTTTTGAATGATCTAGATGTCATGAAGATTCCATTTTTGTATAAAGTATTTCTCAAAACATCTCTTATATAGTATTTCTCAAAAAATCTCTTTTTAGCTAGGTGGGACAATAGATAGGTGCATTCACTTATGGATAGATGTTATTTTAGGAGCTTTTAATTGGTTATCTTGTTTTACTGTGTATGCACTAATTTCTGACACTAAATAAAGATTGTTTCTTTGTGTATATTAGAGTACTATTCGTGATAGTGGAGTTTGGTCTTTGGGTAGAACTCAAATTCGATAATATATTTCTTTTTGACATTCACAAATGGATCAATAATTTTTCCCTCATTGGAAGATAACATGGTATACCTTTCAATTTGCAAACAAGGGTGCGGATGTTCCTTTTGTAAATTAGAAATAATGTGGAAGGAAACATAGAACCGTTTGTATGGCCATGTTTATTCTTTTATACAATGAGGATAAAATTGACCAACACTTTCTAAAGGTGGAGTCCTGTGGTATTTTGTACCTTATTCCTTTATTCTTTTATACCTTAAGATTATTGAAAATACATCAGTGTGAGCCTTTTCATGCAAACTGTTTTTTTGGAATTTAGTGCAGATTGAGAAAGCAAATGAATTTGCTATAGATTTGCTGGGAGAATTCACAGATCTCTGCCAAGCCAAACAGGTGGGTAAAACTCAGGAGCTAGCCATTATCATTGTTTGTTCAAATGGTTCTTTTATTCCATATTCAAACTGGTGGAGCTCCATTTGTTTGGTGTAATTAATCAAGGTGGATACTATTGTGACAGGTTAAAGTGGAAGCAAAGGTGTTGGTTCATTGTAGTGTTAATTGGTTATCTTGTTTTACTGTGTATGCACTAATTTTCCCCTTTTTCAAAGTAGTTGTAGTTGTATATACTATCATATTTGAAAAATATAAAAAATATTTAGATTGTTTTAGGTTTACTGTACACGATTTTATGTTTTGAAAGATAAGTAAACCAGGAAATTGTGAAGATTTTACACTGTTATATACACATTTCTTTTTTCAGTTCCAACCATTACGCACACAAATGCAGTGATGCACTACCCTTTTGAGTAAATAAAAACCTTAAAAAGAACCATTAATTTAAAATTTTCTAGTAACTTTTCTTTTTAGGTCACACAAACCAACTAGCTTGGGCTAAGGTTTTGGAATAGAGCATCTTAAACTTTCCAAGACCATTCAAATATCAAAATAGTAGTAAAACTATCGTTAGGTAAATCCACTTTTGTAGAGGTGTGCCGGGAAGCTCCACTCAAACCAGATTTAAGCACGAGGTCATGTGAGGTTGATCTGCCAGGGATACCCCCCTTGCTTTTCAATCGAGCATCTACCAGAGCTGTCATGTGTACAAGGATCCATTAGTACTTTGTGTGCTTCTAGATTTCGAGCTTAGTTACCCTTCCCATACGTGTCAGTTCAAACTGCGACTGTCCCCTCAAACTCTTTCTGTAATTGTGGTAGCCTTAGTATATTTGACCTTTAGGGATTTACAAAGATGATGGTGGAAGGATATTTCCACTATACCTAGGATAGACGTGGGAGGAAATACCTTGCAGTTATTTGGTAGGGTGGATGGTGATTCAAACGCTTGCAATCGAAGACTCTGTATCGTTGACCTCGGGTAACTATCCTTCGCTACTCTACTGGTTTGTTCTGGGCCCTAATCATCCCAGACTTTCCTTTGAGATTTCATCTATGTTTTCCTTGGTCTTGATCATTGTAGGAAAATTTTATAGTGGCGTGTTGTTTGTTCCCTGCTGTTCTAGTGGCCCCTAAGTTAATCACTTAGTATATTTTTGTTGCAGTTGCAGAGGACCAACCTCCTTGTAGGGAATTGCAGTTGTACTAATTTTATATCATTTTTACTCATGTAGGATTCCTTTTGGTTTCTATATTGATTTGGAATTTCAATTGTGGAACATTAGGTAAGATGTAAAACATAGATCATGGAAAGAAAAATAAAACATTAAGGCAAAAGGATGTAATATCATATTTTCAAAAACATCAATCCAATAATCCACATCATATTCATGCTTCAAGCTCTCTTGAGCAAGGTATCAGTGAGAGATATGTCAACACTTTAGAGGATGCATCTGCAATCCATACAATGGATGGTATAATACATTCCTCTAGTGATCAAAGTGAGACAAATGCATTTTCATCATAAATTGGTAGCTCAAATGTTGAATATTTTTCCTTGCAAGGTGACATAGCCCATTCACAGAAGAGGGAAAAAGGCCAATGGGACTTTGGGAGACAATTCCAATCTGAATGGGTATCGAGATTCTCATTTATTGAACCAATACCTCCATCAAATGAGAATGAGACCTCACGAGAAGTTAAATGCATTTCATGTAGTTGGAAACTTGGCAAGGTAGTGAAATTGCAAATGAATCTAGACACAATAAAGAAGCATGTTGGAAAGGTGTATGATAAGAAAACTGCAAATGATGAGAAGAAATCTACTGCTAGATGGAAATATTGTAGCCAATGTTAACATCTCCAATATGAAGAGGAATACAATAAATTCTTAATAAATAAGAGAAAACTAGAGGAAAGTGGAGGAACCATCACTTTTCAATTTGGAAAGATGATGGAAACAAATTTGTTATCGAAGACGATACAATTAAGCACTGTATTTCACATCCTATCCAATGGTCGTCCTATGACAGATTATCCAAAAATGATGAAATATCTATATTTTATTCAAGTGCCAAATTTTCCATCTTCTCATTGGTCTTTAACGAGTGGTTGGGAATGGGGAAAATATCTAGCTCAAGTAGAAAAGGATTATATGAAAGAGAAGATTGTGAATGCTACATTTTTGTCACTGTCTTTGGATGAGGTTACGACTGTTGATAATACTTCATGGATTTGCATGAGAATTTATACGGTCAATGACCATATCAGTCATTCCTATCTACTTGGAATTCATAAAATGAGAAAAAGTTCTACAATAGAAAATATTTATGAACTTGTTATTAATAGTTTGAAGGAAATTTGTGGTATCGATCAAATAATCACAAAAAATTTGATATGTGTTGGAGCAGATGGAGATTCAGTAATGCAAGGTCAAAGGAACAAAATTTGTGCTAGAATACAACTCTCAGCTTCACCGTGTATGCTTAGTATTCATTGTATGGCTCACATGATGAATCTTGCATTTAAAATAGTGAGCAACTTTGCATTGGTTTCAAAAGTTGAATATCTTGTACGTGAGGTTCATGCATACTTTTTTCGGAGTCCCAAATGGTTTCCAAAGTTTAAAAAATTTGCTGACAGTGTTACAAATGGAAACAAACTATTAAAAGATGTTGATACAAGATGGATCTCACCGAAGGGACCAGATGAAAGACTATTCGATGAATATGCATCCTTGGTAGGGGTGATGTATGAACATCGCCTAAGTGTAGAAAAATCTCAAACTCTTCTCTTTCTATTAACTGATATAGAGACATATTTAACATTGGTTGGAGTTCTTCCTCTGCTTCATGAAATGAATAGCCTCGTGAAGATGTCTCAGAGTCGCACGATGTATATTTCTGAATACACAAATGCTAGAAAATTAACATGCCTTGCATTAGATAATTTGTATATGATGGTAGATTCTTTTACAGGTCTAGAATTTACAAATTGGACTAAGATAATCAATATAGAAAATGATGAAAATTTATTGAAGTTTGATGAAAAAGGGATTCTATGTATGGCAGTGCGTGGGTATACGGTTCCCTTTTATTATAATGACAAGATAGGAAGAACCACCAAAGAGTGCCCTGTGTAAAGAGAACAATTTGACAATGTTGTGATTTCGGTGAGGTGCAACTTGATAGAAATTGCAAAATCACTATCATCAAAGATAAGAGAACGATTTCCTCGAGATTAATTATTGGAGGCCATGTCTGTGGTATACCCTCAATATTGGAACAAATGTCAATGTACAGACACTATAAAGGTTGACTTTATAGCAAAATGCAAGATTTTGTAGAGCCATTTTTGTCTAGAGGCCGAGATACAAGGAGAACATATTCAAGGTATTTTAGATTGGGAAAAATTGTTAGATCAAGCCTGGTGCTTTGCTAATATAATGTGGTCTCAATTTTCTAAGTTGGAGAATCCTCTAGAATATGGTGCAATTACAAGATTATGGACTACACTCAGTGGTAGCGAATTTCTACTGCAAAATATGTTAGAGTATTTCAAATTAGTAGATTTATGTCAAACCATGATTTTGGGATCAGTGGAGGATGAGAGAATGTTTAGTGCATTGACATTTTTGAAGTCAAAGTTTAGGCACAAGCTTGATAAAAATGTGTATACATGCTTAATATTATATGTAACAAAGTATGAGGTTGACAATTTTCCATATGAAAGAGCACTAGCTGTTTGGCGATCAAATTGTGAAAGAAGGGGAGAAAAAAATATGACAGATTTCTCTAATTAACTTGATATGGAACATAATGTTCTTGAGGATCATAATGACGGCTCATCCAGAGAAGGTCATGTTCAGAGTGCCGAAAATGAGGACCAGGCCCAGAATGTGAATTGGGAAATGGATTTCACCTAAGATTGCATATGATCCAATACACATGAGGGACTCTTGAGTATTATTTTGGTGTAGGTGTTCCATGGACCCTTGCGGGTGATCGCTATATTTAAATTTGAGCTAGCGTTTTAATTAAAAATAGATTCCACATTGTACTTTTTTGTTGTAACATTGATGATATTACATACATTTCCTTGATGCGGTTTATTTTAAGATTGATGTATCATGTTTTGATATTTATCTTTTACATTGTCTCTTTCTTGTATGTGATAGGAAATGACGTTGGAATTTGACAAAGCTAGGCCTAGGAGCTATCTCTTCACACAAATACTATCCTAGCATTAAAGGATAAATAACTAATTTGACTACACTTTTGCTAAGTAAGAATGAGCTCATTCAAGTACATGAAACAATTTTGGTGTTTATCTATAATATCTTGACAAATTTTTATGGTTTGTTTATTGCTTTTGTTTGAAGCATTTTGTCGATTTGTGGAGTTTGCATGTATTTTGGTTAATTATTGTGTTAGACCCTTGAATGCTTCTAGTTCTCATTTGATGCTTGATTTAACCCTTTGTTGTAGCTTGAATCAATATTGGTTTTAGTTGATTTCCATTGATTTAGGGTTTGAGAAAAGAAGTTTTTATTGCCTTTTAGTTGCATGAATTAATTGTCTTCACTTTTTCGATTATTTTCCGTTGATTGTGTATTTTATTTGTAAATATTTATAGTTATTCAGAAAAACAAATGAGATCTACATAGCTAAGTGAAGAGAAAAATGGTTTATGCACTAGGTTCCTATGCATTGATCGTAGGATACCTATTGGCACGAGACCAACATTCCTCTAGTGCAATTGGAATAATTACATTGCATAATTTTCCTAGCCCCCACGGGCATAATTGGCTAGTGGAGGCCAAAATAATGCATAATGTCTGATTCTATCAGTTTATCGGTTTGTCAAGATTCAGGTCCCCACATGTCCATTAGACCATTAAGGGACAAGATAACAAGTGGAGTTCCCACTTGCCCTGAATCTTGACAAACATTGGATGAAGAGTAACATCTGAATATCACCTTGTTTATTAGTTATTAACTTACTATCTTTATCTATTTATGAGGTGTCATTCTTATCTACTATGGGTTCAGTGACACCTAGTCTTGTTACTACATTAAACTATGCCTATAATAATCCAAATATGGTCGTTGCATATGCATTTCCATCAAGCTTTTACAACAAACAAGTTTTATTTCCTCCTTTTTTCTTTCCCCCTTTTTTCAGAGTGGTTCAATATTTTGTTTTGGCCATGATTCTTCATTCTTGTGGATGTCTTTGTTTGTTTTGATGCTATTCCGAGCTATAATTTTTAAATATTTTTGCTTATGTCACAATATCAAACACATTCTCAACCAACTATTTTTGCATTTTGTTCTGGCACTTGGTCAAACACTTACATTCATCCTCAAAACACCCGCATTTAGAATACATGTCTACAAGATCCACTCGACTTTGCTTGGATATGAAGGCATCATTAAGGCCACTTCCATTTGGTATTGAGACCAAAACTTGAAATAGAGTAAATGAACTCAACATTTGAAGAAGCCTTGAACTCAGAATTAACAAGCAGAGTGCCATTCAATGTGTTTTATAAATCAACGAAAGATTCGCCAAATTTTTACAAAAATTTATAATTCAGTAAAACATTCGCCAAGTTTTTACAATATTTTATAATTCAGTGAAATATTCGCCAATATTTTACAATATCTTATAATTTAGTGAAATATTCGCCAATATTTTACAACATCATATAATAAAATGAAATATTCGCCAAATATATATATATATATATATATATATATATATATATAATATATATATATATATACATATTATATTATTGATAAAATCGCCTTCAAATTTTCCTATATATCGGGAAGATTCTCCCATTTTTTATACATATAAATTAGGGGGGGGGTTCTTAAAATCATCCCTGTTAGAGTCCCACCATGACATCATCCATGTAATGTCTAGTTTACACTCCCTAGCTTGTTATCCCAAAGTATTTACTTTAGAATCTCCTCCCTTTGGTTGTTTCGACATCTTGCCTAAAGAAATTATCATTCACATCCCTTTGCCAGGTCTCCCATGTTAGGAATACGATCACAGAGAAATTAAAAAAAAAATGAATGCGGAAATAAAACATAAAAGAAAAAAATATAAAAGAGAGATAGTTATACGTGGTTCACCCAATATGGGATACATCCACGGAGAAATAACCAATCCTTCCTTTATTATGCCCAACAAAATGAAGTGATAAAAACTACAACACATTTGCTAAAATGAAGTGATAAAACCTATAAGACATCTGCTGCAACCTCCTCTTCACTCTCTCACACTCTCCTCTCTCACACTACATAGTCATAATACAACATCCTCACAAAAAAAGAGTTTCCTTCTAGGGAAAAAAAGACATCAACATAAATTCTACCATCATATATGCAACCTAATGATGAATGGTCTAGATTGGCTATGAAATAGAAATACTTTACAATACATTTTTGCAAAAAATATCTTTTTGGGAGTAGTGAAGGAGGTAAAGGAGTGATGACTTCTTCAGTATCGTGATCCTGTTCGGGTTGAGATATCATTGTAGGGGTGGCTTGTGTCTTGTCTTCAGAGGTGAAGATCATGTAAATGATATTGTCTATGGAGGATGGATAACTGGC
Source organism: Larix kaempferi (assembly GCA_027924585.1). NCBI lineage: Eukaryota > Viridiplantae > Streptophyta > Pinopsida > Pinales > Pinaceae > Larix > Larix kaempferi. Next base: position 7,223,802 of record BSBM01001357.1, on the reverse strand, counting down.
GGAGTGCCAAAGTATTCCTCCAAAAAGGAGGAATCTTTGTAAATGCCAGGACCAATATTTGTATATGATTAATGGTTTTTTAATCCTATAATGTGTAGGAAATTATCAGGTTTTGAATTAGGATAGGGCCCATAGTAATTGCGCTGGTCAAGGGTGACATTTTCCCATTTTGGGGAAACATCATGATGCAGAAAACTAATGAGTCCACCACCTTCATGGCATACATGTAGCTACATCCCAAAAGAATTTTGTAATTGAGATAAGCATCGACTACTTCAATATCCAATAGTACCATTTTCCCTCCCAATTCAATGGGGACATTCTAGTACAACACTTGTGGTTTTGATGGTCTCCCATCATAAGCACGAAGAGACATAGATGAGGGTACCAAGTATTGTGAGTCCAACTACTTCCAAACATGGGTTGACATCACACAAGTGGATTGTACTTCATCAACCATTCATCAATGAATGATAAACATTCTTGATGGTGATGGGGATTTGAAAAGCAATTGAAGAGGGTAGGCATGGTTTGTTGTTGTTGAGATCGAAGATAATTAAGCGTAAATTGAATAGATCGATTTCACCTAAGGTTGATAGTAATTCCTTCTTCTAAGAAGGTAAAGACTGAAGAACTTATGAAGTTGATGTGGTAGTAAGGGATTGGTCCAAATCATCCATGATGTTGTAATTATGAGTAGCCTTCATATGGGTTTTATGGGAAATTCATTAAAGTGGTGACAGTAGGATTTGAGGGATTTGTAAATTATAGGGATGTGGTATATACAAAGGTCGATTGGTGGTAGAAGAGACATCCTCCCTCTATGAAGGGTCAGGCATTCCATGACCTTTTCTAAGGGTCTGAATATTGATGTCAGTCATGCTCATGTAGATGTTTTGGAAGGTTCCATCCTCTACAAGGAGAGGTTCTTTCAGGTGAGAAATCATTGCTAGATTAGAGAAGGGTTGGTGTAACACATCTTTTGGTGGTTGTGGTATGTTTGTTGGTTGAGAAGGGTTGGCACCAGCCTTTTTGCTGGACACAATCAACTATTGACACTCTGTTATCAATGGGAAATGATGTGTATAATGTCTTTATTCTCCACACATAGCATAAGGGAAGCTGGTCCTATGGTTTGGGTTCTTTCCTTGCTTGGGGGGATTACCATTCCCCTCATTCTAGTTTCGATTTCATGTGTTATAGTTTTGTTGGGGAGGGGGATTACCCCCCTTCCTTTGATATTGGTTTTGCTTGTTATTTATTTTCTTATCCCCCAATTTTTTGGGATAAGGAGGATTAGTCACATTTAACTGCTCGAATTGTTGACTTTGTTGTGTGGGATAAGGTTGTACTAGATTAACCATAGCATGAGTCATGAGGTGAGAATCATGTGGACCAAGAAATGGGAAATATGGGTTATAGATGGGGGTGGGAAGATATGTGTTGGGTTCTCAATACAAGGTGGATGTAGGACCTTGTGGCACCATGGGGGTTGGTTATGGTGTAGCAAGTTGCACCAAGATTGCATTGGGGAATGTAAGACAGTTTGGTCCATATGTCATTTGTCCAAATGAATAATTTTGATTTGTTTGAGGGGCCACCAATATTCGAGGTGCTGGTAGGTATTGTTGCATCATATTGTATGGTGTAGAGGTTTGTGGTTGGGGAACATTTCCATGATGATAAATAGCTCCAATAAGTCTATCTATATAGTGTGATGTTCCTAGAGGATCTTGGTTCATAGAATGATTTTGATGAGAATCTAAGATGATTGTATATAAATACTCAGATTGAGAATATATCAAATTGAAATTTTGGGACTTGAGAATGGCCTCTTCTTTTGTTTAGGGCTTAGTATTTGCCACATCCTTGGTGATCATAGGGAGGATACATTTAAGGAACCAACCCAAAAAGAATTCATGTTGGATTTCTATTTTGTATGGTGTCTTGCACCTATTTCATTTGTGGATGTGATCCATGATGTGTGTAGAGGTATTTTGCTGAAATTTGTTAGAATCTCCAAACCTAGATTATGTCGTATAGGTAATTGGAAATGCCTGATAAAGGTGGTGGCTATGGAATCAAAAGTGGAATAAGTCCCAGATGGTAAATTGACATACCATTTGATCATCATGCTTGTAAGGGTTCTCTGAAACAATTGAAGGAAAACAATGTCCTCAACTATACTATTGGACAAACACCATAGGTGAAATGACATCACATGGTTTGTTAGATCGTCATCTTGTTTTCCCTTGAATTTTGGAATATCCAAGGGGAGCTTGGGGGGAATTCTAGGCCAAGTTGCATCGTGTAAAATGGGGTCACTGATTAGCTTACATAAATCCTTGAGATTTATACTCTCCATAAAGGGAAGTGATGAACCCACCATTTTCTTCTGTGCCTTACCTCCTCCAAGAGGTGGAGAGGGAGGTGGAGGGGATGGCGACGGGCTAGTGGAGAAAAGGTAGGGGAGTTTAGGTGATATAAGAAATTTTTTTCCAAGTAAATTTGTTTCTATCATGATTTCCCCAATATTCCCCTAACATGATGGTATCCCTTGTGGTCTATGTGGAGGTAGTGTGGGAACTCCTCTTTGAATATGAAGATGTCCTTGCAGCCTAAGAGACTGCCTAAAGGTTCTTTGTTTATAAATGGTTGTGGTTGTGTGATACAATGAAAGTAAGGATGAAGGGAATAAAACACAATTGAACATATGCAAAAATATGATAACCACAATAACATATGCAATATAGTGCAGGTGTATGGCTATGGCTCATTTTTTTTATGCAAGTGATACCAAGATTTGGTTCTTTTTAATTATGTTTATGATCTTGTGTAATAAAAAGAAAAAAATGTATATTCCATAATTGAATTTGTTGAAATATTGTAACTTCTAAGAATATTATAATTGTACTTTTATTATTCCGGAGATGTTTCATTCCTCCGTGAAGACCTTTTTGTATATCTGGAGATGTTTACTCCTCCGTCGGAATGTGGTAACTTGGGTTATTAGACTTCCCTAGTGGGGGTCGGCCCTATATGTGTTATGTGGGTCAAAGGGTTATTAGACAACCCTAGAGGGGTCGGCCCAGTCAGTTGTAATGGGGTGTTTAACCTATTGGTTAAGTTGGGGCCGACCTAGTTAATATAAAATATAAGTCGGAGATGTGTATAAATAGAGGAGGTGTGTTCCTCATTTAACACACACTACACTCACTTGTGAATAGCGCATAGGTGAGGGAGAGGTATGCTATGGAGGAGAAGGAGCTCATGTCTAGGGTTTGCATATTTGTATTTGCTGGTCACCTATATTGAGGAAGATTTGATGGGTTTTCTACCCCATGGGGGTTTCCCAGGATAAATCTGTGTCTCTTGTGTTTATGCTGTGCTTGTTGTTCTTTCAGTGATCTTGTATATGCTATTGTTGTGAAATGAAATGCAATGCTGATATTTTCTGTCTCAGCATATTGAATCTTAACATGGAATCGGAGCTAACCTGAAGGAAGGCAATGTATGGCACTTACGACACTTCCTTCACTTCCGACAATTTGAAGGTTAGGGTTTTGTATAGCAGAAACCAGTCATCATGGAACTTTCGCTATAAATCAATTTTGGAGAAGGTTTAGGATCTAAAAGCTTTACAGGTCATAGATAACATCCCCATGTACCTTGTTTCCAAAGGACACTCTCATATTCATTGTACTTTATGAGTTATGATCAGTACAAGTTAGGGTTGCTGCCTCTTCTAAATCTCAGTCATAATCAGGTGACCTAGGAAAAAAGGTCATAACCTGGGATAGGAAGCTCCAAATGAAATTTCGTAATAAGTGATAGGTAGTGCATGGACTGTAATATCTCAGGTAACTTTTTCAGAGGCCGAAGTTGAACTAGTGACACGTGGCATTCCATACAAGTTCGCTCTCCTGTTTTATCCCATAAACAGGTCATGTTGCGACACTTGGCATAACTCTCTCTCTCTCTCAGAGAATCAAATTGAGGTCAGAGATCTGGGGTTGGAAAGAGGATAGGTCAGGATACCACAAGCAGAAGTTTCAGACCATGTGGATTCGTAATTGCATAGTTACACCATAAACAATCAGGTGCATATTTATGTCAAAACAGATTTGGATTTTGAGCACTTTCATTCTTGAATCGTCACTACTGTGGAAAATTAGGGTTTCGGAGAAAGTTTGGAATTTTTGGAATCGGAGTCCACGGCTGAATTCTATTCAGAAAAATTGAAATTTAGAGACCAAGATCGAATTTTTTGGTTGGTCAGAAGGGTGGGCTTGATCAAACCCTAGTTCAGGATTTTGATCAGAAAGGTGAAAAATTAGGGCTTCTGCAAAAGTTGGAATTTTTGAAGTCTGTGACCATGGCTGGAAGCTCCTCAGAAAAATAAGAGTTTATAGCTTTGGATCGAACCTTTTGATTGGGAAGAAGGGTGGGCTTCATCAAACCCTAGTTCGGGATCCTATCCAGAAGATCCAGAAGTTTCAAAGGCATTTTTTAGGGGTCAAATTTTGGAGATTTCAAAATTGAAGTATGCTAGTTTGATCAGCTCAGCAAGGCACATCTTTCCATCCATTCAGAAGTGTGAAAGTCAAAGTTTGAATTTTTAGGGCTTCTCTAACAAACCCTAATCGAGCTCCAGATCCAGTTTCAGGGGAAGATGAGGCTAAGGCCTTACATAAGAAGACTACAAGAAATCTCGACAGGTATGACTTAAGAAGATACAAGTATGTTTTGAAATGTGATTCTTGATTAAGTTCATAATATGGTTGTCTTCATATTATTTAGGTTAGTACAATCTTGATTAATGTAAAAGTATGAATGCATGAGAATGATAGAAGGCATTCTTTGATCAAGGTTATATGATTGTACTAATGCACCTATGGTGTTGTATGAGGATGATGTTGTCTACTAACAAAAGATAGATACATCAAGAAAGACAAATCAATTTCTATGACCATGATGACATAAAGACAAAGACTTATCCATAGTCTTTAGAAGCTCTACTTACGAGGTATGTATGATCTATTTCTACTATGCTTAACTTATGAGGTATGCAGGTTACTATCACAAGGTCTCTAAATCATTGAAGAGACTAAAGATATTGTTTGGGTAGGTTAGAAATAAATAAGCATGTATCTAATCCAAGTATGTCTTCCTATGTTAGAATCCTACTTTGTGCTAGGATCTTAGATACACATGTATTGAATGATCATGACCATACATATTCAAGATTATTTAGAATTATAATGTTTTGATAATATTGAGATTATACGAATGAATGTATGTTTGTGTATGAGATCATGAGGAAGATACTAGTGCACACATGAGCTTGCACAGTGGTACAGAATGAATAGAAGTTCAAAAGACATATAGAAGATCAAGCGAGAGGCAACCACACGAACATAAAAGATAAGTATTTGAGTTGTTATCTGAATCTATGAAATAGTAAATGATATTGCTTGTAATGGTTGTATGCATATTTGTATTTCTAGAATATATCATGCTGAGTGTAAATACTCATATAGCATTGAACATTATACTACTAATATGCATATGATTGATAAGTTGGAAAAACATTCCATTGTTGATTGTCTAGAATGAAACCTCTTTGATGACATGTTGAGAGCTGTGCACGCTCTCGATAGTATGTTCTGGTAGAGATGGAAGGCATCTAGATAGCCACTGTATGCATACAGGATATGGAAAAGTGTTGTCCCAAAGTATTGGTCAAGATTGTTGCATAACTATGAAAATCATATTTGTATGCATAATAGGTTATCATGTCAACATGATTTGATGATTATGAAGTATTGCTAATCATGTACTTAATTTTTATTTGTAGGAAAGATCATGAAGAATGATGAACACTAAACAAGTGATGGATATTCAACAAGAAGACTTAAAAATCAAACATACTATAGCAAGCTCGTGGCTAGAAGATTCTCTTGGAAAGAGGAAGAGGATCATGACAAGATGTTTGCTCCAAGTGGCTAGATAAGACCATTCTCTTAATGGTGTAATTGAAGAAGAAGTGTGAATCAGGCTCTGTATGGGTACTCAGGATTGATAGTCACCATGGGTAATGTGGATCTCAATCTTTGCTACAAGGTTGAAGATGGTTTCTATATACAGATGACATGGATGCAAGAAGGAAGTCACCATAGAGTTCGAATGATATTGAGGCTCATATCAATAGACCCATCTAACGAGAGATGGCACAAATAGATATGCAGAAGATCACTCAATGTAGAGTGTGAATGATGTTCAGTCACAGAGGGAGAATTGACAGCTTCTTGACAAAGCTTGGGCTTTACCAGAACTAAAGCCGATCCTAACCTTTACCTTAAGGTTATGGATGATGAACCTGTCATACTATTATTAGGATGATCTCTTTCTGATAGGGAATGAGAAACATATCATGGAAAGAAAGAAGAAGATGGCTACAGAATTTGAGATGAAATATCTCAGATTGATGCATTACTTCCTAGGTCTAGAAGTATGGCAAGGCCCAGAAGGATTCTTTCTCAACCTAGGAAAGTAAAATGTGGAAATCTTGAGAAGATTTGATATGTTGGAATGTACAACCATGGCCACTCTCATGGGTTCCGACTTGAAGCTGTTAGTTGATGACTCATTAGAGTTAGTGGATGTGACTCTATACAGACAGCTTATTGGGTCATTGATGTATTTGACAAATACTAGACCAGACATATGCTTTGTTGTAAATACCTTGAGTTAGTATCTAGTGGAACCTAGAAGAGTTCACTTAATAGCTGCAAAGCATGTAGGTATCTAAAGGGTACGATAGATTTTGGTCTATATTATCTTGGAGATCATGACTTCAGATTACATGGCTACTCAGATGCTTATTGGGCAGGAAGTGTCTCAGACAGGAAAAGTACATCAGGTGGATGCTATTGTCTTGGATCTGCCATGATCTCGTGGTTTAGCAGAAAGCAGTCTAGTATGGCTCTCAAAACAACTGAAGCAGAATATATAGCTTCCTGCTCTACTAGTTGTGAAGCGGTATGGCTTCGAAAGTTATTATCAGGATTGTTTGATCTAGAGATGGACCCCACTGTGATTCTATGTGACAACCAAAGTTGTATCAAGATGACAGAGAATCCAGTGTTCCATGATAAGTCAAAGTACATAGAGATCCGATATTTCTATATATGGGATATGGTACATAAAGGAACTATAAAGCGCGAGTATGTAAGCACTGACGAACAAGTTGCTTATATATTGACCAAACCTCTGTCTCGAGTAAAGTTTGAGTATTTCCGAGACAAGCTTGGTGTAGTTCAGAAATACCCTCCTTGAAAGGGGGAGTGATTTGGTCGCTGATGATGAGATTTCCTGCATTGACAGTGAGGTCGATGATGTGGATACCTATATTGGTGATGTTGACAGTGAGGTTGGTGAATGGTCCTTAGATAGGGTCTAAGTTGACGAGGGGATTGCATCATCCTTGAACACATGTTCTAAAAAGATCCGTAGATAGATGTCTCCGAGAAAGAAGAGAGATTGCATCATCCTTGAACACATGTTCTAAAAGGATCCGTAGACATATGTCTCCAAGAAATAAGAGGGATTGCATCATCCTTGAACACATGTTCTAAAAGGATCCATAGACATATGTCTCCGAGAATGTGGTCCCTAGTGGATGAGAGGGGATTGTATCTTCCCTAGACTTCTGTCCCAGAATTGATCCATAGAAAAATGTCTCCGAGAATGAAGTCCTTAGTGGATAGGTGGGGATTGCATCTTCCCCAGACTTCGGTTCCAGAATTGATCCATAGACAGATGTCTTCAAGAATGAGGTCCTTAGTGGACAGGTGGGGATTGTATCTTCCCCGGACTTCGGTCCCAGAATTGATTTGTAGACACATGTCTCTGAGAATTGATGATAGGACTGCATCGTCCTTGGAGCCTTGGTTCAAAATGTACGTGATGGGATTGCATCATCCCTAGACATGAGACTTGTCTTAAAGTGATAAGGATTGATCCTCTTGGAAGTTGATCTGGATTGCATCGTCCATAGACATGAGACTTGTCTTAAAGTGATAAGGATTGATCCTCTTGGAAGTTGATCTAGATTGCATCGTCCATATACATGAGACTTGTCTTAAAGTGATAAGGATTGATCCTCCTGGAAGTTGATCTGGATTGCATCGTCCATAGACATGAGACTTGTCTTACAGTGATAAGGATTGATCCTCTTGGAAGTTGATTTGGATTGCATCGTCCATAGACATGAGACTTGTCTTTAAGTGATAAGGATTAATCATCCTGGAACTTGATCTGGATTGTATCATCCATGGACCTATGTCCTAAAGTGAGAGGGATTGATCATCCCGTAATAGGATCGTGTGTATTTCAGAGTATGCTGTAGATCGAGATGAGCCATATGGTGTAGATCGAGATGATCCAGATGCTAATGATCGTGTGATGACTATGTTGATGATCGTATGATGACGATGCTGATGATCGTATGATGACGATACTGCTTATCATGATCGAGAGATCCAGATGATGCTGTTGATCATAGGATCCGATGATGATGATCTTGTAGCTATTCAAGTGCTGCAGAAGATGAAGACTCGATACAAAAGATGTTGATGTTCCAGTATTGAAGATCTTAAAGATGTTCCAGTAACTGCTTGAGTTACTAATGATGATGTATAAAGAAAGCTTCCAATGATGTATAGATGTATCATGTATGATGTAGTTGATGACTCCTTGCTCCTGTAGATGTTGTTATAATATCCTTCTCCTTAAGGGGGAGTGTTAAAATATTGTAACTTCTAAGAATATTATAATTGTACTTTTATTATTCTGGAGATGTTTCATTCCTCCGTGAAGACCTTATTGTATATCCGAAGATGTTTATTCCTCCGTCGGAATGTGGTAACTTGGGTTATTAGACTTCCCTAGTGGGGGTCAGCCCTATATGTGTTATGTGGGTCAAAGGGTTATTAGACCACCCTAGAGGGGTTGGCCCAGTCAGTTGTAATGGGGTGTTTAACCTAGTGGTTAAGTTGGGGCCGACCTAGTTAATATAAAATACAAGTCGGAGATGTGTATAAATAGAGGAGGTGTGTTCCTCATTTAACACACACTACACTCACCTGTGAATAGCGCGTAGGTGAGGGAGAGGTCTACTATGGAGGAGAAGGAGCTCATGTCTAGGGTTTGCATCTTTGTATTTGCTGGTCATCTATATTGAGGAAGCTTTGTTGGGTTTTCTACCACATGAGGGTTTCCCAGGATAAATCTGTGTCTCTTGTGTTTATGCTGTGCTTGTTGTTCTTTCAGTGATCATGTATATTCTATTATTGTGAAATGAAATGCAATGCTGATATTTTCTATCTTAGCATATTGAATCTTAACAGAATTAACGTCCTTCTTCTCAAATAGTCATTGGGACTTTCAATATCTCTCTTGTTAGTGGTTATGAACCAACCAAAGATGGTTAGTGAATTTAAGAAAGAATCAATTATATTGATGAGTATTGGGGATATGTTCTGAAAGGATTGAAAACATTTCCAATAACCAACGAAATATGACTCAGGTGCAAATGCATCCCACAAATGCCACCTTATGATGGTCCTAGTTCTTGGCCACTAAGATACCCACATCAATGTGGATAAGGGAGACTCTGGAAGTTAGGGAATGGTTATGGAAGGGGTATATGGTCTCTAGAATGCCACGGTATGTACAAATAATGTCTTAAAATAACTTCATAGGTCTATTTGGATGTTTGGGACTCCAAGAGTGGAATTTAGCAGTTTGGGACTACACAGTTTCCTAGTCTTCAACCCGATTTTAACCAGGTCAAATGGGCCCAAATTTTTGATATGAAGGTTGGATTTGAACCAATTTTCTGTCTAATTTTGATATATGGTCTCATAATTTCTATTGGATGAGTGAAAGTAACCTTTTCAATCGAAATTCCAAAACTAGTCATATTTGGCTAATGAAAGAGCAAGGGTAGGGAAGAAACAATTAAAGGTGAAGGATATGAAGGGAAGAGCAGGTTTTTCTACAGGTTATGGCTGTAGGTGGACTGTGTAAAGTTACATGAATTCTCAGCAAGTGAAAGGGGCATGTTTGGGTGATTTGGAAGTGAGATAGGGTAGCAAGGGTGAGGAGAGAGAGAGAGTGTGTGTGTTTCTAGCCTTCCAAATGGCACAAGAGGCTTATGAATTTATGTAAAAGTGGCATGTACATGTAAATACATATTTATATTATGATATGCAAGCATTAGATAGGGGTATGGAAACAAATTTGTCGTTTAATTAGCTTATTTCCAAGAATTAACAATTTATTCACGAAATTCGGCACATTAAAATAGAGAGAGATGGAAGAGAACACTTGGAGCTTCACTAGATCAAGAATCCACTACACAATGTACTAGCATGTTAGGAACCCATTTCAACCCTTCTCTTTACTTTGTTAGTATATTGTTGTTGGACGTATATGCTTTGTAAGTCGTCCCGTAGTATTTGTTGATCCATAGTTTGTACTGGCCCATGGTTTTGACCCATAGTATTGGAGCCTATACTTATTATATAAGTTTGTGTTGAGGCCAATGAAGGCACCGTGAAGTTATTTTGTATTGAGATTGCTCAAAGGAGGTTGCCCCCTCGAAGTGTCATGCGATCAATAAAAATATTCTATGATCTGATATCATGTATTTCATCAATTAATTGTTGTAGGTTCTTTACATATGGTATCAGAGCACTTTCTTGGGTTCATTGGCTGAAATTTCTACCAATTTTTTTTTCACATCTGTTGTAGGTTCAGATCTGGGAATAATCCCTATCTGCTTAACTGTGGGAAGTACTTGGGCATAATCCCTAAAAATCATTGCGAGGAGTACCACAGGAACCCCGAAGTAGCTGGCCAATTGAGAGGTCATGCCAGCGAAAAGGGAAACGACCCCTACCTAATTGACTAGTTCCCACCTGTGAGGTAAGCCAAGAGCTATCATTTGTGGCAAAGCAGTTATCAGTTTTACCTGAGCCATGGAGTGAGGGGTACTGCCCCAATTCACAAGCCGTTAGAAAGCATTGGTGGATGAGTTAATCCCCTGAACCGTTAGGAAGTCGAGCATACCTGGGGTTCATATCTATTTTCAGCTGATAAATTGTAGATTTCCTCTGTCCAGAACTGTTTCCGATCACTTCCGCGCTGTTGCATATCCGTCTGTTGCCGATCACTTCCATGTCATTGCAGATCCATTTGTTTCTGATCCCTTCTGCGCCGTAGCAGATCCATATGTCCCTTGTTTTCACTCTGTTTCCCTTGAAACTTCCCTGATGCCCCTCTAATCCCATTCTGCATATTTCATTCTTGAGGACCCTATTCCAAATTCCACTTCCCAAAGCCAGAAATCACACATTTGTTTATTTTTAGGGTTTGCCATAACTTCTTGGACTTTCACCCAATCGTCTTCAAATTTTACCACAGAGTTCATTTCCTATTTCTACTTCTTTGTCCCTCTTTGACAAATTTTATCATTCTTTCACCTCGCTTCTGAAATCCTCCTTTTTTGCTTCACTATCCATTCAAAAGTGTACAAAACCTAGTCAAACCCAAATTACCCATCAGATTTTTCCAAAATCCATATTTTCCTTTATTGAAACAATTTCTGTTTTTGTTTTTCTACCCACTCAAAAAAAATAAATAAAAAAAAATCCTAGTTATGGTTGTCACCCCGTCCGGACCAAAAAACCATGGAGGAAGCACTTGCATCCATCCAAACCAAAGTACTCCAGGATCTGGATGAAAAAATTTCCGGCCTCCATCTTGAGCATTCAGCCATGAACAAAAAATGACAGTTTGAGTCTTCATCAGATAATGGGTTCTCTTCTTCCCGCAATTTCCGTGGTCCAAAGCTTGATTTTCCTCGCTTCAATGTTACTGATCCGACTGGATGAATCTATTGTGCAGAACAGTATTTCAGTATGCATAATACTTTCGATGTCAACAAAGTTCCAGTTGCATCCTTTCATTTGGAACAGGAAGCTCTTCAATGGTACTGTTGGTACATCAGGGCTCATGAAGAGCCAAAATGGCCAGATTTTTTCCAACTCCTTTTGCAACGATTTGGTCCTAGTGCTTTTGATGACTTCAGAGGAACCCTCACTAAACTTCACCAAATTGGCACTATGAGAGAGTATCAAACCGAATTTGAGAAACTAGCCAACCACACCAAAGGATTTCCTGATGACTTTTACTGGAGTTTTTTTATCAGTAGTCTAAAGGATGCAATCCGCTCCGAGTTTAAAATGTTCTATCCCAGCACAATGATGGAAGCCCTGGGGTTATCTAAGTTGAAAGAAGACATGATTACAGCCCAACAACACTCCAAACTGACTTTTGTTCTCTTCTGAAACATGGGTTCTCAATGACCTCCCATCCCGCCAACTCCTCTACCAACTCCTATCAAGCATTTGTTTGAAACAGAGATGCAGGCACACAGAGAAAAAGGGATTTGTTATAATTGTGATGAGAAATTCACTCTGGGACATAGATGTGTTAAAAAAAAATCTATCTCTTAGATGCGGATTCTCCATCTGCCTATGAAATTGGTGAAGAAGCTCCAGATACAATGGATGATCAGGTCGACATTTAGGAGCCTCCTATTCACCCTCCGTCTCAGGACGACCACCTAGAGATATCTCTCCATGCTTTAGACGGAATCACCACCCCCCAAACGATGCGGGTCAGGGGTTACTTCAAGAATATTCCTCTTACAATACTCATTGATTCTGGTAGCACTCAAAACTTCATTGACCCTCGGATCGCCAAACAGGATGATTGTTTTGTCCATCCTTGCTCCAACTTTGAAGTCGTGGTTGCCAATGGGGGAAACTTACCTTGCAAAGGGAAGTGTCACAATGTGAGTATCTCTATGGGAGATTATAGCCTGCACTTTGACATGTTTTCCTTGACCTTAGGCGGATGTGATGTGGTTTTGGGTGCTCAATGGCTATGCACAATTGGCCCCATCTTATGGGATTTTGCTGAATTTTCGATGTAGTTTTCACCCAATGGAAAAAAAGACACATTGACAGGCTTACAACCAGGGTCTCTCGGCATCATTAGTTCACATCGCATGGAAAAAATCCTTAAGAAGAATTCACATGGTGTCATCGCTCAGCTGCATTCCATTCAGATGCAACCTTCAGCGGTCTCCACTACTCCTTTGGATCTACAACAAATTCTGGATCGATATACAAGTGTCTTTGATGAACCAGTCGGATTGCCACCTTCAAGGCCAGAGGACCATCGTATTCCTCTCCTTCCTGGAAGCGTTCCTCCCAACATCAGGCCATATCGCTACCCATTTCACCAAAAAACAGAGATTGAAATGCTTGTTCGGGACTTATTGAAGCAAGGTATCATTCACCCAAGCAGTAGTTCCTTTTCTTCACCAGTTATTCTTGTCCGCAAAGAAGATGGGTCATGGAACCTCTGCATTGAATTCCGAACACTTAATCACCTCACAATGAAGGATAAGTTTCCAATTCCTGTTGTTGATGAGCTTCATGGAGCTCAATTTTTCTCCAAGTTGGATCTTCATTCTGGGTATCATCAAATTCGGGTTCATGAGGATGATACCCCTAAAAAAGCTTTCCGCACACATGATGGCCACTATTAGTTTTTGGTCATGCCCTTTGGCCTCACTAATTCTCCTTCCACATTCCAGGCCTTGATGAATAAAATATTCCGGCCCTACTTATGGAAATTCATTCTGGTCTTCTTTGATGATATCCTCATCTACAGTAAAACATGGGCTAAACATCTCCATTATCTGGATCTTGTAATGCAACTTTTCTCTGACCATCATCTCCATGCCAAACAGTCTAAATGTGTTTTTGGACAGAAGGAAGTAGAGTATCTCGGGCACATTATTTCAGCACAAGGGGTTCGCGTGGATCCTGCCAAAATTGTTGCCATGAACAATTGGCCACATCCTCACACACTCAAGAGCCTTCATGGTTTTTTGGGGTTGACTGGTTACTACCACAAGTTTGTCAAGAATTATGGGAAGATTGCAGGTCCATTAACTACTCTATTGAAAAAGGATGCTTTTACATGGACACCTGCTACTAAGTGTGCATTTTCCAAACTAAAATAAGCTATGTGTTCTACACCTGTTCTAGTTATGCCTAATGTTTCCAAGCCCTTCACTATTGAGAGTGATGCTTGCGGCAATGGAATTGGTGCTGTTCTACTTCAAGATGAACACCCCATTGTGTTCACCAGCAAATCCCTTTCAGGTAATAATTTAGCTGCCTCTACATATGAGAAGGAAATGATGGCTATTTGACATGCAGTTTAGAAGTGGTGACCCTACCTATTAGGGAATCATTTCTGCATCAAAATTGATCACCAGAGTCTAAAATATTTCCTGGAACAATGTGTATCCTCCCCAACACAACAAAAATGGGTTATCAGAATCATGGTTTATGACTATGAGATCACTTACAAGAAGGATAAGGAAAATATTGTGGCAGATACTCTTTCTCGCACATTTGATGACCACGGTTCTCTTTCAGCTATTTCTATGCTTGTTCCAAATTGGCTGCAATCTGTTCAACAAGGCTATGTCAATGACTCTTCATTATCTCAAATTATCCAACGCTTGGCCAACAACCCTTCTGTTGTACCACATTACTCTTGGGATGGTGCTCCCTTGAGATACAAGGGTCTTCTGGTGCTTCCCCAGAGCACATATCTTCAAGAGGATGTCTTCTATGAACTCCATGATCCTCCATCGTCAGGGCACTCTGGGTTCCTCAAAACTTATGAGCGGGAACGACATAACTTCTTTTGGAAGGGAATGAAAAGGACAATTCAATAGATAGTGGTTGAATGTGATATATTCCAGCGTAATAAGGGTGAAACGACACTCCTTTCGGGATTGCTCGAACCCTTTCCCATACCTACACGGATTTGGATAGATATTTCTATGGATTTCATTGAAGGGATCCCTAAATTTGGAGGGAAGACAGTGATTTTGGTTGTGGTTGATCGCCTCTCCAAATATAGTCATTTTTGTGCTCTCAACCATCCCTATACAGCCTCCTCAGTCACTCAAATTTTCCTGGACAAAATATTTCGCCTTCATGGAATCCCTTCTTCCATTGTCTCAGATTGTAATGCGACTTTCACTAGTCATTTTTGGAAAGATTTATTTCTCCACATTGGAACCAAACTGAAGATGAGTTTAGGGTATCACCTACAAACAGATGGTCAGACTGAAATTATCAATAAATTCTTGGAAACTTATCTTCATTGCTTTTCCTCTGAATAACAACATCAGTGGGAAAAGTGGCTCGGTGGTACAATACCTCTTACCACACTGCCTCTAAAATGACTCCATATGAAGCATTCTATGGTCAGGCACCACCAACTCTTCTTCCATACACCCCGAGCAGTTCACCAGTTCAAGCAGTTGAGACGGTCCTTTGGAACCGCGATCATATTCTTCGCATTTTGTGAGGCAATCTTCACATGGAAAGAAATCGCATGAAGCAACACCGATCATCACCGTTCTGAGTGCAATTTTTGAGTAGGTGATATGGTTTTTCTTAGTCTCCAAACTTACAAGCAATCCTCCCTAAAACTCAAAGGGCGTCATAAGCTCACTCCAAAGTTCTATGAACCATATAAGATTCTTTAGAAGAATGGGTCCGTTGCTTATAAATTGGAACTTCCTCCTTCTTCCCGCATTCATCTAGTATTTCATGTCTATCGTATGAAGAAATTTCTTGGCACCAACATCAAAGGAAAAACTATTTTACCAGAACTGGATAATGAAGGATCGATACTTTTGGAGCTAGAGGCTGTCCTCAATAAGAACACTCGTCAGCTTCACTCTTGCTCTATCATAGAGGTCTTAATTCAGTGGCACAGAATGCAACCAAAGGATGCTACATGGGAACCACTCCTTCAAATTCAACAACAATTTCCACATCTAAATCTTTGAGGACAAATATTTTTCTAAGGGGGAGGGTATGTTAGGAACCCATGT
The DNA here is from genome assembly GCA_027924585.1 of Larix kaempferi. Lineage (NCBI taxonomy): Eukaryota > Viridiplantae > Streptophyta > Pinopsida > Pinales > Pinaceae > Larix > Larix kaempferi. The sequence goes on along the minus strand of BSBM01001357.1, from coordinate 7,207,736 downwards.
AAACCCTTCTTTTTACTTTGTTAGTATATTGTTGTTGGATGCATATGCTTTGTAAGTCGTCCTGTAGTATTTGTTGATCAATAGTTTGTACTAGCCCATGTTTTGACCCATAGTATTGGCGCCTAGACTTAGTATATAAGTTTGTGTTGAGGCCAATGAAGGCACCATGAAGTTATTTTGTATTGAGCTTGCTCAAAGGAGGTTTCCCCCTCGAAGTGGCCTGCAATCAATAAAAATATTCTGTGATTTGATATATCGTGAATTTCATTAATTAATTGTTGCAGGTTCTTCACATAGCACCATTCAATTTTTGAATTCAACTACCTCTAAAGTTTGTTAGGATATTTCAATACTACATCCTTGTCCTACCTAGCATTATTTATTTTTTCGTAGTTGTTGATGATGTCATTTCCCCCCCTAGTGGTGTGTAGATGTCATCCAAGATCCATCTACCACCTTCTGATCCCTGCATGCATCATTTTAGGACGAATTCATTCAGTTCCCTATTTTATAGGAATCTATTGAGTGTTCCAGTGTAGTCCACCTGAATTAGCTTACTCTTGTGGGGGGTTAGAACTCTGGATGTCATTGATTGTGGCCTCATGTGTCCTTTTCTGACTGGAATGCATGACATAATCACTATTTCGCCCTCCTTAGTCAATTGATTGTGACTTCAGTTAGATGAGTTTAGGTTCAGTTCAGTTGATTTTGAGTCTTCTGAAGCACTCCAGTGGTGATAATCCCTATGCTAGACCAATTGAGGTTCAAATTATCCTGCATGATTCGAATTATCTCCATTGTAACATCATTGTTTATTATACTGATTATTGGAATATGTGACATTATTCTGATCCTATTTGAGTTCTGTTGCATTATTATTATTCTACTCCTTTTTACTGTAGTTTTCACTCTTATTCAAAAATTTTGCTCATTATTTCTTTATGAGGTATCCTCATCTCTTTAGATCTGCTTTGACTTAGAATTTCACATGGTATCAGAGCCATAAAGAGAATAGGTTGACCAACTTATTTTGGTAGTGCACGAGAAGCCTGTGGATTTCCACAACAAATCCTAGTGCCATTGCATTGAATTCATTGGATAAATCCAATGAGGTCTAGCTAGGTGTGAAGGATCCGGATAAAGTTCCTACTGTCATAAAGTAGTGATCATTAGTAGTCTATATGATTATTGAGATTTTTTTTAGGTTATTCAAAGTTTTTAAGTTTTTGAGTGCAGCAGCAATTGCAACAATTTTTTAGCAGTTGCAATAGTTTTCTGCAGTTGCAACAATTTTTCTATAGTAGCTGCAGTTTCACCTTGTATTCGGTCCACCAGTTGTAATGGAACATTCAAACTCTCCTCTCTCTCCTAGGATCCTAACACCATTCAATTATCTTGGTTGGAGGGATGATATGCATATGGTATTGCGAAACAAATCATTGTACAGGGTGACAATGGGGAAGGATCCTGAACCAACATCAGTTGTGGATAAAACCAAGTATCTGAATAGATTGGGTGAAGCCTTTGGTTTCATGTGTATTCATATTTTCAGATATCCCTTCTTCCACATCGAAGGATTGAAGACTACAAGATATTTATGGTTTAATTTAGAGACCCTCTTCGACAAACAAGATGAGCTAAGAGGCCATATTCTAGAAAATGAGTTGATTTCTCTACAACCGAGCAATTTTGAGACCATTCAGTAGTTATTTTCAAAATTCAAATCTCTAGTTATGCAATGCAAGCAATGTGGCATTGAGAAGAAGTATGAGCAACTGGTGCTATCCATTTTGAGCAAGCTAGGTCCTGATTTCTCTATCTTTGTCTCTACCTTCCATTATGGGAGAATTTCAATCCCTTGTTGGAAGATTCCCTCCTTAGATGTTTTCACTGAATCTATCATCTAAGAACACGATAAGATGATCCAGATGGGCGCCTTGAAGGCCTCCAAATATCAATCTCTTCTAGCTGGAGAACCAAAAAGTGTGAATGGGAAGGGGAACCACAAAGGAAAGGATAAGGGAAATATAAACCCAAGCAGAATGCCAAGTCAAGTCCATCTGAAGCATCCTCTAGCTCTAAGAATGACAAACATAAGGGATTTGACAAATCCAAGTATTCCTATTGCAAGAAAGGAAACCACCCAGAAAGATATTGCACGCAGAAGAAGATAGATAAGATGACCAAGCTTCTTGAGCATCACAACATTTCCCTCCCAAAAGGTGCAAGAGAGACTGATTCTGGAAGTGAGTCTGATGGTCACAAGAGATGCCATGCACTGAAGGCTAGATTTTCAAAATCACAATCCCTCCTCATAGATTTGAGAACCTCCATCCACATGGTTTCCTCTAGAGAATCATTTTATTCTCTAGATCTCAAAGATGGTCCGATTATTCACATGGGAGACAAATATCAGATCTCTGCTTAAGGGAAGGGCATAATACATATGGAGCATGGAAAGTTCAAGAATGTTCTATTTGTGCCTTCTTTGCCGGAAAATTTGTTTTCTGTATATCATATGACTCACACAGTCTCACCTAAGAAAGTGGTCTTTGGTGCTGACACAGGTGAGATTGCAGAGATCTCCACTGGGAATATTATAGCGAAAGGGTTTGCAAACCATTCCTCAAAGGAATATTAATTATCACATTTTTTCCATACTCTCTTCCTACCCGATCGTAATCTGGTGAAGATCAAATTGATATATCTTCTAATGAAGATTAGGATCAAGATCTTGATGTTGAGAATAAATTTCAAGGAGATTCAGATTCATATCTAGATCCAACACATTCTCCCAATCCATAGCCAAGGCCAATATGGGATCACAAAGTCCTTGTAGCTGCTTAGAATACAGTTGGGGATCCATCTTAGCATAGAACCACCAGATATTAGTATCATGCAAAACTTGCACTATGTCATGCATATCCAATTCTCTTAGAGAGGTGCTACATGATGGTGGGGTTTGATCCACAATCTCTTGGAGAGACTTTCCATGGGGGATCTACAACCAAGCAACAATCTCGGTTGTCTGACAAAAGGTACTCAAATGTTCATGATTTGGACCACAATGAGCCATTCGCTCCAGTAGCAAGAAGGGTTCCTAAAACACTTGTTTTGGAAAATACAACTTCTACACAGTGGGAGGTACATCAGAGGAGCAAATCCAGATCCAGATCTGGATCTAAAACCTGCATTGCTATCCTACATAGGAGGAGCTTTCCAATATTTTTGCAAAGGATTTCAGTGAGGAAAGTTTTTTCCTTCTCTGCTTAGTATGAAGGTTCTTTGAGTTCCCTACTGATATTCTTTTTTGAGGGGGGCTATTTTTCCCATGAGGTTTTTCCCCATTTCCTTGGTTCATGGATAATTCTTTTTTTATCATTTATTTGATTGTATGGGTGACCTTTGGTCTTAATAACTAGGTCCCAGGATGCAAAGTATGGATTAAGGGGGGGTGTTAGGATATTTCAATACTCCATCCTTGTCCTACCTAGCATTATTTATTTTTTTATAGTTGTTGATGATTTCATTTCCCCCATAGTGGTGTGTAGATGTCATCCAGTATCGATCTACCACCTTCTGAGCCTTGCATGCATCATTTTAGAACGACTTCAGTCAGTTCCCTATTTTATAGGAACCTACTGAATGTTCCAATGCATTCCACCGAAGTTAGCTGACTCTTGTGGGGGGTTAGAGCTCTGGATGCCACTGATTGTGGCCTCATTCTCCCTTTTCTGACTGGAATGCATGACATAATCACTATTGTTCCCTCCTTAGTCAGTTAACTGATAGTGACTTTAGTTAGATGAGTTTAGGTTCAATTCGGTTGACTTTGAGTCTTCTGGAGCACTCTAGTGGTGATAATCCCTATGCTAGACCAACTGAGGTTTGAATTATCCTGCATGATTTGAATTCTCTCCATTGTAACATCATTGTTTATTATACTGATTATTGGAACATGTGACATTATTCTTCTCCTATTTGAGTTCTGTTGCATTATTATTCTTCTGCTCCTTTTAACTGCAGTTTTAACTCTTATTCAAATTTTTTGCTCCTTCTTTATTTGTGAGGTATCCTTGGCTCTTTAGATCCGATGTGACTTAGAATTTAATAAATTATACTCCAAGGCTACCTAGGTACACCAACATATGCAGTCTAGATACTTTTACTAGCTTTTGGAAACAATAGGCAATAAAGAGACACAAGAGGAACCATATAGAGCTTCTTCTTATTAGAAGGGAACACATTGAGCCATGTACATTAGTAGGGTGTTCCTAAGAGAAGAAATGATATCAAAACATATAATATAGAGCAGGAGAGAGAGAATATATATAAGAGAATAATGGACCAATTTTCTTTGCTCAATACAATGGCACCATGATGAAGGTCAAACCCAAATACACCTACATGAAATAAAAATAAAATAAAAAATATCTTTGCAGGACTATGAGAAGAGAAAGGTGCTCAAATCCACTTCCTTAATTCCTTGGATACTAGATATAGAAGGGGGCCATCACCCAACTATCGTCAAAGGGATCATCACCCAAGACCAAGAAGCTCAAAGCATTCCTCATATACAATATCTAAGTACACGATGATTTTATCCTTGCGTCTCTGTCTCTTTTATAGATTGATAGGTATTCAATACCATGGGTGAAAACCATATGATGAGAGATACCATGTGCCAAAAAAACATTTAAGCCAAATTTTCCTTTTCCTATGTTCATGTGTGGACATGGCTTTTATCAAACTATTTTGGCCCTTTTCTTCAATAAATTTTGCTAGGAGGGTCCAATTCGAATTTCCTTTTGTAGGAGTGTGGATGGGGTCCCAATCTACCATGTGATGATAATTAAGTCTCCAAAAGTGGTGTAATTTTCCTAATAACACATTTCCCCTTTTTAGGGAGACTCACTAACTTGACTAGTGGAAATATTCAATATTTTGCCTTATCTTCAATTTCTCCACAAAGTTTGTCCACATTTTATCTTTTCAAGTTTGTCGACATCTTTTATTGACTTCTTGGGAATCTTTTGACTTATTTAATTGCATAAATTTGAATATCATTTGGCATTTTATTTAATTTTACTTGTACAAATCCCCAATGATTAATTATTCCCAATTTCACCCTTATTTCTCCTATAACTCGTATTGGGAATATTATTTTCTCCATGTGGTTTATTATCCAATTAATAATTTTTTTTCTTCTTTTTTTGGACTTCATATAATTTTCCTTATAAATCCACCAATTAATTAATTTTTCCTAGCCAATTCTATCATATGATCCTTAGGAAAAAAATGGGGACATGACAATCCTCCCCTCCCAAGATTGCTTGTCCTCAAGCAATGAAAACATGGAAGAAATGCCAAAACAAACTCCATCCAACTCTATGTGCCACAACTGAATCTCATATGACCATGGGTCTCTGCATGGAAGTGAACATGTACATGCAACCAATGCATGCTCCTACAAACCAACTGATATGAAGACATCATCATCAATCCTCCAAGGAAACAACCTTAGTGATGAGGAAAGTCACCACCATGTGAACCTATAAGTTTTCCCAAAAATACATCTCTGAAGTACCCCAACTATACTTTGAGACATCTTCCCAAGGCATAGCTCCATCTACACCACCATCATACTGTGCACTAAGTGTGAAACTAAGTATATATACCAGGATCCCGAGTGATCCTTAGAAATATAGAGTGCCAAATAAATCCTCTCATGCAATGCATAAGAGTCACATGGAAGCTCATAGTACACCCTGCAAGAAGAACATAAGTCCATCCAAAAATGTGTTTCCCATGTAGGAAACCATCGCCATCTGCTGCAAAGATAAACTCATGAAAAGAGGCTTGCTTCATCAAGCCAATGACCCCAACAATGCTCCATGTGAGCTGAATATAATGCATGAATATACCAGGGTCCCATTGTTCGCGCACTCTCCTACTGCACAATATCATCAGAAGACAAGCAATCAAGTATGGGATGCCAGGATCCCATGCCAGGATCCCACACAAATATACAAAGTGTGGGATGCAAAATATCCCCCAATACACATCATCAAAGAGAGTGATTCAAAGCAATACATCATCAAAGAGAGATTCCAAGATCCCAAGTTCTACTGTGCATTCTCCCATACATCATTATACAAATATATGTCATCATGGAATACAACAAGATCATCATGAAACATAGGGAGATACAACAATGTGCATCACAAAAATAGGACTGAGTATCATGTGGCTAATCCAAGCAAGTAGACCAGCATGTGCCAAATATACACAAGAACCAAGTAACCAATTGGATCTACTCCAATGACATAGGTGAGGGTACCATGTCCTATAATGCTGCTCCAAGGAGGTGTGAGAGGGGGCAAGTAATGTTACCATGTGGTCTTTCACCCAAACAATGGATGAAGGAACTCTCTCATCAACCAAGGAGCCAAAATAACATTGATCCTTTAGGTGGAAGAAAGAAGTACATCCATGAATAAAGTGACATCAAATAACAATGGATCTACATGTTTCAATAATATCCAAAGTATCCATGGATCATAACATTTTATCCAACTCTAGCATGTATCCTAATTGATTAAAATTGATAAAAATATGTTTTTTTATTGTCTAGAATTGGTGAGGTTGTTTTGAAAATATTAATTTTTATTATAAAGTAGGTGGGAGAGTCAACAAACGAAAAATAGTATAGTCGGAAACATTTAAAACCCATACCATTTCCAGGTAAAACTGTGAGTTAACCAGCGGCTTTTCAAAACCAACCAGGTTTAACATGAGTTAGCTAGTGGAAATTTCTAAAAATGTTGAGTTTAACTTAGGTTATTTACTTGAAAATCGTAAATTGCATCAAATAACCACCAATTTTCGATGAGGAAAACCAACAATTAATATTATTTTTAATTCAGAAGTAGTTAACATGGGTATGGAGTATTTATGATAAGAGTGGCACAGAAAATCCATCCACTAAGCTTTCTGATAACTCCGGGCCAGGAAAATATAATTGAGCCATCCAATAATTTGGTTAGTAACTTAAAAAATTGGACTCACATTTTTGTAGCAACATCCTGGTAACTTTGGGCCAGGAAAAAAATGCGCAATCCAATAATCTGGTGGGTAACTTAAAAAAATGGACTCACATTTTTGTAGCAGCATCCTGGTAACTTTGGGCTAGGAAAAAATAATTGAGCCATCAAATAATCTGGCAGGAAACTTGAAAAAATTGGACTTACATTTTTGTAGCGGGTAATTTAAAAAAAAATCATGGATTGAATTAAAAGGGGGAATGCTTTTTAATATGTTTTTTTGTTTTTGGCTGCTTGTGAAATTTGGTAGGATAATGGCATGTCACACCAATCAGATATTCTGTATTGCTTATTAGTTATTACCGTTGGCTTTCATCAGATTCCAGTCAAGTCAATTTTTAAGTGTATTGATCCAGATTCACGTACCAACTCCCAAGTCAAGTTTGAAGCGTATTGATCCAGATTCTAGATAAGTTGTGATCATAAGGCATGCCATGACATATTTATTGTAGGAAATTCGCCAATTCGTAGGGTTCAAATTCGATTTATTTTTAGATGTTGTTCAACCGATGGTCCAATTTTGAGGCATTGGGTTTGTTTACAGCGGTGATCAACTATGATTCAATTTTTTTTTTAACAGAAAATGTAGCCAAACATGATAAAAAACCATGGCCAATAATACAGTCTAAACAATGAATAATCTACTTCTTCTAACTTACTAGTATATTGGACCATGAATTCCACCACCAGCTTGGCCTTATGTTGTAATTTACCCTCAAGTTGATTTCCTCTACTCCGGCTCTCTTGAACCCTATGATGTTCTCACTGTTGAATCCTCTCCCATTGGTCGATCAAGCTTAACGCACCTCTCCTCTGGCTGTGTGAAGAGAATAGATTGATGTCTACATGTAGTGGATTTCTTGCTCCTTGTTTCGTATAACCTATAGGGATATCCTTCGAAATAAAAAAGGTAGGTGAATCTCCTCGTTAAAGCGAGTTCAATCCAACCCACCAAGCATGTCTGTGTGCTATGATAGTTGGCTTGGGTGGTAAGTTGCTGAAAGTCCCCTGGATAAGAATTATGAAATTTTCTCCAACATCTTGTGATGCCATATTTCAAAAAATCCCACATGCTTCGGAGAAGATATGAGGGGATGTAAAATTCAGTCTCTGCACCATTTAAATGACCTCGACTCGCATGCTCAAACTGTACTGGAAACAGACGATCAATCAACCAGCTTGCGTCACTGATGACGCACAAACTTTTTAACACTTGTCATGTCAAATTAAGAGGGATCAACTTTTTTGCAAAGCCAATTGGATCCTGGTTCATTAAGAGGGAGGAGAAAACATATCGAAGTACTTATTATAACTGAATCATACAAAGTATTACTTACTAATGATTGATGGTCAAACCTTTTAACACTTGCCATGTCAAATTAAGAGGGATCTACTTTTTTGCAAATCCAATTGGATCTAGGTTCATGTTTTCAGAAGGAATATATATATTTTTTATAACGGTTGGAACTCGGATATATTGTATAATATTAAGTGTTACACACCAAGAAATTCTATTCAAGATGGAGGAGAAAACACATTACACATATCATATCGAAGTACACATCATCATTGAATCAGACAGAATATTACTAATGATTATAGATAGAACATACCATCATTCAATATGGAATATCAGAGAGCCATATCATAAAATAAATAATCATATTCAACCATTACATACTTAATTTTTGGAGCCTGCTATTTGTAGTGATAAAGATAATTATTTTGACCTTCTTCAGCGAGCACCATATTGATGATATTTAGTCTCACCAACATATAAGGTATAATGCATAATGATCAAATCTAGGTGCTTCGGTTGATTTACAGTAGTTTTGTATAAAAGGCCAAGTGTAAATTTGCCACAATTGCTTAGTGAAATGCACGCCACAGTATGTACATTCGTAAATAATTGGAAGTGAAACTAGATTCCTGAAGTAAATCCAGTTTGAAGATGGATTTGACTGTTTAACAAAGAAAACATAATTATGTATACTCCGTCCTTCTCGAAACATTTGATCAATTGATATCCTTTTATACTAAAACTATACAAACCTTGTATACCCATCTTCATTTACATGTTTTTTTTACGAAAACGATCAAATTATTGACTGGCTAAATTAATCAACAATCAATATTGTATCCTGTCAGGAGAAGGCATCAGCAAAGGTGTTGTATCTACCTTCGATTTAATCATCAACCCAATGATTTGTACAAACTTATGAGGGTCTTGCACAATATGTGTAACTACAAAGAAAATTCTAACGATGCATAGTAGTATTCTAAAGTGGGAAAAATGCAGATAAAAAGAAAAAGGAAATTATGATCTATGACTTAGGGGTTGCAAGGGACATGGATCCCATCATCTAGTTAGGTACCTATCCCTTTATCAATGGTTTATGGACCAGTTTTAGGATGATCCTCGCTGAGATTTATACAATCCTTTTGAGGAGTGATTCCTGATCTACCTTCTCATTTACAAATTAAGTCTAGGAACTTTAGGTGACATCAAGATCTGAGTGAGTAATTAAACGAAATTGGAAATATCATGTTTAACCAAAACTCATATAATCAGATACCATGTCTCATAAAATAAATGCTGAATTGAGAAATTGCAGAAATAAACTCAACATACTGTAAATTGGCCACAAACTGCAATGAATCTACACTATTTTTTTTTAACCTATCTCATTCATTAAAAAGAAAATAAATCTAATCTAACTCAAGAAACCCATGGCAACACAGGAACACTAATTTACTCAATAAGATAGGATGAAAGAAGTCTTCATTACTTATAAATCATTGTCAAACATAATAAGTCTCAAAACTATTATGATGTTCCCAAAATGATGAAAATATATATGTGATTATACAAAATCAGGCCTGCTTTGTGAGATAGGTGCTAATATTTAAATAGACCTATTCTAATGCTAAAATGCTAGTTTCTAAATCATAACTTCTTGTGGCGCTCTATGAAGGACAACACATAGTGGTAGTCTAACTAAGCTTAGACAGTCCTCGAGGACTAGGCCTCAATTAGATCTATCTTTAGAATCGTCGAACACTGGAGATGTTCTTAGTAGCTGTAGCTTCTCTCTTGGATCTCACTTGTCCTCCGCACTGGTCTTTCACATTCCTTACACTGCACCAACTAACTGAAGCAAAACTGCTCTTCTAGCAAAAATGGGTTAATGTATTTGTTCGAAACCTATGTCAAAAAGGGTGTTGCTTACACCTGAATTATGGTCCCTAATGATCCTCTGGTGAAGGGATCATATATCCCTGATTTACCTGAATGTAGCTCTACGGAACAATTCCGTAGTTAGAATCCTATAGAGGACTAGAGTGGAGGAAACCTTCAATTTATTGAGGAGCTCCTGACTCCAAATTTTCTACTTGAGTTTGCAGCATAGACAAATAACCTTCTAACATTTTTACTTTATCATTCAACTATTCATTCTTGGATTTCTCTTGTTGTATTACATGTTCCAGGTTTGACAACTTTTGGTTGGTCTCATCTCTCTCTTGTTGTCGTTGCTCCTCTTCTTGTTGAAACATCCTTTCGATCTTGTCCATGTCCTATCCAATATCCGTTGCCAGTATCCTCAGGTCTCTGTTAGTGTTTTTTTTATCCTCCTCCAAATTCGATAATTGTCGACAAATGCAAGTCCTTGTTCATTGGATTTCATCCTATCTCTGCATGTTTACATCGTGAGACTAACAGACATAGTAGACTGAGTTTTTCACCACCGTTATCTCAAGCATAGCAACCTGCATCCAGACATAATTCCCCCAAAAAATATGAATACAAGAATCCATACTTCTTCTATTTAATTACAATTCACCATAAATTGAAATGAATTCCTCTTGCATGATGGAGTACCGTAGATATTCCATAATCAACCACACTTGAGCAATATCTTTTATTAACAGATCAATTGTACAGTACTTCTTCGTGTGACTGGATTGTTCCTTTATAAATCTGCCCAGTTGCATGTGATAGAAGTTACACTCTTCAGTCTTGACATTTACTTTGTATGACGTCTCTACGCCGCCCTAAAATCCACGTCTCATCACTTATTGATGGAGGATTCATGGATTATGTCCCATCTAATTTTTTATTTTATTTTTGGACCCATTTTTTCCCACTTAGAAAAACTATTTGCATGCCCATCCCTCATTATTGGGTCCTTTTCAGTGATTTAAATTAGAAATGGTGTGGATTAATATTTTCCACCTTATTGTAGATCTATCTATTTTTGTTGGGCCCAGTCACAACCTTTGCACATTGTGTCCAAAAGACAAAGAAAAATCAAGTGTTGTGTAAAAATCCAAGTGCAAATTACCTAAAGCGGGATCAGTAAAATGCACACCATAGTATGTACACTGGTCAATAATTGAATGTAAAACTAGAGCCATGAATATAGTTACATTATTGACAAGAACCTCTTTCAGATTTCTAGAATGATGTTTCATTTGCTAGAAATCAATCTGCCAAGATGACAATTTTTCATTTTTGGACCCATCTTTACCCACTTGGATAAAATGCATGCCCAACTCTGATTATCAGATATTTTTGATGATTTTAATTGCAAGTGGTGTGGATTACTATTTTCTACCTTCTTCTACATCTATCTAATTTTTTTTGGGCTTCACAAAATTTGCACATTGTGTAAAAAAGATAAATCAAAATAAAAATAGATTTACTCAGTGTTGTGTAAAAAAAAAAGTGTAAATTTCCGAAAATGGTCATAGTAAAATGCACGCCAAAGTATGTACATTGGTCAATAATAAAATTTAAAACCAAGACCTCATAACAATTTTCTAGAAATCAATCTACCAAGATGGCAATTTTTCATTTTGCACCCATTTTTACCCACTTGGATAAAATGCACGCCTAACCCTCACTATTGGGTCTTTTTCAGTGATTTAAATTGTGTTAGGAACCCATGTCAACCCTTCTCTTTACTTTGTTACTATATTTTTGTTGGACACATATGCCTTGTAAGTCGTCTCGTAGTATTATATGTTGATCCATAGTTTGTATTATCCCATAGTATTGGACACATATGCTTTGTAAGTCATCTCGTAGTATTATATGTTCCATGGTATTGATCCATAGTATTGGTGCCTAGACTTAGTATATAAGTTTGTGCTGAGGCTAATGAAGGCATGGAGAAGTTATTTGTATTGAGCTTTCTCAAAGGAGGATTCCCCCTCGAAGTGGCCCGTGATCAATAAAAATATTTTGTGATCTAATATATCATGCATTTTATCAATTAATTGTTGCAGGCTCCTCACATCTAGTATTAGAGCACTTTCTTAGGCTCGTTGGGTGGAATTTCAACGAATGTTTTTTTCACATCTGTATTTGTTCTTATCAATTGCAGGTTCGGATCTAGGAATAATCCCTATCCGCTCAACTGTGGGAAGTACTTGGGAATAAGCCCTAAAACTCATTGTGATGAGTACCACAGGAACCCCGAAGTAGCTGGCCCATTGAGAGGACCTGCCAATGAAAAGGGAAATGACCCCTACCTAACTGGCTATTTCTCACCCGTGAGGTAAACCAAGAGTTGTTGTTTGTGGCAAAGCGGTTATCAGTTTTACCTAAGCCGTGGAGTGAGGGGTACTACCCCAATACACAAGCCGTTAGACAACATTGGTGGCCGAGTGAATCCCGTGATCCTTTAGGAAGCCGCACATACCTGGGGTCCATATATATTTCTAGCTGATAAATTGCAGATTACATCTGTCCAGAACTGTTTCCGATCACTTCCGCGCCATTGGAGATCCATTTCAATCACTTCTATGCCGTTTCAGATCCATTCCGATCACTTCCGCGCCATTACTGATCCATTCTTAAAAAAGAAACCATATCTTCTTTGTTTTCACTCTGTTTCCCTTGAAAATTCACTGACACCCCTACAATCCCATTCTACATATTTCATTCCTGAGGACCCTATCCCAAATTCCACTTCTCAAAGCCAGAATACTCACATTTGTCCATTTTTAAGGTTTTCCATAATTTCTTCGATTTTCACCCAATCGCCTTCAAATTTTTCCACAGTGTTCCTTTCCTATTTATGTTTCTTTGTCCCTCTTTGAAAATTTTTCCCATTCTTTCACCCCGCTTCCAAAATCCTCATTTTTTGCTTCCTTGTCCATTCGAAAGGTCTAGAGCCTAGTCAAACCCCAATTACCCATCATATTTTTCCCAAATCCAAATTTTCCTTTACTAAAGAAGCTTTTGTTTTTGTTTTTCTGCCCATTCACCCCCCCCCCCCCCGCCAAAAAAAAAAACTCTTGGTTATGGTTGTCACCCGCGCAGGGGCACAAATCATGGATGAAGAACTTACATCCCTCAGAACCAAACTCCAAGATCTAGATGAAAAATTTCTCACCCTCCCTCTTCAGCATTCAGCCATGAACAATAAACGACAGCCAGAATCTTTTGCAGACATTGGGTTCTCTTCTTCCGACAATTTTCGTGGGCTGAAGCTTGATTTTACTCGTTTCAATGGTGTAAAATCTCAAGCACAGTTGAATCTAGCTACTGTGGATTCCTCACTGGTGAAAGATTGCACAACATTTGCAAGAATTAGCATAAAAAATTTAAATGAATGAAGAACAATACACATGAATTGGTGAATAATGTCAATATTATTAACTGTCCAACCTTAACAAAGGTTAAGAACACCCATATATACAAATCTGGAAGAATTCGAATCCATCTGGAGTGTTCACACTGATCTAGCTTAGAAAAAGCTCAAACCCCCCTAGGTTGACCAAAATATCCCAAACCATCCCAAACTGGTTCGAATCTGCAGTGTGAATGCTGGGAATGACTGGACAGGCCCATGTGACCTCACACATGTGAAGAAACTGGTTGGCTAGAGGTTTGGAGTCTAAAATTGGTCAAAAATGTGACAAAACAAGGCAAGATTGTCCACAAAGAGAGCAAATGCGCCCTAGGTAGAAGAGAAGCATGCTGAGTGCATTAAATGACTTGAGGAGGGCGCTCTAGGCATGCTGAGTGCATTAATTGCCCTGGGGAGCGCTCCACTTAGCTGGTTTGACTCAGCACTTGTTCACATTTGCCATCTAGTTCATGATAATTGACCATTTAGTAGCTAATCAACTTAGGGATGTAATCATTAATCACTTGGGCTAATTAATCATCATTAATAAATGATTAATGTACATAGGTGGAAAAATGTTCTAACACCCCCCCTTAAGCTAGACTTAGTGAAATATCAAAAATTAAGGCCTTGGCAACTAGGCTCAAGTCACCTTTTACATCATGAAAATTTATTTGTCCATGTAACCAAGGTAAGGAGGAAAACCACATGGGAAATAAAACCTCCCCTCTAAAATGGACATGTGGCATATATCAAAATACACCAATCATCACCATGCATCACTCACCCCAAGCAAAGATCTAAGGTGAGTGAAGGTCTTCTCGGTAAAACACTTGGTGAAGATATCAGCAGTTTGCTCACTGGATGGGCAATACTGCAATGCTATGATCCGGTCATGCACCAAACCCCGAATGTAATGCATGTGTATCTCTATGTGCTTGGTCCTCTGTCTCTGTACTGGATCGGTAGAAATCTTGATTGTACTTTGATTATCACACCAAAGAATAGTGGGTGAATCAAAGACAATCTCGAACTCTGCAAGAATACCTTGCAACCAAACACATTGTGTGGCTGCATTGACTGCTCCCCTGTACTCGGCCTCAGCTGAAGATAAGGAAATAGTGCTCTGTTTCTTGCTTGACCAGCATATAGGTCCATGTGCAAGCATAAAGACATAACCGGAAGTTGACTTCCGATCAATACAATCACCGGCCCAATCAGAATCTGTAAATCCTACTAGTTCAAGGGATGAACCAGCAGCATAATGGATACCAAAAGACTTAGTACCCTGAACATAATGAAGGATCCTCTTGGCTGCCTTCCAATGGATCTCATGAGGCTCTTGCATGTGCCTTGCAACAGCCCCAACAGCATAAGACAAATCTGGTCGAGAGTGTGTAAGATACAACAAACTCCCAACTAGTTGTCTATACAACGAACTGTCAACTAGTGGTGAAGAACCCCATTCTGTAAGCTTAACTCCTGAAAGAAATGGAAATTTTGCAGACTTACATTCAGCCATCTTAAATTTCTGCAGCAAATCTGAAGCATACCTTGACTGACATACAGAAATTCCATTCACAGATTGATCAATCTCCAAACCCAGAAATTGTTTTAGCAATCCTAGATCGGTCATGGAGAATGCACTGTGCAATGCTCTCTTAACTGAGTCAAGTTCTTTGGTGCAGCTACCAGTGATCAAAAGATCATCAACATACAGTACAATAATCAATATCAGATCACTAACATGCTGCATATACACATTTGGATCAGACTTACACCTCTCAAACCCCAAAGATAGCAGAAAATTGTCCATTTTTGCATACCATGCTCTAGGAGCTTGCTTGAGCCCATAGAGTGATTTGTTCAACCTGCAAACAAGAGTATGATCAGAAATAAAACCTTCAGGCTGCTGCATATAAATCTCCTCATTCAGATCCCCATGAAGAAAGGCACTTTTTACATCCATGTGATGAATCTCCCATCGCTTGGAAGCCCCAATTGCCAAAACTAGTCTTATGGAGTCCATCTTTGCCACCGGTGCAAATGTTTCTGTATAGTCCACTCCTTGGACCTGAGAGTAACCCTTAGCCACCAACCTGGCCTTATACTTCAGATCAGAGCAATCAGATCCAATTTTGGTTCTATAAATCCACTTGCATTGCACTAGTTTCCTCTTGGGAGGAAGAGGGACCAAATCCCAAGTTTTGTTCTCATGGAGTGAGTTCATCTCCTCTTGCATGGCTGATTGCCACCTTGGGTCTGTACATGCTTCTGAATATGACATTGGATCAGATCCAACCATCAAATAACAGGCCTCACTCAGATCAGAATTATTATATGCAAAGGAATTGTGAAATTGAGATCTAGTTTTCCTAGCATCTTGGGGATCTCCCACTAGCTCTCCGGCACTTTGAATTGTTTTCTCTACCCACTTGGGCCTTGAGGGAGGGATATGTTCAGAATCCATATCAACATCATCTTCAGCAATATCAGAATCAGAAATATCAGAGAATGAATCACTACTTACTTCATCATCAAGACGAGGGAATGAGCATTCCCCATCACCTTGTTCACTAGCTTGCAAAAATTCTTCCTCTTCGAATTTGACACTTCTTTCAATGAAAGTTTTGTGAGTGGATGGATCAAAGAGCTTGTAGCCCTTGGAATCCTCTGCATACCCAACCATGATTGACTCCTTGCTTTGGGGCTGCAATGCCTTTCTCTTCTCCGGTGGAATTCTGGCCCACGCCCTTGAGCCAAAAATTCTGAAATGTGAGACATTTGGCTTGTGGCCCATCCAAGCTTCAAATGGAGTGATTCCTTGCAATGCTTTGTGTGGTGCCCTGTTCTGAACATATGCTGCACAATTCATAGCTTCAGCCCATAATTTGGGAGACAAATCCCTTGCTTGCAACATGCAAGTTGCCATCTCTTTCAGTGCTCTATTTTTGCGCTCTGCAACACCATTTTGATGAGGTGTGTAGGGCACTGAGTGTTGCATCTGAATGCCATGCTCTTGACAGAGCTGCTGCAAATTGTTGTTGACATACTCTCTGCCATTATCAGTCCTCAAAACCTTCATGGCCTTCCCACTGAAGTTCTCAACCATGCTCTTAAAAATCTTGAAACAATCAAAGACTTCAGATTTTTGCTTAAGGAAAAA
Source organism: Larix kaempferi (assembly GCA_027924585.1). Lineage (NCBI taxonomy): Eukaryota > Viridiplantae > Streptophyta > Pinopsida > Pinales > Pinaceae > Larix > Larix kaempferi. Next base: position 7,190,829 of record BSBM01001357.1, on the reverse strand, counting down.
TAACCAGCAGTACCTTGAGTAGTCATCGATGAAGGTGAGCACATATTTGCTGCAGCCATAGGAGGGTGTGGGGAGTGGCCCTATGAGATCAGAATGTACTATCCCAAGAGGTTGATAAGCCCTCCTAGCCTTCCCTTTGTCATACTTCCTTTCACGATGTTTCCCAATCATGCAACCCTTGCATGTTCCACTCGAAAATCTGATTTGGGGCAGCCCTTCTACCATATTTTCTTTGCTTAAAACTTGAAGATATCTGTAGTTTAGGTGCCCATACCTTTGATGCCATAGCTTGCTGGTTTCATTCCCATGTGACAGCAGCACACTTGGTGAAGAAAATTCGAGGAAGTGGGAGAACATGTACATCTTCATGTCATGGTCTGCAACACCCTTTGCAACAATTTTCCCGGTGGAAACTTCTGATATCTCCACTTCATCCTGAGTGAAGACCACCTTCTTTGCTGCTCCAGTATGTGTCATTTGGTACACAGAGAGCAAGTTTGCTGCAAGGTTTGGCACATACAGCACATTGGAGAAGAAGCCATTCTCCATAGAGATTTTCCCAATGCCATGAGCAGGGATTTCTGAGTCATCTCCCATTCGAATTGAGAGACCACTGTAGGGAGCAAGTTCAGAAAACGAGTCTCTTGAGGAAGCCATGTGCCTTGAGGCACCTGAATCAATGATGAACAACGGTGAATGAGATGAGCTAGCCACCAAAGCATGGCAGCTCTCCTTGTCTTCAGAAGCGCACTCCTTCTTCTTGGAACTTTCAGGAAGAGGAATGTTATTTTTCTGTAGGAGATGTGTCATGGTGTCTATGGTTTTCTTCATGCATGAGCTCTCTGGATGAAAACCTCTTTGACAGTAGCTACATTTCGTCTTCTCAGCCTTCTTTCCCTTGTTCTTGACAGGATTCGAAACCCCCTCAGAGGATTTGGGCCTCTCATCCTTTCTCTTCTTCTCTTGAGGTTTCGAAACCCTGGGTTTTTGCTTGCTTCTTCCACATTTCGAATCTCCAGCTGCAAGAACTTGATCCTTTTGTTTGATGGAGCCCATCAAGACCAGCTTGTCTTGCTCTTGAGTTAGCATCTCCATGAAGTCAGCCAAGGATGGCATCTTCCAACCTCTGACTGTGAGCCTTGTGGAGTTGAAGGAAGACACAAAAACTGAGTATTCTGAACCCAATTTTGAGAGAATGGACAACACCAACTGTTCTTCTTTCTTCTCTATGCCACATTGTCTGATCTGCAAGACCAAGTTCTTGAACTTGGTGAAGAAGTCCTGGATGGAATCGAAATTCCCTGGGCTCAGTGAGACAAGCTCATTTTCGAGCTGGTGGCCTCTCATCTCATCAGTCTTTCCAAACAGTGTCTCAAGCTTGAGCCACACTTCATTTGGAGTTGCTAGACTTTCTACATGAAACAGGAGGTCTCTCGAAATGCTGAGACAAAGGAGGCCAAATGCCTCATCCATTCTGTTGAAAAACTTGGATTTCTCCACAGCTGAGTTTGGCTCAACCTCAGTGCCCATCGTGATTCTGTAGAGACCCTTGGATCTCAGCAAAATCACCATTTCTGCCTTCCAATCGAAATAGTTGAAGGGAGTGAGCACGTTTGGGTGAGATGGCTCCATTCTCCTCTGCTGCAATTCGCACTTGCTGACAATGCTGATCTTCAGTAGCTGCAAACAACTCTCAAATCACTCTGGAGGGATCTACACTCACAGATTCGAACCCTGTATGGATAGTGGGTGCATTCGGGAGAGCATCACACCTGAGAGGAGCCACTAGATTTCTCCAGTAAGCTCAAGGCAATGGCCTCAGGAATTATGTGGTTTCTCCACTGTTTCTGGCAATCCACTACAATAGTCTGCTGGTTCGAATTCTAGCTCCAAGAGCTCTGATACCATGTAAAATCTCAAGCACAGTTGAATCTAGCTACTGTGGATTCCTCACTGGTGAAAGATTGCACAACATTTGCAAGAATTAGCATAAAAAATTTAAATGAATGAAGAACAATACACATGAATTGGTGAATAATGTCAATATTATTAACTGTCCAACCTTAACAAAGGTTAAGAACACCCATATATACAAATCTGGAAGAATTCGAATCCATCTGGAGTGTTCACACTGATCTAGCTTAGAAAAAGCTCAAACCCCCCTAGGTTGACCAAAATATCCCAAACCATCCCAAACTGGTTCGAATCTGCAGTGTGAATGCTGGGAATGACTGGACAGGCCCATGTGACCTCACACATGTGAAGAAACTGGTTGGCTAGAGGTTTGGAGTCTAAAATTGGTCAAAAATGTGACAAAACAAGGCAAGATTGTCCACAAAGAGAGCAAATGCGCCCTAGGTAGAAGAGAAGCATGCTGAGTGCATTAAATGACTTGAGGAGGGCGCTCTAGGCATGCTGAGTGCATTAATTGCCCTGGGGAGCGCTCCACTTAGCTGGTTTGACTCAGCACTTGTTCACATTTGCCATCTAGTTCATGATAATTGACCATTTAGTAGCTAATCAACTTAGGGATGTAATCATTAATCACTTGGGCTAATTAATCATCATTAATAAATGATTAATGTACATAGGTGGAAAAATGTTCTAACAAATGGTAATGATCCGACAAGATGGATATACCGAGCATAACAATATTTCAGTTTGCATAATACTTTTGATGTCCACAAATTTCCACTTGCATCCTTTCATTTGGAACAAGAATCCCTTCAATGGTACCATTGATACGTTAAAGCTCACAAAGAGCCAAACTAGATAGATTTTTTCCAACTCCTTTTGCAATGATTTGGTCCTAGTGCTTTTGATGAGTTCAGAGGAGCACTCATGAAACTTTGGCAAATTGGCATTGTGAGAGAGTATCAGACAAAATTTGAGAAACTGGCCAATGACACAGAAGGATTGTCTTATGAATTCTACAGGATTTGTTTTATCAGTGGTCTCAAGGATGAAATTCACTCAGAGGTTAAAATGTGTTGTCCCAACATAATGATGGAAGTCCTAGGGTTGTCTAAGTTGGCGGAGGATAAGATCACAACCCTACAATGCTCCAAATCCACTTTTCTTCCATTCATAAATATGGTTTCCCAACGACCTCCCATCACGCCGGCTCCTCGACCAATCCTGTCAAGCATTTTTCTGAAGCCAAGATGCGAGCACGTAGAGAAAAATGGATTTTTTATAATTGTGATGAGAAATTCATTCGTGGACATAGATGTGTTGAGAAAAAGCTCTATCTCTTGGATGTGGATTATCTGCCTGCCTCCGAACTTAGTGAAGAAGTTCCAGATACAATAGATGATCAGGTCCACATTTAGTAGCCAACTGTCAACCCTATGTCTTAGGAAGAGCACCCATAGATATCTCTCCATGCTTTAGCCAGAGTCACCACCCCACAAACAATGCGGGTCAGGGGTTACTTCAAGAAGTTCCCTCTTACAATACTTATTGATTCTGGTAACACTCGTAACTTCATTGATCCTCGGATCGCCAAACAGGCTGATTGTTTTATCCATCCTTGCTCCAACTTTGAAGTCATGATTGCCAATGGGGGAACCTTACCTTGCAAGGGAAAGTGTCGCAATGTGCATATCTCTATGGAATATTATAACCTGTGCTCTCACATGTTTTCCTTGGACTTAGGCAGATGTGATGTGGTTTGGGGAGCTCAATGATTACGCACACTTGGCCCCATCTTATGGGATTTTGCTGAACTTTGGATGCAGTTTTCAGTCAATGGGAAACAACACACATTTACGGGCTTACAACCAGGGTCTCTTCGCATAATCAATTCACATCGTCTAGAAAATATCCTTAAGAATAATTCACATGGTGTCATCGCTCAGCTCCATTCCATTTAGATGCACCCATCAATGGTTTCCACTACTCCTTTGGATCTACAACACATTTTGGATAGATATGCAGGTGTCTTTGCTGAACTAGTTGGATTACCACCATCGAGATACCTTTCCAGTAAGAATTTATCCGCCTCTACCTCTGAGAAGAAAATGATGGCTATTTTTCATGCAGTACAGAAGTGGTGGCCATACCTATTAGGGAATTATTTCTGCATCAATACTGATCACGAGAGTCTGAAATATTTCCTGGAACAACAGGTCTCCTCCCCCGCAAAACTGAAATGGGTTAGAAAAATCATGGGTTATTCCTATGAGATCACTTACAATAAGGGTAAGGACAATCTGGTGGAAGATGCTCTTTCTCGCAAATTTGATGACCAAGTTTCTCTATCAACTATTTCTATGCATGGTCCACATTGGTTGCAATCTCTTCAACATGGATATGTCAATGAATCCCCATTATCTCATCCAATGGTTGGCCAACAACCCTTCTACTGTACCTTATTACTCTTGGGATGGTACTTCCCAGAGATACAAGGGTCATCTCATGCTTCTCCAGAGCACAAATCTTCAACAGGCTGTCTTCTATGAACTCAATGCTTCACCATTGGCAAGGCACTCTGGGTTCCTCAAAACGTATGAGTGGGAAAATCATAACTTGTTTTGGAAGGGAATGAAAAGGAAAATTCAACAGATGGTGGCTGAATGTGATACTTGCCAGCTCCTTCTGGGATTGCTCAAACCCTTGCCCATCCATACACGGATTTGGACAGACATTTTTATGGAATTCATTGAAGGGCTCCCTACATCTGGAGGAAAGACAGTGATGTTGGTTGTGGTTTCTCACCTCTACAAATATAGTCAATTTTGTTCCCTGGACCATCTCTTCCGTCCTCATGAAATCCATTCTTCCATTGTCTCATCTTGCAATGCAACTTTCACTAGTCATTTTTGGACAGAACTATTTCGCCACACTGGAACCAAATTGAAGATGATTTCAGGATCTCACCCACACATAGATGGTCCGACTCAAATTACCAATAAATGTTTGGAAAATTATCTTCATTGCTTCACCTGCGAACAACAACCTCAGTGGGCTAAGTGGCTCCCTCTCGCTGAATGGTGGTACAATACTGCATCTAAAATGGCTCCATATGCAGCAATCTATGGTCAGGCATTGCCATTTCTTCTTCCATACACCCTCAGCATTTCACCAGTTCAGGAAATTGACACGGTTCTTCGAAACCGTGATCAAATTCTTCGCATTTTGCAAAACAATCTTCACATGGATAGAATTCAACTGAAACAACAAGCCGATCAACACCGTTCTGAGCACACTTTTCAAGTAGGTGATATGGTTTTTCTTTGTCTACATCCTTCCAAGCAATCCTCCCGGAAGCTCAAAGGGCGTCATCTTCTCTCTCGATCTATCACAAAGGTATTAATTCAGTGGCACAGAATGCAACCAAAGGATGCTACATGGGAACCACTCCTTCAAATTCAACATCAATTTCCACATCTAAATCTTTGAGGACAAATCTTTCTCTAAGGGAGAGTGGATGTTGGGAACCCGTGTCAACCCTTCTCTTTACTTTGTTAGTATATTGTTGTTCGACGTATATTCCTTATAAGTCGTCCCGCAGTATTATATGTTGATCCATAGTTTGTATTAGCCCATAGTATTGATCCATAGTATTGGACGCATATGCTTTGTAAGTCGTCCCGTAGTATTATATGTTCCATGGTATTGATCCATAGTATTGGTTCCTAGACTTAGTATATAAGTTTGTGTTGAGGACAATGAAGGCACAAAGAAGTTATTTGTATTGATCTTGGTCAAAGGAGGTTGCCCCCTCGAAGTGGCTCGCAATCAATAAAAATATTTTGTGATTTAATATATCATGCATTTTATCAATTAATTGTTGCAGGTTCCTCACAAATTGGAAATGGCGTGGATAACTATTTTCCACCTTATTGTAGATCTATCTATTTTTGTTGGTCTTCACAACCTTTTCAAATTGTGTAAAAATGAGAAATCAAAATTAAAATAGATTTACACAATGTTGTGTTAAAAACAAAGTGTAAATTTGCTAAATGGGCTTAGTAAAATGCATGCCATAGTATGTACATTGATAAATATTCAAAAGTAAAACCACAGACCTAAATAGCATTGCATTCTTCACACAAACGTCTTTCAAATTCCTAAATTGATGTTTCATTTGCAAGAAATCAATCTGCCAACATGACATATTTTCATTTTTGGACCCATCTTTACCCACTTGGATAAAATGCACTCCCAACCCTCGTTATAGGGTCTTTTTGAGTGATTTTAATTGCAACTAGTGTGGAGTACTATTTTCCATGTTGGGCTTCACAAACTTTGCATATTGTGTAAAAAATAGAAATCAAAATTAAAATAGATTTACACAATGTTGTGTAAAGAACAAACTGTAAATTTCCAAAAACGGGCTTAGTAAACTACATGCCAAGGTATGTACACTCCAGTCAATAATGAAAAGTAAAACTAGATTCCTGAAGACAGTTGCATTGTTCACAAGAACCTCTTTCATATTTATTTTTGGACCCATCTTTACCCACTTCGATAAAATGCACTCCCAGCCCTCATTATTGGGTCATTTTGATGATTTTAATTGTAAGTGGTGTGGATTACTATTTTACACCTTCTTGTACATCTGTCTAAATTTTTTTGGGATTCACAAACTTTGCACATTGTGTATAAAATATAAATCAAAATTAAAATAGATTTACACCGTCTTGTGTAAAAAACAAAGTGTAAATTTGCTAAAATGGGCATAGTAAAATGCACACCACAGTATGTGCATTGGTCAATAATCAAAAGTAAAACTTGAGTACCGATGAAGTTGTATTATCCACAAGAACCTCTTTCATATTCCTAAGTTTATGTACAATTTTCTAGAAATCAATATGCTAAGATGGCAAGTTTTCATTTCTGCACCCATTTTTATCCACCTGGATAAAATGCATGCCTAACCCTCCTTATTGCGTCTTTTTTAGTGATTTAAATTGGAAATGGTGTGGATAACTATTTTCCACCTTATTTTAGATCTATTTATTTTTGTTGGGCTTCACAACCATTGCACATTGTGTAAGAAAGATAAATCAAAATTAAAATAGATTACACAGTGTTGTGTTAAAAACAAAGTGTAAATTTGCTAAAATGGGATTAGTAAAATGCACGCAATAGTATGTACATTGGTCAATATTCAAAAGTAAAACCACATATATAAAGATAGTTGAATTTTTGACAAGAACCTCTTTCAGATTCCTAAATTGATATTTCATTTGCTCGAAATCAATTTGCCAAGATGACAAATTTTCAATTTTGAACCCATCTTTAACCACTTGGATAAAATGCATGCCCAACCCTCCTTATCGGGTCTTTTTGAGTGATTTTAATTGCAAGTGGTGTGTATTACTATTTTCCACCTTATTTTACATATATGTTGTTGTGAGGAAAATGCACCTATAGTTTAGGGGAGAAACTACCAACTTCAGGTATGAAAGATAGACTTACAAAAGTTCTGCAAGTACAATAAATAAATGAAGAGATTAGGGTTAGAGATATATGCACCTTGTTCAGAAGGTTGATCCTAGCCCTCTCTTCCTCTCTCTTCCATGCTATCCAATATCCCAATGCCCACACCTGCAAAACAACTTGATACATTTCTCAAATACATTTGACTACATACATAAGATTAATATTCATAACAAAAGAAGACATCAAACTATAAGCAAACTATAATCAAATCCAAGACACAAATGAAATAGGTCATATTTGGAAAGGGAAGAAAGTCTGATCTTTATTGATGAATAAAAGCAAGTACATAAAGTTATACCTTCTTTCAAGCTTGGCACTTCACGAAACCTAGATTCAAGGTCTCCTGCTTCTGTTCTCTAAGGATCCCAACCTCTAATCAGCTATGCTAGGGTTTATGAGAAACTGAGGTACAAGAGAGGGGGATGAGGGTCTCCATTCCTCCATAATAACAATGTTCTGATCTTGGACCCCTCACATGGCCCTTCTACCCTCCTTATATAGTCAATGAAAGAGAGGAAAAGTAGTTATAACCGATCAGGAGGTTCCCAAACCAACTTAACTTACCCAAATTTCAAGATTTTGACTAGTACAGGAATGTGCCCTACACTACAGTAGACAAACTAGCACATTTATGGAGGTGGGAACTACTTTAATGAAGCAAAGTAGCGCATACGCCCTACTATTATGTTTGCATACCAGCTCACATGTGGAAAAATGACCAAAAACAGGTTTTTTTGCTCATTTTCAGGAGATGGTTTGGTCTAAAAAAATGTTCCTAAGGGTTGTAATCATCAAATGGGTCAGGAATGAGGTAATTTCAACCATTTTTAGTGTCCGAAATGACCCCTAAATCTAGAAGTTTCCTGTAGTGTGACTGAAACTTGATCTCAAGAAGTTTCCTCATGCGACCAAGGGAAACAAGTGTCGTCACGGACGGAGATGTGTTATTTTAAGCTATAACAGATGCCCCTTAATGTATGAGGTCAGAGGGTCATTTTGATGATTTTAATTGTAAGTGGTGTGGATTACTATTTTACACCTTCTTGTACATCTGTCTAAATTTTTTTGGGGCTTCACAAACTTTGCACATTGTGTATAAAATATAAATCAAAATTAAAATAGATTTACACAGTCTTGTGTAAAAAACAAAGTGTAAATTTGCTAAAATGGCCATAGTAAAATGCACACCACAGTATGTACATTGGTCAATAATCAAAAGTAAAACCTGAGTACCGATGAAGTTGTATTATCCACAAGAACCTCTTTCATATTCCTAAATTTATGTACAATTTTCTAGAAATCAATATGCTAAGATGGAAAGTTTTAATTTCTGCACCTATTTTTATCCACCTGGACAAAATGCATGCCTAACCCTCCTTATTGGGTCTTTTTTAGTGATTTAAATTGGAAATGGTGCGGATAACTATTTTCCACCTTATTTTAGATCTATTTATTTTTGTTGGGCTTCACAACCATTGCATATTGTGTAAGAAAGATAAATCAAAATTAAAATAGATTTACACAGTGTTGTGTTAAAAACAAAGTGTAAATTTGCTAAAATGGGCTTAGTAAAATGCATGCAATAGTATGTACATTGGCCAATATTCAAAAGTAAAACCACATATATAAAGATAGTTGAATTTTTGACAAGAACCTCTTTCAGATTCCTAAATTTATATTTCATTAGCTCGAAATCAATTTGCCAAGATGACAAATTTTCAATTTTGAACCCATCTTTAACCGCTTGGATAAAATGCATGCCCAACATTCCTTATCGAGTGTTTTTGAGTGATTTTAATTGCAAGCGGTGTGTATTACTATTTTCCACCTTATTTTACATATATATTGTTCTGAGGAAAATGCACCTATAGTTCAGGGGAGAAACTACCAACTTCAGGTATGAAAGATAGACTTACAAAAGTTCTACAAGAACAATAAATAAATGAAGAGATTAGAGATAGAGATATATGCACCTTGTTCAAAAGGTTGATCCTAGCCTTCTCTTCCTCGCTCTTCCATGCTATCCAGTATCTCAATGCCCACACCTGCAAAACAACTTGACACCTTTCTCAAATACATTTGACTACATACATAAGATTGATATTCATAACAAAAGAAGACATCAAACTACAAGCAAACTGTAATCAAATCCAAGACACACATGAAATAGGTCATATTTGGAAAGGGAAGAAAGTCTGATCTTTATTGATGAATGAAAGCAAGTACATAAAGTTATACCTTCTTTCAAGCTTGGCACTTCACGAAACCTAGACTCAAGGTCTCCTGCTTCTGTTCTCCAAGGATCCCAACCTCTAATCAACTTTGCTAGGGTTTATGAGAAACTGAGGCACAAGAGAGGGGGATGAGGGTCTCCATTCCTCCAGAATAACAATGTTCTGAGATTGGTCCCCTCACATTTCCCTTCTACCCTCCTTATATAGTCAATGAAAGAGAGTAAAAGTAGTTATAACCGATTAGGAGGTTCCCAAACCAACTTAACTTACCCAAATTTCAAGATTTTGACTAGTACAGGAATGTGCCCTACTCTACAGTAGACAAACTAGTGCATTTATGGATGTGGGCGCTACTTTAATGAAGCAAAGTAGCGCATACACCCTACTATTATGCTTGCATACCAGTGCACATGTGGAAAAATGGCCAAAAACAGGCTTTTCTGCTAATTTTCAGGAGATGGTTTGGTCTGGAAAAATATTCCTAAGGGTTCGTAATCATCAAATGGGTCAGGAATGAGGTAATTTCAACCATTTTCAGTGTCCCAAATGACTCCTCAATCCAGAAGTGTCCTGTTGTGTGACTAAAACTTGATCTCAAGAAGTGTCCTCATGCGACCAAGGGAAACAAGTGTCATCATGGACGGAGATGTGTCATTTTAAGCTATAACAGATGCCCCCTAATGTATGAGGTCAGAGGGTCATTTTGATGATTTTAATTGTAAGTGGTGGATTTCTATTTTACAACTTCTTGTATGTCTGTCTAAATTTTTTCTGGGCTTCACAAACTTTGCACATTGTGGATAAAATATAAATCAAAATTAAAATAGATTTACACAGTCTTGTGTAAAAAACAAAGTGTAAATTTGCTAAGATGGGCATAGTAAAATGCACACCACAGTATGTACATTGGTCAATAATCAAAAGTAAAACCTGAGTACCGATGAAGTTGTATTATCCACAAGAACCTCTTTCATATTCCTAAATTTATGTACAATTTTCTAGAAATCAATATGCTAAGATGGCAAGTTTTCATTTTTGCACCCATTTTTATCCACCTGGATAAAATGCATGCCTAACCCTCCTTATTGGGTCTTTTTTAGTGATTTAAATTGGAAATGGTGTGGATAACTATTTTCCACCTTATTTTAGATCTATTTATTTTTGTTGGGATTCACAACTATTGCACATTGTGTAAGAAAGATAAATCAAAATTAAAATAGATTTACACAGTGTTGTGTTAAAAACAAAGTGTAAATTTGCTAAAATGGGCTTAGTAAAATGCACGCAATAGTATGTACATTGGTCAATATTAAAAAGTAAAACCACATATATAAAGATAGTTGAATTTTTGACAAGAACCTCTTTCAAATTCCTAAATTGATATTTCATTTGCTCGAAATCAATTTTCCAAGATGACAAATTTTCAATGTTGAACCCATCTTTAACCACTTGGATAAAATGCATGCCCAACCCTCCTTATCGGGTCTTTTTGAGTGATTTTAATTGCAAGTGGTGTGTATTACTATTTTCCACCTTATTTTACATATATGTTGTTGTGAGGAAAATGCACCTATAGTTCAGGGGAGAAACTACCAACTTCAGGTATGAAAGATAGACTTACAAAAGTTCTGCAAGTACAATAAATAAATGAAGAGATTAGGGTTAGAGATATATGCACCTTGTTCAGAAGGTTGATCCTAGCCTTCTCTTCCTCACTCTTCCATGCTATCCAGTATCTCAATGACCACACTTGCAAAACAACTTGATACCTTTCTCAAATACATTTGACTACATACATAAGATTGATATTCATAACAAAAGAAGACATCAAACTATAAGCAAACTGTAATCAAATCCAAGACACACATGAAATAGGTCATATTTGGAAAGGGAAGAAAGTCTGATCTTTATTGATGAATGAAAGCAAGTACATAAAGTTATACCTTCTTTCAAGCTGGGCACTTCATGAAACCTAGATTCAAGGTCTCCTGCTTCTGTTCTCCAAGGATCCCAACCTCTAATCAGTTGTTCTAGGGTTTATGAGAAACTGAGGCACAAGAGAGGGGGATGAGGATCTCCATTCCTCCAGAATAACAATGTTCTAATCTTGGTCCCCTCACATGGCCCTTCTACCCTCCTTTTCTAGTCAATGAAGGAGAGGAAAAGTAGTTATAACCGATCAAGAGGTTCGCAAACCAACTTAACTTACCCAAATTTCAAGATTTTGACTGTTGATGTATATGTAACTTCGGAATGTATTTCATCTATGTATTTCATATATATTTACTGTACCCTTATTAGAGATGTGTTATTCCTGTATAAGGAAGTGTCGTCATGTGGATTGACAAGTGTCGCAAGTGTGTGTACTTGCCGATGGGTTATTAGACCACCATGTGGGGTCGGCCCTGAATTATATATATTATAATGTGGATGTACCTAGCTAGAGAAGTCGGCCCCATAAGGTCACTCGGAAAACAGATTAGTATAAATAGAGATCAGGTGATCTCTATTTAGATCACTCGAAAAAGTATCTCACTCTCACTCAGAAAGTGGCGCACTAGTGAGGAGGAGGATCATTTGCTACTAGGGGACTATCTCAGTGTATTTTGGTTGTACTTTGGTTGAGCCATTGCTCTCTCTATCTCTGAGGAAGTTGTGGGGTTTTTCACCTTAGGGTTTTCCCCACGGAAACTCTGTGTCTCTTGTCTCTCATGCTTTTGATTCTTGTGATGCTTGTCATGCATTCATATACTGTATATGTTATTCTCTCAGCAAAGATCCTAGAGTATTGTGAATTCATGCTCAAAATTTAACATGGTATCAGAGCTAACCTGAGAAGAAGACATTTTGCAGTGACGGAAACTTGAGTTTCTTGTTTATTGGGTTTCTCTCCACAGATTTTGGAAAAACAGTATAGTAGATTGACTCTACTCATCAAGGCGCATCTATCTGTCCAATCATAATTTAATTCCGAGCATTTTCAGATTTGGCCCTAAAAATTAGGGTTTCCACAAAAATAGGAATTTCTGGAATCTGAAGACACAGCTGGAAGCTCCTTGCGAAAATCGAAGTTTAGAGCTTTGGATTGAGATTTTTTGCTGGGTAGATCTCCGGGAAACTCAAACCCTAATTCAGGACTCTCCCTAGTGAACCCGGGAGGACAAAAAGTCAAATCTGAAGGGTAAAACTTTGTTGATCTCAAATTCTGAATGCACCAGGATGATCAGCTCATCAAAGCGCATCTTTCAATCCTTTCAGAAATTTGAAATTCACATTTTGAATTTTTAGGGGTTTTTCGACAAACCCTAATTTGGGACCAGATCCATTTTTCAGCATTTCAAGTGGTAAGAACTAAATCTTTTCTATTTCCGTTTGAAGTACTCTTTATGATGTCTCTCCACACCAAGCTTGAGGATAAGCTTGAAGGGGCTGATAACTTCCGAGCCTGGAAGTATAGGATTGGGTTAATCCTGGAAGAGAATGAGTTGGACTCATATATAAAAGAAGACATCCCTATCCCAAAGGATGAAGAGGCACAGGTATTGCATAAGAAGAACTTGGTCAAGGCAAAGAGAATCATTGCTGATTCTATCAAAGACCATCAAATACCCCATGTGTCTTCTCTTAAGACACCCAAGGAGATGTTTGACTCTTTGACCAAGCTATTTGAAGGGAAGAACATAAATCAGAAGATGACCCTGCGGAACCAATTGAAAGGAGTAAAGTTTCAGAATGGAGAAACCATTCAATCTTATTTTTCAAGGGTCTCCCAGATCAAGGAACAACTAGAAGCAATGGATGAAATGGCGGAGAATGGTGAAGTGGTGATAACCACTCTAAATGGCCTACCCAGGTCATGGGATTCCTTCATTCAAGGAATTTGTGCAAGGAAGAAGTTGATCTCCTTCAACAGATTGCGAGAAGAATGCTCTCAAGAAGAAGCTAGACTTATAGCTCGTGAGGAAAAGATGGGAGGTGAAGATCAATCTCTTACAGCTCACACCAAAAGAAGCAAGCCCAAGAAGGAGCACTCTCGCCACAAGAGATCCTATCAAAAGAATAAGAAGGATCTAAAATGATTCACATGCAATGAGAAGGGTCACTTTGCTTCAGATTGTCCCAAGAACAAAAGGGATAATAAAAACAACTCCAGCAAGAAGAAGAAGGACAGCAAAAGAAAGTTCTATGCTCATGCTGCCGAAGATGATGAACCTGCAAAGAAGAAGGCTAGGGCAGAAAGTGATGATGACTCATCAAGTGAAGAAGAGTATGTTCTAATCTCTGCTCTCACATGTACTATCTCCCATGGTTGTAATGATTGGTTGATTGATAGTGGGGCTTCCAAACACATGACTGGGTTTAAGGAGTCTTTTGTGAATCTATCTGAACATGAATCACCCCATAAGGTGAAACTTGGGGATGATTATACTGGAAATCATCCACTCAGATGTTTGTGGTCCTATGTCATCCAGTTCTCTTAGTGGGTATGTTTACTATGTCTCATTTATTGATGACTTCTCCAGGAAGACTTGGGTATATTTCTTGAAGAGCAAAGATGAGGTGTTTGATAAATTCAAGGAATTCAAAACCTTGATGGAGAATCAAATTGACAAGAAGATCAAAACATTCAGATCTGACAATGGTGGAGAATTCACCTCAGGTGACTTCAAGAAGCTTTGTAGTGATTCAGGGATTAAGAGGGAGTTGACTGCTCCTTATAATCCTCAACAGAATGGAGTTGCAGAAAGGAAGAACAGAACAATCATGGAAGCAGCAAGGGCTATTCTGCATGACCAGGATCTACCTATGCATCTATGGGCAGAAGCAGCTAGAACCACTGTATATGTGCAGAACAGAACACCCCACAAGATATTGGATAACAAGACACCAGAAGAGGTCTTTTCTGGTAAGAAACCTGAAGTCATCCATCTCAGAATACTTGGTTGTCCAGTATACACTCATGTCCCAAAGGGAAAAGAAGACTAAACTAGATCCTTCAGGAAAGAAGGGTATCTTTGTGGGTTATAGTGAAAGCTCGAACGCTTACAGAATATACTTTCCAGGGTTCAAGAAGATTGATGTCAGCAAGGATGAATCAAGAGGGAGCACACTCCAGCAGCTCCTGCAAGGATGCAGATTTTCAGAGGGAATTGACCATCTTCCTACATTCCACAACAGAAAGGTGTAGAAGAAGCTACTTCAGCAGCTTCTGCCAGGAAGCAAAGACTCAGAGGGAGTCCACCTAACAAACAAACAAAGATAAGTATTTCAATTATCATTTCTTGCCTACTTTTGTTTAAATAATATCATCCTTATGTTCCTAGACTTAGGAGATGTATTGTGCATATTAGAATGATTGCATTAATTAACAGTATACTACTAATATGCATGTGATGGGTAAGTGGCCTATGGCACTGTACAACATTCCAGTGCTACTTATCTAGAATGAAACCTCTTTGCTGACATGTTGGGAGTAGTGCAAACTCTTAACAATGTTCTGGTAGAGATTGGAAGGCATCTATAAAGTTGTGGAACATAGATAAATGTTGTATTAAAGCATTGACCAAGATAACTGCATGACTGCATGACATATTTATTTATGTGTAAAGAATTTGTTCTGAAAATTATGAGATGTTTCTAATCATGCAATTTAACTTGTTTTGTAGGAAAGACCGTATATCTTCACCTACAAAAAAGACTACAACATTTGTTCCAGAATCAAATATATCTATTGAAGATATTGAAGTTCCCACGATCTGGGATGAAGAAATGGAATGCCATGATCCTTCGATCATTAAGAAGATGTTTCGGATGCAGTCCCAAGACCTGACAGGGAGTCACATGTGTGCAGATTGAAGAAAGCCTTGTATGGCTTGTAGCAAGCTCCCAGAACCTGATTGCATATACTAAGAGGAAGCTTGCTGCTAAAGATTTGGGAATGATGCATTGTTTCCTAAGTATGGAGGTGTGGCAGAGTACATGTGGGATATTCCTTGGTCAAGGGAAGTACACAGTAGATATCCTGAAGATATTCGGGATGATGGATTGCAAGGCCATGGCCACACCTATGGCATCGAATCTGAAGCTTCTGTGTGATTCTTCATCTGAGCCGCTTGATGTCTCTATGTATCGTCAGATGATTGGGTCCTTGATGTACTTGACGAACACGAGACCAGACAATTTCTTTGCTGTGAACACATTGAGTCAGTTCCTGACAGATCCGAGGAGTGTTCACCTGGTTGCTGTAAAGCATGTTCTGAGGTACCTGAAGGGTACAGTGGATTATGGGCTCAAGTATGAAGCGAATCAAAAGTTTAACCTGCAGGGTTATGTTGATTCAGATTGGGCTGGCAGTGCTGCAGATAGGAAGAGCACATATGGATGCTGCTTCAGTATGGGATCATGTGTGATCTCTTGGTTTAGCAGGAAGCGGTCCTGCGTAGCACTGAGTACAGCTGAGGTAGAGTATGTTGCATCCTGTTCAGCTAGTTGTGAGGCAGTATGGTTACGGAAGCTACTATCTGAGTTATTTGATCTCCCGTTGGATGCTACTGGTATCTTTTGTGATAACCAGAGTTGTGTGAAGCTGTCCGAGAACCCAGTGTTTCATGATAGGTTGAAACACATAAAGATCAAATATCACTATATCAGGGATATGGTGCAGAGAGGAGCTGTGAAGCTCCTGTATGTTGCGACGGACGAGTAGATTGCAGATGTGCTGACAAAGCCACTAGCCAGGGTGAAGTTCGAGTACTTCAGGGAGAGGCTTGGTGTTCTTCAAATCGAGGACACTTAGAGGAAGAAGTGATGGACACATTTGCTGAAGCCATTCTAAGCATGATGGAAGGAGGATCCTTCACATGGCTGTGGATGTAAGCACTGGATGATGAACATCAGGATGATGTTCTGGTTTCTACTTTGTATGATCAGTTGGATCATTTTTATATGTATGCATCATGTTGGATGCTGTATATGATTAGTTGGATCATTTATATGATATGTATGTACGCATCATGTTGGATGCTGGATATGATCAATTGGATCATTTATATGTATATGTATGTACGCATCATGTTGGATGCTGGATATGATCAGTAGGATCATATGTATGTATTTTGTATGCATCATGTTGGATGCTTGGACCATGTATCTGTATATGTATTAGGTGGATACATTGTATGATCAGGTGGATCATGTATGGTGATATGTATCATGTATTTGTATTTGTATCAGGTGGATACATTGTATGATCAGGTGGATCATGTATGATGATATGTATCAGGTAGATACTTGGTATGCATCAGGTAGATGCATTATATGATCAAGATGATCGTGGATGACGAGCTTCAGGATGTTGCTCCAGATGACTTGTAGCAGGATGTTGCAGTGATGATGATCAGGATGATCATGTGTACATCAGGATGATGTATGGTGAGTATCAAGGTGATACTCTATGGCCATGGATCAGGTTGTGCAGATGAGCATATAATTTGGCCTTAGGAGATTTGCAGATAGTCTTTCGAGGTTTTGCCTATGGCATGTAATTCGTGCCCTGGGATATCTGGCAAATGCTCTTTCGAGGTTTTGCTCTGGGAGGACATATAATTTGGCCCTGGGAGATCTACAGATAGTCTTTCGAGGTTTTTCCTATGGCATGTAATTCATGCCCTGGGATATCTGGCAAATGTTCTTTCAAGGTTTTGTCCTATGGCATATAATCTGTCCCTGGGAGATCCGATAGGCTGGGCTGTGTGCCCGTAATAAGTCCTGGGATGCTCTTGAGAGGTTTTTCCATGACCACATATAATCTATCCCTGGGAGATCCTATAGGTAGAGCTGCGTGCTCGTAACGGCCTAGGATGCTCTTGCAAGGTTTTGTGGTGACCACATATAATCTGTCCCTGGGAGATCCTATAGGTAGAGCTGCGTGCTTGTAACATCCTGGGATGCTCTTGCGAGGTTTTGTGGTGAGGTCACATATAATATGGCCTTGGGAGATTCTATAGGTAGAGCCGTGTGCTCGTAACAGCCTGGGATGCTCTTTCGAGGTTTTGTGATGCACGTAATAAGTCTTGAGGATTCCACAGTATGGCAAGTGATGAGGAAGACCTGCAGGTAGTGGGCCTACATCCAGAATGAAAAAGGACTGGCTCTGTAGAACTTCCTATGATGAGTAGAGTCAGAGATTGGTTGAGATAGAAGCAGTAGTGACGATGACGATGACGATGATCCCGAGAAGAAGACTTGTCTAGCAGATCTGTGTCGAGAAATACCTTCCTAGTTAAGAGGGAGTGTTGATGTATATGTAACTTCGGAATGTATTTCATCTATGTATTTCATATATATTTATTGTACCCTTATTAGAGATGTGTTATTCCTCTAGAAGGAAGTGTTGTCATGTGGATTGACAAGTGTCGCAAGTGTGTGTACTTGCCGATGGGTTATTAGACCACCATGTGGGGTCGACCCTAAATTATATATATTATAATGTGGATGTACCTAGCTAGACAATTCATCCCCATAAGGTCACTGGGAAAATAGATTAGTATAAATAGAGATAAGGTGATCTCTGTTTAGATCACTCGAAAAAGTATCTCACTCTCACTTAGAAAGTGGCGCACTAGTGAGGAGGAGGATCATCTGCTACTAGGGGATTATCTCAGTGTATTTTGGTTGTAGTTTGGTTGAGCCATTGCTCTCTCTATCTCTGAGGAAGTTGTGGGGTTTTTCACCTTAGGGTTTTCCCCATGGAAACTCTATGTCTCTTGTCTCTCATGCTTTTGATTCTTGTGATGCTTGTGATGCTTATTGTGATTGTCATGCATTGATATACTGTATATATTATTCTCTCAGCAAAGATCCTAGAGTATTGTTAATTAATGCTCAAAATTTAACATTGACTAGTACAGGAATGTGCCCTACTCTATAGTAGACAAACTAGCGCATTTATGGAGGTGGGTGCTACTTTAATGAACCAAAGTAGTGCATACGCCCTACTATTATTCTTTCATACCACTGCATATGTGGAAAAATGGCCAAAAACAGGCTTTTCTGCTCATTTTCAGGAGATGGTTTTGTCTGGAAAAATGTTCCTAAGGGTTGTAATCATCAAATGGGTTAGGAATGAGGTAATTTAAACCATTCTTAGTGTCCCAAATGACCCCTCAATCCAGAAGTGTCCTGTTGTGTGACTGAAACTTGATCTCAAGAAGTGTCGTCATGCGACCAAGGGAAACAAGTGTCGTCACGGACGAAGATGTGTCATTTTAAGCTATAACAGATGCCCCCTAATGTATGAGGTCAGAGGGTCATTTTGATGATTTTAATCGTAAGTGGTGTGGATTACTATTTTACACCTTCTTGTACATCTGTCTAATTTTTTTTTGGGCTTCACAAACTTTGCACATTGTGTATAAAATATAAATCAAAATTAAAATAGGTTTACACAGTTTTGTGTAAAAAACAAAGTGTAAATTTGCTAAAATGGGCATAGTAAAATGCACACCACAGTATGTACATTGGTCAATAATCAAAAGTAAAACCTGAGTACTGATGAAGTTGTATTATCCACAAGAACCTCTTTCATATTCCTAAATTTATGTACAATTTTCTAGAAATCAATATGCTAAGATGGTAAGTTTTCATTTCTGCACCCATTTTTATCCACCTGGATAAAATGCACGCCTAACCATCCTTATTGGGTCTTTTTTAGTGATTTGAATTGGAAATGGTGTGGATACCTATTTTCCACCTTATTTTAGATCTATTTATTTGTTTTGGGCTTCACAACCATTGCACATTGTGTAAGAAAGATAAATCAAAATTAAAATAGATTTACACAGTGTTGTGTTAAAAATAGTGTAAATTTGGTAAAATGGGCTTAGTAAAATGCACGCAATAGTATGTACATTGGTCAATATTCAAAAGTAAAACCACATATATAAAGATAGTTGAATTTTTGACAAGAACCTCTTTCAGATTCCTAAATTGATATTTCATTTGCTCGAAATCAATTTGCCAAGATGACAAATTTTCAATTTTGAACCCATCTTTAACCACTTGGATAAAATGCATGCCCAACCCTCCTTATTGGGTCTTTTTGAGTGATTTTAATTGCAAGTGGTGTGTATTACTATTTTCCACCTTATTTTACATATATATTGTTCTGAGGAAAATGCACCTATAGTTCAAGGGAGAAACTACCAACTTCAGGTATGAAAGATAGACTTACAAAAGTTCTGCAACTACAATAAATAAATGAAGAAATTAGGGTTAGAGATATATGCACCTTGTTCAAAAGGTTGATCCTAGCCTTCTCTTCATCACTCTTCCATGCTATCCAGTATCTTAATGCCCATACCTGCAAAACAACTTGATACCTTTCTCAAATACATTTGACTACATACATAAGATTGATATTCATAACAAAAGAAGACATCAAACTACAAGCAAACTATAATCAAATCCAAGACACACATGAAATATGTCATATTTGGAAAGGGAAGAAAGTATGATCTTTATTGATGAATGAAAGCAAGTACATAAAGTTATACCTTCTTTCAAGCTTGGCACTTCACGAAACCTAGACTCAAGGTCTCCTGCTTCTGTTCTCCAAGGATCCCAACCTCTAATCAGTTGTGCTAGGGTTTATGTTAAATTGAGGCACAAGAGAGGGGGATGAAGGTATCGATTCCTCCAGCATAACAATGTTCTGAGATTTGTCCCCTCACATGGCCCTTCTACCCTCCTTATATAGTCAATGAAGGAGAGGAAAAGTAGTTATAACCGATCAAGAGGTTCCCAAACCAACTTAACTTACCCAAATTTTGAGATTTTGACTAGTACAGGAATGTGCCCTACTCTACAGTAGACAAACTAGCGCATTTATGGAGGTGGGCACTACTTTGATGAAGCAAAGTAGCACATATGCCCTACTATTATGCTTGCATACCAGCGCACATGTGGAAAAATGGCCAAAAACAGGCTTTTCTGCTCATTTTTAGGAGATGGTTTGGTCTGGAAAAATGTTCCTAAGGGTGGTAATCATCAAATGGGTCAGGAATGAGGTAATTTCAACCATTTTTAGTGTCTTAAATGACCCCTAAATCCAGAAGTGTCCTGTTGTGCGATTGAAACTTGATCTCAGGAAGTGTCGTCATGTGACCAAGGGAAACAAGTGTCGTCATAGACGAAGATGTGTCATTTTAAGCTATAACAGATGCCCCTGAATGTATGAGGTTAGAGGGAGTGAGGGAAACGATGGCCGAAGTACATTATAAATAATAAAGAGTTGAATCATGGAAGCAGAGGAACTGGAGAAACCAAGAATCATAGGCTCAAATGAAGTACCTGAAAACAAAGGCAATGTCAGACAAACTTATCCTTGGGGTAACTGTCCATGTTCATATAGTGGAACATGACCTCCAAGAGGATACAATAATGATCCAAATACTGATTCTTATATCATGGCCACTAAAATACAAGTGTGGATCCATGAGGAACATAAGTGTAAACATAGCCACATAAATACAAGGTGGATCTATGTCAAAACTGGAGAACATAGCCATAGAGAACAAGATGGATCTATGTCTCATCAAGAGCCAAAAAGAGTGTGGCTCAATCTTGCGCAAGTTGAGCGATAACATAAATAAGGTGATGCTATCGAGGATGCCAAGGTCTTCATCCAAAAACAACCCAAGGTACAAACCTATCTATGCGAATAAATGAGTTGATGTCGAACATGGGAGGTATTGTTTGATTACCGGTCAATTATGTATACCGTTAACAAATGCGAGGGTGTCCACCAATAATGAAAATGGAACCCAAGGTACCTAGTACATTCAAGCAAGTGCGAATAAATGGTCTTGCCGTCGAACACTTGAAGAATCCATCAGATAGGGGACATTGATGTATTCCCATCTATCCAATAGTGAGGGAAACTACCACTAATGACTGCAATCCCCAAGGTACTAATTGAAACTCTAAACTTCATTCCCAGAGCACAATGAATTGAAGTCAATGGGAAGAAGTCCGTTGGAAGGGAGGCCTTAATGCATCCTCCATCATCCAACACGAGGGACACTCAATAGGTATGAGCTAATTTGGAGTAGGACTGAACAAATGATGAAACATACTGACACCAAGGAATGGCCGATGCATGAGGTCAAGGAAACTACAGAATTCGCCGACATAGGTTGTATCCTTGAATAGTGAGCACAACACAAGGGTGACTTTGGCAGCTTTTAACCCAAAGAGACCACGATACAAATCTGCAATGTAGGAGACATTAACATATTCTCCATATGATTAGAAGACTAACCAAATGGAGGAGTAAGAACTCTGAGATCAGGTTATCCTAAGGCCAACACTAGAGCCCAACTTGTTTGATAGACTCAAAACAGGTGCTTTGTTCAAGGAGATAGTAGACTTGCTGCCATCATATTGAAAGATATTTTAACATTCTTCCCTTCCCTTTCCTTTTTCATTTTTTAATGAGCTTGACAAAGAACTAAAGCATGCTCGACGGTATTTTCATATTTGAGGAGTCTGAAAAACCTAGAAGAAAACTCCATACACCTATCCGTGGATTTTATATCGAGCCCGAATTGGTCTGTGCTCGGTGGTGTTTTCTTGTTTATAGAGTTGAAAAACTTAAACAGTCCTCTATCAACCATCTCGTGGATTTCACATCGAGCCCGAGTAGGTGAATGCTCGCTTGGTGTTTTCACATTTCGAGAGTCTGAAAACCCTAAAGACGACTCCAAAGGTCCTTTTTCATAAAGTTAGTCTCCTTCCCCCAAAAAGTGTAAAATAATGGAAGAAGAACTCTTCAAGCGCATACCAGAGTATACCTAGAGTATACCTTTTCCGTAAATTATCCACCAAGGCCCGAAAAAGGGGTAATTCTATACCTAAGTGGATGTCGGTTCAGTTATTTTAACGAGCTTGAAAAGACAACTATGCTCGGCAAACCTATTTAAGGAGTCTGAAAAGGGCTTAAAAGAACTCCATAGGGATATTTTTCGTAAAGGTTTAACGAGCCCGAAAAAGTAAACTCGTGAGCTCCTTACTGTTTTTAATGAGCTCGAAGTGCAGATGAAAGAAATGCTCGTAGCCTCCTTACTGTTTTTAATGAGCTCGAAGGAAAGGTGGAAAAATTCTCGTACCTACTTACTGTTTTTAACGAGCTCGAAGTAGTTAGAAGAATGCTTGAAACCTACTTACTATTTTTAACGAGCTCGAAGTAAAATAAGAATGCTCGAAATGGGAGGAGACGAGTGTCAGGGACATGCGAAACTAGCTCCAAGTGAATGGAACAAAGCTATGCCTAATTCCAGGAACATGAGCAAGATATGGACACTCAAGGTGTGTCTCCTCCAGGTAAAAGGTGTCAAATTGCGAAGGAAAAATGATACACGGCTTAGCGGAAATGGGATCAAAGATGGAGGCTTATACAACGAGCTAAAACGTGGAAGCTGGCATCAAGATCAGTAGTGCAAGTGGGATCATAACAGATTCATATGCAACTTAAACACAAATATGGGAGCCTTATCAGGGATGGCCAGAAATATATGAGGAATAAAGATATGAGGCTTCTTCTCAAATTCATGGTAAATCTAAAAAGGCTTCCGAGCCTATGATAAAAAATCAGCATGGGCACCAAAATGGCATAAGGGTGCTAACTAGGGTGACCGATGTTAGGTAGGCTATGCTGTCGGACTGGTGTACAATGCATAAAGAGATGGATAACACACCAATATCCAACAGGTTCGACCCTATGGCGAATTCGGATGGAAAAAGGTTCAAATGCAACATAACAGCGGGGAAGCCTAAACCTATATGCAAGGTTCCAAATATGCCTGACAAGGTCGCACAAGGTATCGAAAGAGACCAGTAAGCAAGTATAAATTCAGCTAAGAATCCTATCTCCAAGAAACATTAGTAGCAAGATCATATCTAAAACATATGTAAAGAAAGACCCGATACAAGTCAGTGTGGTAGAAATGATTTCAACTTCGCTATCATCAACAACAGGCATAAACAAGGCAGATTTTTCAAATGAAGACTCTATGGTACCCAAGCCCGAGGACTTACAATCAACAAGATTGACTTCATGATGAGGATCAAAGTTGAAGGACATGATGGAATCTGCATAAACAAATTCATTATCATGGGAGTTTAAAAATCTAGAAGCAGAATCAAACTCAACAGGAACACCGATTGCAGATCTATAGGAGAGTCCAAAGACTCAACAATAGGAAGATTAGAATTTAAGGTCAAACTAGGGCTGGACATGACTGCGACTAGATCAACATCCAAATGAATGGTAGACTATACTATGGACTCTAGGAAAACTTCATCAGAAGGAAGTATATTGTCCCAGATAGAACACATATCTAAACATTCAGATGGAGGTGTCACTTGGTCAAAAGCTGGGACTAAGTCCTGAGAAGGTAAGCATGAACTCAGAGACTTCTTCTCAGTAGCAGTTGAACTCAAGGAACAATATGCCACATAAGTCCCATGTGACACAGTAGTGCCTAATGACGAGGGATCAGACTGGTCTACAGTTGGGTAATAAGGAGGATCA
This sequence comes from Larix kaempferi, assembly GCA_027924585.1. Classification (NCBI taxonomy): domain Eukaryota; kingdom Viridiplantae; phylum Streptophyta; class Pinopsida; order Pinales; family Pinaceae; genus Larix; species Larix kaempferi. The sequence goes on along the minus strand of BSBM01001357.1, from coordinate 7,166,553 downwards.
ACGAATGCAAGCTGGTCGATAGTGACAATGCTTTCGTTATGAGCAAAATGCATCACACAAAAGAGCGTAGACACCACAACATGAATAGCATAAATGTAATCATTCCCGAGGATCATATCAAAGTCCATAGGGTCCTTTAAAACCATAAAATAAACTAAGAATTTTTTTCCACCCAAAGTAACAGGTACTTGACGGAGGAATCCAATCGGTTCACTAGGTCTTCTATCGAAGGTCAACGGCCAATTAACAACTGGAATAAAATTAGGGAAACCCAAATCTCTCCAAGCATAAGCGGATAAGATACTAACAGAAGCTCCTTCATCTACAATGCATCGATCAACCGTATGGTTCCCAATATCAACCTTTATCTGGAAAGGTGTTGAAGAAGGAAGACGAGGTTTGGCTAGACTATTCCAATCAAAGGAAACGGTCCTAGGGCTTGGTAGGGGTTCACATGGAACAGATGAAGTACCCCCTTTTTCAAGAACATCCAAACTAGTAATGCAGAAGACTTCAGGGACAGGTGCATCAGTCTCCAAAGGACTGATGGGATTGGTCGAAGATTGCATCGATTCGATCACTTCACTCTCCGAAGGAAGAGTGGGTTCGACCAAAGATTGCATTGGTTCAACCACTTTATCAACCAAAGGTTGATCTGACTATAGGGAATCTATAGAAAAATCAGGAACAGAGGTTCCTTTAGACATGGACCACACTCTTCGTGCCTCTAGAATGGCAAGGCATCGATGAGTAAGGTGATCTCCCTTGCAAAGTTTACAAGGGAACTTTGGTTTCCTTCCTATAGGTCGAGACTCCTTTAAAACGTTAGTACTCTCAGCATGACTAGAATTGGCTGACAGCTTGCCCCCAGCATGACTTACAGAGGCTGGTTGCTCAGAAGCATAAGACTTTTGAACTAAGGACCACACTTTTTTCACTTCTGGAAGTATAGGGCACAAGTAAGTAAGGTGGTCTCCCTCACAAAACTTGCAAGGGAACTTACACTTCTATTTTTTGGGTTTGTCGACAACGTCAACTCCCTCAGCATGACTTGCAGTGGCTGATCTGGTGTCTCCAGTATGACTCACAGGAACTGGTGACTTGTCATTAATATGACTAGCAGTGATCAATGACGTGTCCTCAACATGACTGACAGTGGCTGAAGACAAACTTTCAGTGTTATTTTCGGTGACTAAAATTTTTCTCCCGACATGACCTCTAGAGGCTGGGTAGGTGCCCCCTGCATGATTTGCAGAGGTAGGGTGTTTTCCCCCGACATGAATTATAGAGGCTGGGTTGCTTCCCCCTTTTTTGGCATCTTCTTCCTATTCTTCCTCCATCTATTCCTTTTAGACTATTGGCTACTAGTATTGCTAATTTCGCCACATGAGGTAGACGGAGGAGGAGAAGATGTTACTAGCAAAGAAGGCCTAGGGTTTTGATGCTCTTGATTTGAGGTTCTTACAAAAGAAGCGTCAGGAGCATGGAAGCCATTCAAGGTGGAAAACAAACAAACCGGCAGCCCTATAGTGAATCCAGGAAGATTCAGAGTAGCCATTAAGGGAGTACCAATGTTTCCAATGAATGGAATAGCATAAGGATCCCCCGGAACAGGGGTACCTTGATTGGCACTCGCCGGAACGCTAGACATAGTTTCCCGCTCAAATGAGCAAGAAGTTCTCTAAGGAAAACTAATACAAGTAGCACAAAGAGAACACCACTAAAAAGGGTCCTAGGTAAATCAAACCAGTAAAACAGATGCCTTCCGGAGAAGAGTCTGGGGTGATGAGGGCCCAGAACAGATCAACGAAGGATGAAGAACAGTTACCCAGGGTCCACAATACAATGACTAAGGGTGCAAGCGCTAGAATCACCCAACCGCCCTCCCAAAGACCTGCAAGGGATTTCCTCCCATGTCTGTCCTAAGTACAACAGATATAACCCTACGCTGTCACCCGTGTATAAACCTATGGTCAGATACTAAGGATACCACCACACTGAAAACTCGTGGGGGAACAGTCTCTGGTCGAATAAGAAGGCGTGGGTAGGGTAACTGAGCCCGAAACTCAAAAGAGTCCCCAAACGCGATCCAATCTTGGTATGTGCTCGAAACATAAAGTAGGAGGTGTATTCCCAACAATCTGATCTCACAAGACCTACTGCATAGATCCCATGCAAGCTTTGAATGAGGTGGATTTACCTGTGATACTCGAACTACGATTTTTGCGTAATGTGTGATCTTGGGTGGTTTAAGGTGTTTTAAACCCAAGATCCTAACCAAAACTAGTTGGTGTATAGTGTAACCTAGAAAAGAAAATGGTATTAGTACATTTTATTAGGGTTCATTTTAAAGGTTACTTGCTTACTAAAAAAGGTAGTGGGTGTGTGAGAGTGGTTATAACAGAGATAGAGTACTGAAAATGAAATGTTTACCATGAAACAAATGTTTTCTTTTCAATGCAAGTCTTAAAATTACGATCTAGAATGCAAATGCAAATGCAATTTTTAATCTTTCGAATGCAAAAAAGGTAAAAATAAAGTCTAAATGTACAAAATTAAACTGAAAACCTAAGAATGCAGCTACTCAAACAAATAGGTATGCAAAAGAAAAATTGTTCTTTTTTATGCAAAGCACTCTTAAATCCTTTAAGCCACTTGCAAGGTACTCTATTCAGAAAATAAATCAAAATTCTTTATGCTTTCCCAAGGTAAGAAACAAAACTGAAACTAACCTACTATCAAAGCAAAGCAAAGAAACTTTAAAGTTTTCTTTATTGAAATAGTAAAAGCTACCAAATATGACTTTCAGATACTTAAAGATGTAAGCATGCCAACCATTGGGAAAAGAGTGCGAAAACTACTTTTACACCCAAACAAAGCAAATGAACTACAAAGAAGTATGGTTTGGTAAAGTCAGGTCTGCACATAAACAATGCAAACAAGGCCTTGAACAACAGCCAAAACACTTGAGCTTTCACTACAAAAGAAAACTAAAAGCATAAGGGAGGATAAGAAACCAATCTAAAAGAGAAATTTCACTAAAATAGGTACAAACAGGGTCAAGAAGACTCAATAGGTTTCAAATCCAGTGGAAATGGAGCAAGTAGGTTCAGTTAGACTCAAATTAGGGTACAAAACACCAAACTGGTCCACAACCCCCCAACTTGGGTCCACAAGCCCCAAAACTTTCCAAACAAGCCCAAATTGATCAAAAGAGGTTCAAATCATGAATGTAGGATCAGTACAAAGATGGGAGACCACTTATAATGGTTTAACTCAGACCTAGGGTCATCGGGCACCCCAAAAAATGTAGCCACAACCCCCTAAAACAGGTCAAGACTCCAAAAATTCAATCCCAGAAGGTGTGCGCTACTATGCATGAGGGATACCAGTGCCTAGGGCGCTACTGTACTGTACAATAGTAGCGCATAGGTGGGAAAAATTGGAAAAATGGGGTTAAAAACCCCCACACCTAAGCCAGTAAGGGTTTGCAAGGGCTGGGAAGGGTCTGTAAAAGCCAAGGAGGGTCAAACAGAGCCTAATAACTGATTCTAATCAATAAATTGAACAAAGACCTTCAAACAAAACTAAAGAAATCACCTTGGATACCCTTAAGAAGTTAGGCTTTCCCCAGTGGAGTCGCCATTTTGTTGTGAGGAAAATGCACCTATAGTTCAGGGGAGAAACTACCAACTTCAAGTATGAAAGATAAACTTACAAAAGTTCTTTAAGTACAATAAATAAATGAAGAGATTAGGGTTAGAGATATATGCACCTTGTTAGAAGGTTGATCCTAGCCTTCTCTTCCTCGCTCTTCCATGCTATCCAGTATCTCAATGCCCACACCTGTAAAACAACTTGATACCTTTCTCAAATACATTTGACTACATACATAAGATTGATATTCATAACAAAAGAAGAAATCAAACTACAAGCAAACTGTACTCAAATCCAAGACACACATGAAATAGGTCATATTTGGAAAGGGAAGAAAGTCTGATCTTTATTGATGAATGAAAGAAAGTACATAAAGTTATACCTTCTTTCAAGCTTGGCAGTTCACGAAACCTAGATTCAAGGTCTCCTGCTTCTGTTCTCCAAGGATCCCAACCTCTAATCACCTGTGCTAGAGTTTATGAGAAACTGAGGCAGAAGAGAGGGGGATGAGGGTCTCCATTCCTCTAGCATAACAATGTTTTGAGCTTGGTCCCCTCACATGGCCCTTCTACCCTCCTTATATAGTCAATGAAGGAGAGGAAAAGTAGTTATAACCGATCAAGAGGTTCTCAAACCAACTTAACTTACCCAAATTTCGAGATTTTGAATAGTACAAGAATGTGCCCTACTCTACAGTAGACAAACTAGCGCATTTATGGAGGTGGGTGCTGCTTTAATGAAGCAAAGTAGCGCATACGCCCTACTATTATTCTTGCATACCAGTGCACATGTGGAAAAATGGCCAAAAACAGGCTTTTCTGCTCATTTTCAGGAGATGGTTTGATCTGGAAAAATGTTCCTATGGGTTGTAATCATCAAATGGGTCAGGAATGAGGTAATGCCAACCATTTTTAGTGTCCCAAATGACCCCTCAATCAAAAAGTGTCCTGTTGTGTGACTGAAACTTGATCTCAAGAAGTGTCGTCATGCGACCAAGGGAAACAAGTGTTGTCACAGACGGAGAGGTGTCATTTTAAGCTATAACATATATAATTTTTTGTTGGGCTTCACAAACTTTGCACATTGTGTAAAAATGAGAAATAATAATTGAAATAGATTTACACGCTGTTGTGTAAAAAACAAAGTGTAAATTTGCTAAAATTGGCTTAGTAAAATGCACGTCGCAGTATGTACATCCCTCAATAATCAAAATTAAAACCACAACCTTGAATACAGTTCCATTCCTCACTAGAACCTCTTTTAGATTCATAAATTGATGTTTCATTTGTTAGAAATCAATCTGGCAAGCTGGCAATGTTTCATTTTTGGACCCATTTTGACCCACTTGGATAAAATGCACGCCTAACCCTCCTTATTGGGTATTTTTCAACGATTTAAATTGGAGGATTAATATTTTACACCTTCTTGTACACCTATGTATTTTTGTTGGGCTTCACAAACTTTGCACATTGTGTAAACAAGAGAAATCAAAATTAAAATATATTTAGAGTGTTGTGTAAAAAACAAGGTGTAAATTTGCTAAAATGGGCTTACTAAAATGTACGCCACAATGTACATTGGTCAATAATCAAAATTAAAATGAAAACCCTAAATATAGTTCTATTCCTCACCAGAACCTCTCAGTTCATATTCTTAAATTGATGTTTCATTTGCTAGAAACCAATCTGCCAAGATGGCAATTTTTCATTTTTGGACCCATTTTTACCCACTTGGATAAAATGTGTGCCTAACCCTCTTTATTGGGTCTTTTTCAATGATTTAAATTGAGAATGGTGTGGATTAATATTTTACACCTTCTTGTACGTCTATATAAGTTTTTTGGGACTCACAAACTTTGCACATTGTGTAAAAAAGAGAAAGCAAAATTAAAATAGATTTACAGTGTTGTGTAAAAAACAAAGTGTAAATTTGATAAAATAGGATTAGTAAAATGCACGCCATAGTATGTACATTGGTCAATAATAAAAATTAAAACCACATCCCTGAAGATAGTTCCATTCCTCACTAGAACCTCTTTCAGATTCCTAAATTGATGTTTAATTTGCTAGAAATCAATCTGCTAAGATGGGAATTTTTCATTTTTAGTCCCATCTTTACCCACTTGGATAAAATGCACACCCAACCTGAATTTATTGGTCAATCTAAGTGATTAAAAGTGGAAAGTGTACTGAGTTTATTCTTCACCTTGTTAAATTATAATATTTTCAATTTGTGCCTTGAAAGCTTGCCCTCTAGATTTCCTTAAGCATGCATAATTTTCCATTGGTGTGCCTGTATGAGGAAAATTAATGGTAGTTTACTTGATAGGGTTATGTCAGAACCCTTCGAGAATGGATTTACTATGTTTTTTATAGGCACATTTATGATCATTTTCACCTTTTTTTTATTAAAGAAATTCAATCTAATTTCTAATGCAAATGTAGCTTGCTTTTGTGGAATTTGTAGAGAAACTCATCAATGGATCATTCGAACGAGCCATCTGAAGAAAATATTCCTCGAAAAAAAGGTTAATGTAAGGATGTAGATATTTCTAATATTACAACTTTTCCACCAAGTGAAATTGTCCTTCAATTCACTCGTTCTAGACCCAAAAACACCACTCAGCGTGCTGCTCATGGACAATGTGGAGGATTTACAGATCAGAACTCAATACCATAGAATGGGACCATTGTTCAAACTCATTGTCCTCTATGTAAGCAATATTCAATAAACAACAATGTTGCTGGACAATACAGGCAACCTTTTTCTCCAATTGCAGTTGAAGGGAATATTAATGTACAAAATGGAAATCTTTACAACAGAGTTAACTTTATATCACAAAATGTATTTCCATGTTTCACTCAAAGATCATCCGTAAATGCTTCTTCCACTACAAATAAATGAGATCGAATTATAGAATGATGCGTTGCTCAACAAAAAAGGCAACATTTGTCACCAATCGTAGTTGGAGGGAATGACAATCTAAATGAAAGAGGTCTTTACCACATAATTAATTTTGTTTCACATAATGTGGTCCCAAAATTACCTCAAAGAACATATTTTATTCATGCTTCCATTACAAATCAAGTTATCAAAGTATAGAAGGATGCATTTCTCAACAACAAGGGAAACCTTTGTCTCCACTTACAAGTGAAGGGAATGACAATGTGCAAAATAAAAATATTTATCACAAAATGGAATTTGTTTTGCAGAATTGGGCCCCAATTTTCCCTCATATATCAGCTATTGGTGTTGCTTCCATTACAAATCAATTTGATCAAAGTGGTGAAGTTTTTGTTGCTCAACAAACTATAGAGCCTTTGAATTCAATTATAGTTGTAGGGAATGGCAATGTACAAAATAGAAGTATTTGTTGGTTGTGGAGCCAGATCTTCTAGTCTCATAGATGATATTGTATTAGCCGTGTTTGTACCCCATTTTTATATGATATGTAGGTGGACTATACAGTCACCCCAGTGGGGGGGTATTGCCCCCCCATGGGGTTCCAGGGGGGACCATCCCCCCTGGCTAGGGTGTCCGGGGGTAGCGCCCTTGAGAAATGGGGGTTCGGGGGCAACGCCCCCGAAGAAAATTTTTGGGGCTATTTTCGCCAGCTATTTTGTGGGCCCATGGTTTTGGGTATCCCATGGTATTTTCCCATTGTATTTCCCTTATAAATAAAGACATTGTAATACGGCTAGGGATGATGATGTATTAGGTTTTATGCATTGTAAAGATCTCTGAGATCAGGTGAGAGACTGTGAAATAGAGAAGAGGAAGTGCAACAGTTGTGCTGTAGGTTGTATCCCTTCACCTTGCTGGACGGTAATAATAATAAGGACTGGCAAATTCAGTGTGGACGTAGCCCAAGTTGGGTGAACCACGATATATCTGTGTCTCTCTTGTAATGTGTATGTGTGATTATATTTGCATTTCTGTTTATTGTTATTGCTATGTGATCCTGTTTTTCTAACAATATTTACCATAGAATTAAATCTGTTTCACATACTGTGGTCCCAAGTTTCCCTCGAAGAATAAATTCTATTCTCGCGGCCTTTACAAACCAATCTAATCGAAGTATTGAAGGTTGTGTTTCTCAACAACAAGGGAAAAAATTGTCTCCAATTACAAATAAAGAGAATGGAAATGTACAAAATACAAATATGTACCACATAACGAAATCTGTTTTACATAACGAATCCCCAGTTTTCCCTCATAGGTCACCGATTGGTGCTGTTGTGATTACAAATCAAACTGATCAAAATGTTGAAGTTCATGTTGCTCAACAAACTACAGATCCTTTGACTCCAATTATAGTTGCAGGGAATGGTAATGTACAAGATAGAGGTATTTACCATAGAATTAACTCTGTTTCACATACTATGGTCCCAAATTTCCCTCAAAGAACAAATTGTACTCCCATGACCATTAGAAATCATTATGATTGAAGTATAGAAGGTTGGGTTTCTCAACAACAAGGGAAAAAATTGTCTCCAATTACAACTAAAGAGAATGGAAACATACAAAATACAAATATGTACCACAGAATGAACTCTATTTTACAGAATGAGTCCCCAATTTTCCCTCATAGGTCAGATATTGGTGTTGCTGCTATTTCAAATCAAACTGATCAAAGTATTGTAGTTCGTGTTTCTCAACAAACTACAAAGCCTTTGAATCCAATTATAGTTGCAGGGAATGGAAGTATAGAACCCAATGTGCAGCCATATGAACATGCAACTACAGAAAATCAAACTTCTACAATTCTAGAAGCTTCAGCAGAAATGCCTAAAGGGTGTTCAACAAATCAAAATACACATGCTGCCAGAATGCCAGTATGAAGCCGCTTAAGGACATCCTTCTTGTGTCTTAAGAATAATTCAAGATGGTATAACCATAGACTAAATGAGGGGGAGAAATTTTTTAAGGAAATTGGAAGATGGTTTTCTAGTAAACCACTTCAAGATGTAGATGAAAATGACATTGTTGCTGGAATTGGGTTCTTCATGAGCAAAAAATATAGTGCGGAGGCTAAAATAAAGGATGTTCTTGAACACCTAGATGGAATGCTTGATAAAATTCGATCTATTGTTGTGAAAGAGATTCATAATGATTTTATGCCTAGGAACATGGCTTCTGTATTTATTGAATCAATTATGACTCATAAGGCTTGGCAATGTTTGGAGCAGATTGACTCTCATGGTGTAATAAAGGGGGTTAATCCATCATTAGTTTGTAAAGAAATGAAAAAGTGGAGCAAAGAAGCCGAGGATATTGATATAGGTTGGGTGAGAACTGATGGTTTCACATATGGAGTTAGAGTAAAGCAAGTAAAGTCATATGCTTCCTTTATGGTTGAATCATATGAAAAGAGGTCTGGAAATACAATCAATTAAGTCTCTTTCAAAATTGGTATTGATGCTCGTGTACATTATGATCGAGGTGGGCAGGTATGTGAGATATTATTTAAGTTATAAAAAGACAGTGGGTTGATGTCTTGTGAAAGCCTTGGAAAATGGGATGGAAATGGAGAATATAAACAAGTTTTAGCACACGTTGTTGATCCTGAAAGTGAGGATAACTTAATGAAATAGTTAAACAATCTTTCACAAGATGGGATCGAGATGGGGGACGAAGGGTAGTGAAGATGATTTTGTTCGAGTGTCATGATCTAGTGGCCATATGCAGTTTAGTATGCAATAATAGTGTTTCTCCAATGGGTAATAGTTTATTCCCTTGCTGTACATGCCATAAAAAATATATACACATGGTTGTAGATGAAATCAAAATTGGAGAAGGAGATACTATCCGTAGTGTTTTCAAATTTTATGCAATGTCACCAAACTTACTCTTGGTAAGCTATGCACATTTATTACAAGTTTCATGTTTATGTTTATATTATATATATTTCCATTGCTTTCTTAACCTTACTATGTTATATAACATTAGGAGTTGAATCCTGCTTCGGAACCAAGCAAAGGATGTGAAGAAAAGTTATATGATCGTATTATAGACATACGACCAACCTTATCTGGTATACAAATGAATCTTATGAAGAACTATCCCATGGATAGAAGAAATCATGAAAAGGTATACACTTTAATAATTAATCCTAAATATAAATTGAGCTTCTTGGTTTATAATTATCTCATACCTAGTGAAACATGTGCTGCCAATTACAGTTGACTCCTTGCTCAATGTCTAAGCTTGTATATTGTTCTCGCCATGTTGGAATTAGAACTGTTTGAAGATGTTTCATGAAATTCAAAGAATCGCATAAGATTATGACAAGGTTCATCCAACTAGACTCCTTGAGAAAACCAAATTTGTACAAATTTGGGAGGATATGAAAAAGATAGGGGTTGCATGTAATCCTGGAGAACCATACCATCATAAAATCCAAGAGTACAATGATCTTAACTACGGGAAATCAGATGGATCAACATCAAACAAGATCCTCATTCGACATGAGGGATTTTTAAAGGTAGTTTAATGATTATGATAACATATCAAATACTTTTTATGTGGGTATTGACTAATAATAAATGATGATGTTATTATGTTTTGAGTAATGATGAATGGCTCTTAGTGTTATTCAGTTTGGACAGAAAACTTATTGTTTTACTATTTAATCATAAGCATTGACATGTCTTATTTCTAGGTTATTGAAGTCCTACCAGATGAAGATAAGTATAAAAATTTGGTGAGGATGTGGAATTGCTATAAATAATTCCACATGTTGCATCTGCAAGGGTGTAGATGGGATGATCCATATGCATATGAGAAAAGGTATTTCAATTTATGATAATTTTATCATATTATCATTTTCAGAATGGTGGTATCATTTCACTTATGATAACATTTTGAACCATTGAAATTGAAGGATTGGCATCCTTGCTAGTGTGTGGCTTTGGTTGTGTTCTTGTTGTTTAGGAGATGAGATGGTTCCTTATATGCATGTCCAAGGGGCCCATGCTCTTGAGATGAATCAGAATATTCATCCATATACTTTGGGATGGTTAAGGAACAAAGTAATGGAGTGTAACCATAGAGAAATGAAAAATTTGAATAGCAACCAAGGAGGAGGGAAAGGAGTTCCTAAGTAGTATAGAAGCACATTTGAACATGATAGGATGTGTCTTGTAAATGATATGAGAGAACAATTTTTCAATTTTTTTATGAGATTAGAAGGTGCTTTCCAAAATTTTAGACAAAGAAGATTCTTGCCATCAAATATTAAAAGTCAACTTCGTGTTGAATATGAGAAGTCAAGAACTCAATTGAATGAGAAAACGGGAGCACAGTTGGAATCCCATTTCCCTGATGTCACTTCACAACAAGTGAAACAACTCTTTGAATCATGGGTAAAAAATTCTAAGAAATAATTAATTGCACAAGCAATAGTAAGTATGTCCTAATTTTAAATGGTATATCGTTCAGTTTTCATTTTTTAGTGGGAGGATTCATAACGTGTGTGTTTAATTATTGATATGTCCTCACAGTTCAATAATTATCTTTCGATATCAAGGCCAATCAAAAAATATGGTGAAGATTCCTATCATGAATCACATCGCTTTGGAAAGCGCGAGCCAAAAAATGGTGCTAAAACAAAAAATCAACAACGTGGTTTTCCCTCCATTAGTGAGTGTTATGTTCATTCAGTTTATTATATATCATTATGTCTTTGTCAATCTAGTTGAATTTTGAAAGGTACATCTTCTGCCTGAACTATAAATTTATCAATCTCGCCAATCTCAGGAAATGATCCAGGTCAGAGTGATCAATCACAAAAAATTTAGGGGGAAGTTGTTTGTGATACCCCCATGGTTCTTTATGACATTAACAATTATGAAAATTTGCGTGTTTCATCCTCAAGAGAAGAGGCATTGAAGACCAGTCAAACACAAGAAATGCAATTGGAAGTCATTGTTGAAATACCCATGATGACAGCTGAAAATTGCATTGAAATTGGCGTTTCATCCCCAAGAGATGATACAGAGAGGATTGGTAAAACAAAAGAAGTGAATGGAGAAACTACTATTGATGTGCCAATAATGGGAACTATGATTCACAATAGAATGTGTGTTTCATCCTCAATAAATGGGGCAGACCAAAGTGCTACAAAACAAATAATCCAGGGGACATCAATTGCCATCCAAATGATGGAAACTGAAAACCATACAAAAAAAAGTGTTGGTAAACCGAGTCAGAGACAATCAAAAAAGAAAAAAAGTACATGATGAATGTAAAACAACATTGTATGCAAAATGGTGAAAAAATCATATGATGTGCTAAGCATTTGCTGAGATTTTGTCATATTAGAAATTCATTCTATTGTGATCACATTTGTTACATGTGCAGTTATGATTTTTCCCCGATAAAAAAAAATATATTTTCTATTTCATAGAAATCTAATCGAATACAATTATCTATTGTTACTATTGAAATTGAACTAGTCATCATAGTCAACATAAGGAAAGGAAATTAAAAACTCATGGACAATTGCAAATTCTCTAAATAAATGGGATATTTTAATAATAGCATTTATCCGACATCTTCAAAAATAATTGGCCCCGAGTGTATAAAAAGTGGAATTAATTTTTTACTAGTCACTAATGTACATTAAGAGTGAAATAAAGAGAACTATAAATGAGCTAGAATTCATTAACTCAATGCAAAAACATTCATTTTCCATTAACGTCTGAAAAATAAATATATACAATGTTTTATACAAGTCTAGCTTATTTATGAGATTTATGCAATTGCTCCTCCTGAGAAGAAGAAATTTATGTACAGTGTCTCTTTCCTTTCTTAGAAGCCTCAGATTCTTCAGCAGTTGCAGGAGGATATTGTTGTAATTTTCTTTCAAGCTATTTGCATTTTCGGAACAAGTATGTAAATTGTTATACAAAGTACTTTTTTTCTCATCAGCCTCTTCAACACTTCCGCATTTTTCTTTTGACTCTCTTTGTTTTATTTTTCCTTCATTCCAAGATCTCTTTTTATATTCTTTAATTGATTTTTAACTTCAACCCATTCAGATTTCAATTTCTCTACTTCATTCTCGAGGTCTTTGTCCCCCAAATATTTCTCATTTACAGGAATAGGAGTTGCCTCCATGTAGTCAACATTGTGCATCTGTAATTTCCCCTGCAAATATGTAATTGTGCATTTTAGTTTTCGAATTTCCTCGTTGCATCCCAAATGCTATGCTTTTTGACCCTGTGAGAGTTTTTTCTTTAGCTCTCTAATTTCTGCTTCCTTTTCAGATATCTCCTGTTTCAATGCCTCGTATCTTGGTGACGAACAAAAAAAAATCACCTACAACACTCATTTCTATGAGGAATTTCTACAAACGCTTCTCTCATATTTTTAAGCTCTTCTCTTGATCTTTCAAGGAACTATGAATATCATTTGCACCTTATGTACTATCAATAACCTTTTATTTCTTTCTTTTTTTAAGCTCCAAAGCTGCATAGATCACTTGAAACATGTCAAGTAGCAACTTTTATCTTGCTTGTCAATGGTTTTCTTCAATTTGGAGATTATTGAATTTGTTTGTGCAATCTTTTGTGCATGCTCTACACGCTCCACTGTCAAGTTCAAAACATATTCCATTATTAATTCTTCACTTTATTTCAATTTCTTATCCAATTTGGCTACCGGACCACGGTCTGTTTTTAATGGTGGTATATTCAAAACAACTGGTCTTTTTTCCAACTCTTTTGCAAGCCTAGCATTTTATTTTTTCAGATTGTTCCAAACGATTTTGAAAGCTATCATTCAATTTTTCAATATTCTTTCTAGCATCTTCAACAATTTTATCAACTTGGATTGAAAATCATGCAATAGTGGAAACTTTTGCATTTATAATTGTTTCTGCCTTCATTTGATTGTGTAGAATTGTATTTTACAACTATGTAATCTCCCTAAGGCATTATGCAATATTCCTATCCTTTACTTGCACATTTCCTCCAATTTATCTATAGAAGAGGACTCAACCTCCATTGAAGCTTGTTGTTTGAAGTGCACCATTTTATCATAAAGGAAAAACACAAATATACCATCAAAATTATAACATGGACTGGAATTATACTCATGTGCCAATTGTTTTGGATGAATTCTATGAAAACTACTCTCGACGGTAGAGGAAAAGGAATCATTACTTGGTTCAATGTCACTATCCATCAGTTCTTGTCCCTGAGATTCAAATTCATGTTCATTTAGCTCATTTAAAGTTGTAGCAACAACAACTTCATCATGTGTGACAAAATCATCACAGGTGACAAAATCACTGCCCAAAATGTCATTGGATATGCCCAAACCATCCTCGTAGTGCTCAGGAGACTGTAATGGAACTCCCTCATTGTGATCAGGAGACTGTACTGACATTTCCTCATTGTTTTCCTTCCCAATATGTTTCTTGAAGTATGTTTTAGAAATAGGTGGTTTTGGTCGATATAGATCAATAATTTTATGCAATCTGCCAAGGAAACTGACTTGATATTCTTCGATTGGATCTCTTGTAAGGAAGAATGAATTTTCTTAGCGAATAGATGAGGAACATCTATGGGTTTTTCTTCAACCCAATATATGACTAGCCTCATACAATCATCCGAAATATCCTGCTTGTGATGATTCATAATGGTCCTAAGGGCAATCTGAATCAATGTTTTGTATAGCTCGGGGGGGACATCCTGCATTTTTTAACCATTCCTGGGAACAAATACATTTTTCCCACAAATTTGATTTGCCATCTCCTTCTTATCCTATTTTTGTTTTTTCCTAGAGTTAAAAATGGATCCCCCTCTGCGTCGAATTTTGGTTGATTTGGAAACCAAATCAGGGTCCAATTATACCCTCTTCCCAAATATCTTCAATTCGATGGCCCCAACATCATAATTAAAAATGGCTTCATCTATCTCCTTGTTAACATAATTGAACTGTCCAAACCAAAAACCATAAACTTAAGCTTTCATGAGGATATTTTGTATACCTAGTGGCCATTTGTTCTCATCTCTCCACACACCAGCACTTTCCTAGAATTGTTTTACTATGAAGGATCATGTTTCAATTGCAGCCATGGTAGAGCATGCCCCTGTTTCAACTGTGGCAGTGGAAGAGGACGCCCTTGATTTATATGCGGCCATGGTTGTCTATGTTCCAAACTAAATTCGTGCAAAATCCCGTTCAGTACAGATTTTGCACACATGGGTGGAATGCACGCTAAGGAATGCACGATGACCAATGCAAGCCAAATGACTTTTTAAAATCTATTTCATTTATTGCGCATCCTGAAGTGAACTTCCTTTTTGGAGTTGTGGATATTTGTTGTCTATGTATTAATTTGAGTACTCAGTTTCATTTGGACATTATGATCAGTCAACTAGGACTGGTACTATGCTTTCTAGATTGTACTTTTTGATTGGGAAGAATAACAAAAGTAATGCTTTTCTCTTCTTGAAAAAAAAACATCAACGCATATCTCATATAAAGTTTGATTTTTTTTAAGTATTCATTTGAATTGAATCAAATGTGTGGCTGAATTGAATCAATCTACCAAGATTACACTTTTTTCATTTTTGGACCCATATTTACCCACATGGAAAAAATGCATGCACAACCCTCATTATCGGGTCTTTTTGAGTAATTTTAATTGCAAGTGATTTGGATTACCATTTTCCACATTCTTGTACATCTATATATATATTTTTGTCGAGATTCACAAACTTTACACATTGTGTAAAAGTGAGAAATCAAAATTAAAATTGATTTACACAGTGTTGTGTAAAAAATAAAGTGAAAATTTGCCAAAATGGGCCTACTAAAATGCACGCCACGGTATGTACATTGGTCAATAATGAAAAGTAAAACCAGAGTCCCGAAGACAATTGTATTTTTCACAAGAACCTTGTTTAGATTCCTAAATTTATGTTTCATTTGCTCGAAATCAATCTGCCAAGATGGAAGGTTTTCATTTTTGGACCCATTTTCACCCACTTTGATAAAATGCAAGCCTAACCCTCATTATGGGGTCTTTTTCAGTGATTTTAATTGCAAGTGGCGTGGATTACTATTTTCCACCTTCTTATACATCTATCTAATTTTTTTTTGCGTTTCATAACCTTTGCACATTGTGTAAAAAAGAGAAATCATAATTGAAATAGATTTACACGACGTGTAAAAAACAAAGCCTTTACCTTCCCTCTTTCTTAACTCATGTTTGTACGAACTACCTTTCCCTAGAACACTTGGATGAATGAGGTGCTTAAGAGGGAGGTGTCGCTATTCACCCTCTTCATCGGGTGCGTGGGGGTGGAATTGCATTCAACAAACTGCTGAAGTATACTAAAACTATTTGTTGGACGAGCTTGCTTACTTGGGTAGGCACTTTCAACTTTACTATTTCCCTTTCTAGAACGAACGGCTTCGAGGGAATGCTAGATTACCTTATCTTAGGAGCCACAGATTGGATCATTAGATCAGAATGATTAAAATGGGAGGGGGTCTCCTTTGGGATGGATGGGACAAGGAGCCCATACCTTAGATCTAGTAGAAACGTCTCATTGCCTACCATAGCACTGACAATATATATTTTACCTTACTATAGAAAGACCGGGAACCCTAAGCTCATTTAGGTCTAGTGGGTGTTTAGGCTGCTGTATGGAATGAATATATAACAGTTTTGCATGTTATTAGTCATATTATAATAAAATACTGCCCTGATGAATTTATTTCATTAGTGCTCAACAATAGGGTTATGTCACCGACCCAAATTTCTGAGAATTATTATTTTATTTGCAAAATACTTTATGTTAAATTTAATTAAAAAATTTTGTAATTATGATCAGTTTTGATCATTGATGAATGTAATTATTGAATATTATTATTTAAATAAATTAATTAGGAGACAAACACCCAAGAGGACTGTTGAATGAGTGTTCACTGACCCATTAGGAGGAATGGAAGCTGTTGGAAGGTATGGGACACATGGCAGCAGTTGCATCACACCACTAACTGTTGGTTATGGGACAACTACCCCTAAAAATAGGGCATTATCCCCCAGGTGGAGGGAGTGAGCAGGTAGCTCATTTAATGACCCAATAAGATCTGAAAAGGCCTAGGTAGCCTATAAAGGCAAATTCGAATTGGGTAGGAAGCCCTTAATCAATATTTCTGCAGAATATTTTCCTCTTGTGAATCAGGTGATTACAAGAGAGATTCGAATAAGGGAGGTTAGTGGTGACTGAAATCTTAAGTCTGCATATTGCTGAGAAGAAACAGAGTTGTTGGGGCAAGTATTTGGATTGCTACCAATTGAAGATTCAGAAGTTAATTGCTACAGCAAGAAGAAGTCCTAATTCCTGAGTTTCTTCCTCCTAGTGGTTTAGTGAACATTCTTGGGGGTCCTAAGATAGTACTTGACTGTTTTCAGGAGTTGGTTGGGTGGAACGGTCTTCTTGGGCTGTTTGTTGCCCTACAAATTTCTCAGGTTGTATAGATTTTCTAACTTATTCCTAGTAAATGATTCTGCTCTGTTTAACTAGTATTTTTTGTTCTTCTGTTTTCGAAAAATAATTTATTTCTAGAATGGTTTTAAGTCTGAATGTTTAAGTATAATGTTGAAGTTGAATTGATAAACCAATACCTCTATTTTTCCACATGCTGTTTTGAAGCATCGTACTCTAGTAGAGATATGCAAATTAAAAATATATTAGAGGATAGGCAATTGCCATTGATTCGAATAGATAGAACAGTGATCGAATTATGTTTTACTATTCTTCCCTATATTTTCCAGTAGTAAAATTTACTGTATAAAATGGTCGTGAACTACAGCATTGTTTCATAAAATATAAAGTATTGTTCTCTTCTCTGTGTATATATATTATAGTTTGCTCAATCTTTTAGTTTGTGTAGTATTCAAATGAAAATCGACAAACCATGTTTATACCATAGCTTCAAATTAAAACAGTATTATCATCATTATTTACATGCTACAAACATAAGCATTACACAGTCATTCTATATTTCCCAGTCTTCACATTATACATACACACACACTGTTTTCATTTCTTATTTTATTATTTTCATAAATTTACAGTTCAAACAGATAATAGAGATAATATAAACATTCTATTGCTGATAAGCTATTGTTTTCCGTAGTTAATAAAACTAACACAACTTAGGGTTTGATCTATTTGTTTCGTTACAATCGAATTCTCTACTATTTAGAACAACATACATTTTATAGTTTTTATCTTCGACAGAGTACTTAAACTCTAGCCAAAACAATTACATTATTAATCTACAACTTTAATTTAGCTAACCCAGAGTTTCGACTTATCTTTCATACCCTTAGTCTTCTGTTGCTATTACTGTATAAAAACGACATTATAACTTTCTAGAATTAAAATGTTTTCACCATTATAAGTTTCCATACTTATAGAAGAGGATGCATTCATTTTCAAATAGTAGAACCTTACATTATATTTAAACAAAACTTAAACGAGCTTATGACCTATTGTCATCTCTTTAAACAATTAGACAAATCAGTTCACAGTTATACTATACATAGTTACCACTTTCAACATTGTTCATAAACCCTAGTTCGTAACATTATGATTTCCATCTACAGCATTAATTGGTTCAATACAGAACGGATAGACAAGTCTTATGGGTGAAGTTTCCAGTTGATACTTTGAGTTTACAAATTGAAATTCATTCGACACTTTATTCTACGGACTCCTCGACTTCGATGAAGTTCTTAAACCCTAGTCTAAGTTTGAAAGCCACATTAATAACCTACAGTATTAAGTCGAATAACATAGATGATTACAAAGAATAAACAGCATGCATTCAAATAGAAGACGAGCCCTTGGCTCTATTCTTTTTTCATAATTTAACCAACGAAGTCATGTTTCTCAAAATCGATATTTTACAACATTTCACAAACAAAATCATACAGGGTTTGCCCAAGTTTTTCAACAGTAAAATGATTCCAAAACATTTAGCATCGAGGAGCTACAACTCCAGTCGATGACATAGTACAGAAACCAAGTACCATTTAAATAAACGAAGGTTACAACCAAAACAACAATCATTGTTTTTCAACGGGGCTTCAAAGTCAGCAAACATCAAACAATAATGAGTCATGGCTTGGACCAGTTCCCATCATGAAACCCTTTCACCACAGTCAAGAGCACCTATGAGGGTTTGGAGAGACCCGGAGCTTACCGGTTGAAAGCTCACCAACCTCGTAGCACCTTTTCCCATTCCTCTACTGCACAACCTGCAATTGACATAAAACGAAGGTTAAACTTAGATGACTATTACCTCTTTGAAACTGAAAGATGAAAATACTTTGAAGGAATTTCTATTCGTTACAGGAGAATTACC